>CAKKXW010000004.1:55907372-55944340 GCA_920937365.1 Sphaerophoria rueppellii | reverse complement strand
TCCATGATGGTCTCTACAGGCTTCAGTTCGGGGTGTATAAGCCTTGGAGGTTTGTTTCACCTTTTTGTAGAACTTTCGAACCTCGTTCCTGTTGTGACATCCCTCTATCTCCTCGATCGCGCGCTTCTCATGCTCCCTTTTTTACTTGCGACATATAGAATATATGGCAAGTTTTGAATTCGTAAAAAAAAAAAATTGGAGATGAGGATGAGATATGATATTACGATGATAGAGAAGTCGAAAAAAGTGGGTCCGGCGATTCCGTCTGTCTGTCTGTCGGAAAGTTTACAGGCATCTACAGGCTTAACTACTGGTCCGATTGACTTCAAATTTGAAAATTAGAGGTTTGAGCAAAAAGTCATATCCCAAATTTTTTATTTTTGTTTTAAGATCAAAATTTAGGGTAGCCACCATACGATTTTTTTGGCCAAAAATCAAAACCTTTTTTTTTCTCAAAAACGGCCCGAACGATTTTTTTAAAACTTCCTCGAGTTTAATTTTTTTAAACTCCCATGTGTTTTATGTAAAAAAAGAATTTTTGTATTGCTCCAAAACGGTACCTCCCATAGAACCGGTTTTTTTGTTATTAGATTTTCTCGAAAACTGAAAGTCCGATCAGCGTAAGTTTTTTTTCGAAAGTACGTATATATTGTTCAAATTATATTTTGTTTTCAAAAAAATTTCAAATTTTTTTTTGGATTATTAAAAAATATTTTTAACTTTTTTTTCAAAATTCTGTATCTCAAAAACGGATCAATTTTAAAAATCCAAATTGGAGTATAATATGTATATTTACATGGTCTTGAAATCTGCATACCCAAATTAATTTTAAGACATTTTTGAAAAATTTTATATATAAAAAATTAATTTAAAAAAAAACGGCTCCGACGATTTTCAAAAAAAAAATTCAATAAATCAAAAAGAAGCTTTGAATTTGTTCATCATTTAAATTTTTGGAATGAAATGTATATACGAGGTACATTTCCAAATTTTAATTTTTTTAATAAATTCTAATTATTTTTATTTATTTATATTTTTTTTTTTTTGAGTTAAGTGTAAGCTGTAGGTAAGAGTGTAATCAGAATTGCTTAAAGCATATCTCTTATTTTAAGACTACCTTTTGCAATTTAAATAATCATAAATATTTAGTTTAAGCATGAAGGAGCAAGTTCGTACGACCCAGTCGTGCACATTTTTTCTTTCTGAGAAGTTTATGCTCCTCTCTCCTTTTCTGCTCGTAGAGCTCACGAGCTGATCGTGTCCTTCTTTGCAGCGCCGCTTTGTATGCCTCTTGTTTAGCTGCATGTGCTCGCCGGCATTCATCGTCAAACCAGGGGTTCCGTTGTGGTGGCCTTGTAAACCCTAGCACTTCAGAGGCGGCATCTCTGATGGCTGCTTGGCAGTGTTGCCACTGGTTCTCTATATTTTGTGCTGGCAGCAAAGCACTTCTGAGGAGCTTTTCGGAGACACGATCGGAAAAGGATCTAGCAAATTCTTGCGATTGTAGCCGCTTGACGTCGAATTTCCTCCTAGCATTTTCGCGTGTTGGCCTTGATCGGGATATCCGCATTCGTACCTTGGCTACAACAAGGTAGTGGTCCGAGTCGATGTTGGCACCTCGGAATGTGCGGACATCTTGCATGCTAGAGAAGTGTCGTGCGTCGCAATGTGATCAATCTGGTTGACGGTTGATTGGTCAGGAGATTTCCATGTTCCCTTGTGGATATCGAGATGTGGGAATCGCGTATACTTGCTACCATTACGTCTCGCCCCGCAGCGAAGTCGATTAGGCTAAATCCGTTATCGGAGGTGGTGTCGTGTAGGCTGTGTCGTCCGATTATTCCACCAAAGATTTCTTCTCTACCCAGCTTAGCATTAAAATCTCCAAGGACGATTTTAATGTCATAGCTAGGGCATTGCTCATAGGTCTTGTCGAGGAGCTCGTAGAACCTGTCTTTGGTGTCTTCATCCTTTTCCTCAGTGGGGGCGTGAGCGCAGATGAGGCTGATGTTGGTGAATTTAGCCTTGATACGGATTGTAGTGATGCGCTCATTCACTGAGTTGAAACTCAAGACATTCCTCCTGAGAGTAAGATTGTTGCGCTTGATATTTCAAAGGCATTTGATAAAGTTTGGCATCTTGCTCTTTTATCGAAAATGTGTGGTTTCGGTATAGACGAATCCCTCCTTCGTTGGATTAGAAACTTTCTTTCGAACCGTTCAATACAAGTTGTATTGGACGGATTCAAGTCTGAAACCCACAACATAAATGCTGGTGTGCCCCAGGGCTCCGTTTTGTCTCCGACCCTCTTTCTCATTTTCAAATGAGCGCCAAAAATGCCGCAAGATGTTTGAGTTTCTTAAGACGGCGCAAAAAAATTTCCTCCCCGTCTGATCTGGCTATTATCTTTAAAAGCTACATATACCCGTCCAAAGCTTGAGTACATTTCACATCTCTGGGCTGGTACTCCAGCTATTTACTTAAGCCTCTTGGATGGAATCCATAAAAGAGCTGTAAGAATGATTGGTAATAGAGAGATCACTGACTCATTCAGCCCTTTAGACCACCGTCGTCGTAACGTAGCGTGTCTCTCCCTGTTCTATTGCTACTTTAACGGTAATTGCTCTAGTGAAATAGCCAGTTGCATTCCCCCCTCAAACAATTCGCCCGTAATATTCGCGCTTCTAGGAATGCCCATCAGTTTACCCGAGCCCAACTTCGGACGTACTATCAAGTATAGGGAATAGTTTTTTAGCCGTACTACGCGAATGTGGAATTCTCTTCCATGTTCTGTCTTTCCCAGTCACTACAATATTCAAGAATTTAAGGCCAATGTACACCGACACCTCCTTTCCAACCCCTCCCCTTCTTCCTAATGCACTCACTGTATCTCTGGCATAAAAAGGGTATACAAATTATTATGAGTGGGTACAAATTATTTAAAAAAAACAACGCTTCCGGAGCTTTTAAAGGTTCATATCTTTCTTTCAGACAACTGCATTGAATCGAGTCACACTGCCTTGCAAACATTCAATATACATTGAACAACTGATCTACACAAAAAAAAAAAAAACTTTTCAATCATAGGTATATGAAACTAAAGGGCGACCCATATCCCTCTACCCATCCCCAATCTTTTCCACTCCAACAAAGGTATAGCGCAAAAGCTAGCCTATGTCACCACTCCGCTCCCACCTTCCACGTTGGTACGGCGAAAAAGCTGTTCGATGCTCCTTATCCATACACTTCAGCATGATCTCAAGATTGTCTGTCGTTTCCTTTCACCTCCATGTAGCACGGCTAACGCCGTCTACGGTTCCTAATCCTACTCTTTCCTGTCAGACTGATGTCTAACATTGTCTGACTCCTTACCCCCGCCTATTTCTTCCCAAATCACAACTTCCCTACTTGGGCTGGATCTAAGGTGTTACACGAACCGTGCCGATGATCAGCCTGGCTGAGGGCCCAATTCAAAAATAGCTCAGTCTCTAACAGAGTATCCGGATACCTAGCGACCTCCGGATTAACCAGCCTTATCTGTACATGCGAATCTCTGTGCAGACGGACCTCCCTTTCTTCGCAACTCGTGGGATTTTTAAATGAAGAACAAAAAACAAAACAAACAAAACAAAAATGAAACCGGTACTCTTTCAAAACCGGGCGGCAGCACAGCTTCAAAGCTGTTTGCCGTTCCTCCTGCGGAAGGCACAAAAGAGGTGGTTCTGGTTACTCATGATCCCTCTTCTGTTGCAAGTTGCAGCGAGAGTAGGCAGGTAGTAATACCTAATTCGAGCAGTGGCAAGGTTGTGAATAACGGCCCCAGTGCTTCAGGGAGTAAACCTCCCGCTACGCAAGCAGACAAAAAAGTGAGAACGTCTAAGGTCTACAACAAAAGGCGTCAGGCTGCGAGAATCCTGAAAATATCTGGTGCATCATTGGATGCTGGAGGGATCTCGAAGCTTGAAGCCCGACTTAGATGGGCGCAAAACGTCCTGTCTACACCCAGGACGTATAACTCAACGTTAAAACGCAAACGGTCTCTGGAGGGGGCCACTTCGATACCAAAACGGCCTTGTGTGCAAAACACCAGCACTCCCCTCAATCCTGCTCCCACTGTTAGGATGCCATATAGCGATGTGGCAAAAGGTAAGATGGTTGTTGCCGTTATCGATAGGAGCGATATAGATGGCACGATTTCATCTGATCGGTGGCAGGTGGTGAAGCTGAAACTCTCAGCTGGCTTTTTAAGCCTAATGAGAGAATTTCCAGGTTCACCTCCCTCCATAAGCGATGGAGGTTGGCATGAAGGGCATGTCAAACTCATTGTTTGTGACAATCAGAGGTCTTGTGATCTGTATAAGCTTGCTGTTAGCAGGATAGGCGAAATCTGGCCAGGTGCGAAGCTCGAAGTTGTTGCTAAGGAGGACATCCCTAGCAGACCTAGAGCCCGCACATGGATTCCAGCTGAACCTTCCTGCGTGGAGGACATCCTCCAGATAATGCAGATCAGCAATCCTTGCCCACCCAAAATTGGAAGATCGCTAAGTTGGAAGAAGTTAAGGGTCCTTATAGGAGCGCCATTGTGGTGATCAATAAGGAATCCTTGGCTCCGCTAGCGCATACAAAAGGCTTTATAAGGTACGGCTTTGAGACCGTCACCTTAAAAGTCTATAAAAAAGATGAGGTACCTGATAACTGCGAGCCTCCACCCCAACTCGAAGGTGAGCCAGTGGCCGAGAAGGCTGGTACACCGTCATCCCTACCATCGGTAGCTGACATTGTACCTTTGTCTTCTCCGGCGGCGGTTCAACGTTCTTCTGAAGTCGACAACAGTCAAACCATAATGGAGGACTGCGGAGAAGCTCTTCTGAATGAGGATGAACTTTTGGCCTCATCCTCGGATTCAGAAGACACCAATAAGACTGTGGTGGAGGTTGATCTGCCTAATTATATCCAAAATGATGCAATTAGTGCAGATTAATCTCCAACACTCCATCAAGGCTTCGGCCTCTCTCCTACTTCGACTGGCCAGAAGTGGAGAAGACATCGTCCTGATCCAGGAACCATGAATTGTCAAATCCATAATTCGTGGACTCAGGACTCCCGAGTACTACCTACTGTATGCGAGTTATAAAGGTAAACCTAGATCTTGCATATTAGTCAAACGTAGCATAAATGTAATTTTACTCCATAATTTCAGTGATAGAGATACCACCGTAGCCAGACTGGAAACAGCCAACGGACCTTTCTGGCTAGTGTCGGCATATCTCGGCCATGACCACCTTGGCCTCTCCCTGGTCAGACAGTGGAGAATATCATCACTGAAGCAAGACGGCAGAGAATCAGCCTAGTTATTGGGAGCGATGTTAACGCTCATCATACTGTGTGGGGAAGCACTGACATAAACGAAAGAAGTATTTGGCACTACTTTATATTATACCAAAAAGAGCAAAGACCAAACATCCTTATTAGTAGATATACATCTTTTGTATACCAAAGACAGTTGAATAAAGATAGTATTACAGAACAGACGCGTTTGGTTTTAGATCGGCATCTCATTATTAACAAGTTCCAACAAGAACACGACATTTGGCGACGAGAATAAAACGTTCGAGTTTATAACAATTAAATTCAGTTCATTAACGCGTAAAAACAAACAAAATAAAAATAAAAACATGGAAGGTGGAAGAATTCCATTTTTCGACCTTAACGACGATCCAAACAACGCTGGCGATCGGTGGAAGAAATGGATTTCTCGTTTTGAAAACTTTTTAATAGCGAGCGATATTAAAAATGTCGAAAGACAGAAGGCATTATTGTTGCATTATGTGGGTGAAGACGTTTTCGAGATCTTCCATAATTTGCCAGAGGTGACAACAACAACAAAGGAAAACTTCGACGAAAATGGCGCGAGAACAAGAGTCGAGATGGACTGCTTCGAGATAGCTTCGAATTATTTTTCGCCCAAAACAAACATTGAATTCGAAGTATTTTCTTTTCGGCAGGCAAAGCAGATTCCCAACGAAACAGTTGGACAGTTTTATGCACGTCTGTTAAAATTGAGTTCCAATTGTGAATTCTCAGACACAGACAAAGAAATCAAGTCTCAAATCATATGCACAACAACTTCGCATAGATTGAGAGATTTTGTCTTCCAAACAAAGCCAACGCTTCAAAAGTTGTTAGAAGAGGCAAAAACAATTGAAATGTCTGAGGAACACTCAATTAAAATAGAAGCGCAACAGCAACATACAACAGAACAATGCAATCATGTTGCGAGAGCGAAACAACACCATAACACAAAGCGCACCAACACAAACACAAACAACAAAGACGCGCAAACACAAAAATATTCGAACAAGAATCCTAACTGTAGGAACTGTGGAAACAACTGGCATTCTGGTGGGCTTCAACAATGTCCAGCAAGAAATATTTTCTGCAATTTTTGCAAGAAGAAGGGACATTTTGCTAAAGTATGTATGAAACCGAAGTCTTCGAATACTTTCAAGATAAACAATGTGAAACAAACAGAAAATGATGAAACACAAGATTCCATATTTAACATAAATGACGCTATTAATAACAATTTGCCAACCATAACAGTTTCCATCAACAAAACACCAACAAATTTCACAATTGACACAGGGTCAACCGCAACAATAATAAGCAACAATATATTCAACAAACTAACAAACAGACCAACATTAACAAAACATACAGGAAAAATAATTCCATATAACTCCACAATTTCATTGCCGATAATAGGAAAATTCACTGCTAGTCTTACTTTTAAACAACATTCCATAGACGAGACAGTTTACGTAATAGACAGCCAAGCAATATCCATCCTTAGTTACAATGCATCAACACAACTCAACATAATCCACATTGTTCAACAGTTATCAAACAACATCAATCTCAACATCAAACAGAAACACCCTGAAGTTTTCAGAGGAATCGGGAAACACAACAAACACAAAGTACATCTTTTCATTGACAAAGAAGTACCGCCAGTCGCACAACGTTTTCGCCGGATTCCGTTTCATCTAAGACCATCAGTTGAAGATGAAATCAACCGCCTTCTCAAAGCAGACATCATTGAAAAAGCAACGGGTCCAACACCTTGGGTATCACCAGTGGTTATTGTACCAAAACCCCACAACCCGACAGCTATTCGGATGTGCATTGACATGCGAGCAGCCAACAAAGCCATTCAACGTGTCAGAAAAATAACACCAACTCTGCAAGACATAATAACGTCCCTTAACGGCAAAACAGTCTATAGCAAAATCGACCTGAACGAAGGGTATCATCAAATCGAGTTGGATGAAGAATCTCGTTTCATCACGACTTTCAGCACACACTGTGGAGTCTACTGATACAAAAGACTGAACTTCGGTGTCAACACAGCAGCCGAAGAGTTCCAAGACATCATCCGACAGACGCTCAACAACATCAAAAACGTCCTAAATGTGAGTGATGACATATTCATTTATGGAAAAACGCAAGCCGAACATGATAAAGCACTTGAAGAGGTATTTCAACGACTTCGTGCAAACAACCTTATAGTCAACGAAAAAAAATATGTTTTCAGCCAACCCCAGCTGAAGTTTTTCGGTTTCGTTTTTTCAAAGGACGGCATCCAACCTGACCCCGAGAAAGTAACAGTTTTTGAACAACTCAAAACACCCAACAACGTTTCAGAAGTCCGCAGCATTCTTGGCATGTTAAATTTTTCTTTACCTTTTCTTCCAGAACTAGCAACACATACCCAACCATTAATAGAACTCATCCAAAAAAAAACCGAGTTCGTTTGGAAGAAGAAGCATGAAGAAGCATTAATTTTCTTGAAGAAGCTAATGGGACATGCATCAAAATTTGCCTACTATGACATGAACAAGCCAACACATCTACATGTCGACGCGGGTCCTGAAGGTCTGGTATTTTGTCGCAACACCACAACAATAGATATGAGATCGTGGCCTACGCAAGCCATGCACTTACTGCGGTCGAGAAAAGATACAGTCAAATAGAGAAAGAAATGTTAGCAGCAACATGGGCAATGGAACATTTCAAGATCTATATGTATGAGACTAAGTTCACGCTCCATACAGATCACATGCCGTTGATAAGCATCTATATTGTATGTGGTGACCTTTTTGTTTTGGGCTGTAGGTCAAGTTGAAAAATAAAACAAATAAGTTTTTTCACGACGTTTCGCTCATGGCTATGAGCATCTTCAGGCGTCAAGTTTTCTATTTGGCATTAAAAAATAACGTTAACAATTTTTGTGCTTACATTTAAATTAAAACAATTTTCAAATCTTACATTTGTTACATTAAAAATAAAAACAAATTAAACATACACCAGCTAACTTTCTTAAATTGAGAAAGTGAATCAACACTTCACAACGTAAAACTAACAAGTAACATGCACAAACAAAATTTTTGAACAGAGAAATATTTAATTTAAACAGTTTTGTCGCGTTCTCTTTCCCTCCAATAAGTGTTTGTATTGTGGGCTCACTTCTTCCATATCAGTACGTGGGTTCATGGTATTGTGAGCATTGATAATATGAAGAGTTTCTATTATCATTCTTTTGTTATGATGCTCTTCTCTTTGCAGTACTTCGACGTTGTCAAGATTGGGAGAATGGTTGAGTGATGTGCAATGCAATGCCAGTGCTGTCTTCTGAGCTGCGTTACTTTTTATGTCCGATTTATGTCCTGCGAGTCGTGAACCATCAATTGTCGAACTAGCGTCAACACCATTTGAGAAAGTATCGATGGATTTCGCTGGACCGCTTCCGGATGGGAAGTATTTACTCATTTTGGTCGATGAGTATTCGAAGTATCCATTCGTCGAACAAATACACTCAACAAAATTCATTGATGTGAAGAAAGTATTAACGAAAATATTTTCTGCATTCGGTACTCCTTTGAATTTGAAATCCGACAACGGACCACCATTCAGCAGCCACGAGTTTAAGGAATTCATGGATTCCCACAAAACAACTCCGTATTGGCCAGAGGCAAATGGAGCAGCAGAACGTATATGGTGAAAACAATCAAAAAGTCTCTCATTTCATCCGAGCTAGAACACCGTAATTGTTTGTCACAACTAGACATGTTCTTGATGGACTATCGTTCAACACCACAAGCACTGAAGTGCGTTTTTGCGCTGACGATAGTTGACTATAGTTTTTATGTCAAAAAGAAAATGGTTGATGTGTTATAGTTGAAATAGTTAGAAATAGTTGAAATCATCCAAAAACGCTTTTTAGTTAGTTACACAAAAAAAAAAAAAACTTTTCAATCATAGGTATATGAAACTAAAGGGCGACCCATATCCCTCTACCCATCCCCAATCTTTTCCACTCCAACAAAGGTATAGCGCAAAAGCTAGCCTATGTCACCAACTCCGCTCCCACCTTCCACGTTGGTACGGCGAAAAAGCTGTTCGATGCTCCTTATCCATACACTTCAGCATGATCTCAAGATTGTCTGTCGTTTCCTTTCCACCTCCATGTAGCACGGCTAACGCCGTCTACGGTTCCTAATCCTACTCCTTCCTGTCAGACTGATGTCTAACATTGTCTGACTCCTTACCCCCACCTATTCCTTCCCAAATCACAACTTCCCTACTTGGGCTGGATCTAAGGTGTTACACGACCGTGCCGATGATCAGCCTGGCTGAGGGCCCAATTCAAAAATAGCTCAGTCTCTAACAGAGTATCCGGATACCTGGCGACCTCCGGATTAACCAGCCTTATCTGTACATGCGAATCTCTGTGCAGACGGACCTCCCTTTCTTCGCAACTCGTGGGATTTTTAAATGAAGAACAAAAAACAAAACAAACAAAACAAAAATGAGACCGGTACTCTTTCAAAACCGGGCGGCAGCACGGCTTCAAAGCTGTTTGCCGTTCCTCCTGCGGCAGGCACAAAAGAGGTGGTTCTGGTTACTCATGATCCCTCTTCTGTTGCAAGTTGCAGCGAGAGTAGGCAGGTAGTAATACCTAATTCGAGCAGTGGCGAGGTTGTGAATAACGGCCCTAGTGCTTCAGGGAGTAAACCTCCCGCTACGCAAGCAGACAAAAAACAACAAAAGGCGTCAGGCTGCGAGAATCCTGAAAGCATCTGGTGCATCATTGGATGCTGGAGGGACCTCGAAGCTTGAAGCCCGACTTAGATGGGCGCAAAACGTCCTGTCTACACCCAGGACGTATAACTCAACGTCAAAACGCAAACGGTCTCTGGAGGGGGCCACTTCGACACCAAAACGGCCTTGTGTGCAAAACACCAGCACTCCCCTCAATCCTGCTCCCACTGTTAGGATGCCATATAGCGATGTGGCAAAAGGTAAGATGGTTGTTGCCGTTATCGATAGGAGCGATATAGATGGCACGATTTCATCTGATCGGTGGCAGGTGGTGAAGCTGAAACTCTCAGCTGGCTTTTTAAGCCTAATGAGAGAATTTCCAGGTTCACCTCCCTCCATAAGCGATGGAGGTTGGCATCAAGGGCATGTCAAACTCATCGTTTGTGACGATCAGAGGTCTTGTGATCTGTATAAGCTTGCTGTTAGCAGGATAGGCGAAATCTGGCCAGGTGCGAAGCTCGAAGTTGTTGCTAAGGAGGACATCCCTAGCAGACCTAGAGCCCGCACATGGATTCCAGCTGAACCTTCCTGCGTGGAGGACATCCTCCAGATAATGCAGATCAGCAATCCTTGCCCACCCAAAATTGGAAGATCGCTAAGTTGGAAGAAGTTAAGGGTCCTTATAGGAGCGCCATTGTGGTGATCAATAAGGAATCCTTGGCTCCGCTAGCGCATACAAAAGGCTTTATAAGGTACGGCTTTGAGACCGTCACCTTAAAAGTCTATAAAAAAGATGAGGTACCTGATAACTGCGAGCCTCCACCCCAACTCGAAGGTGAGCCAGTGGCCGAGAAGGCTGGTACACCGTCATCCCTACCATCGGTAGCTGACATTGTACCTTTGTCTTCTCCGGCGGCGGTTCAACGTTCTTCTGAAGTCGACAACAGTCAAACCATAATGGAGGACTGCGGAGAAGCTCTTCTGAATGAGGATGAACTTTTGGCCTCATCCTCGGATTCAGAAGACACCAATAAGACTGTGGTGGAGGTTGATCTGCCTAATTATATCCAAAATGATGCAATTAGTGCAGATTAATCTCCAACACTCCATCAAGGCTTCGGCCTCTCTCCTACTTCGACTGGCCAGAAGTGGAGAAGACATCGTCCTGATCCAGGAACCATGAATTGTCAAATCCATAATTCGTGGACTCAGGACTCCCGAGTACTACCTACTGTATGCGAGTTATAAAGGTAAACCTAGATCTTGCATATTAGTCAAACGTAGCATAAATGTAATTTTACTCCATAATTTCAGTGATAGAGATACCACCGTAGCCAGACTGGAAACAGCCAACGGACCTTTCTGGCTAGTGTCGGCATATCTCGGCCATGACCACCTTGGCCTCTCCCTGGTCAGACAGTGGAGAATATCATCACTGAAGCAAGACGGCAGAGAATCAGCCTAGTTATTGGGAGCGATGTTAACGCTCATCATACTGTGTGGGGAAGCACTGACATAAACGAAAGAAGTATTTGGCACTACTTTATATTATACCAAAAAGAGCAAAGACCAAACATCCTTATTAGTAGATATACATCTTTTGTATACTCCTCGACGGGTCTCCACCTTGACGTTGGTGAGGAGGCTTACACTCAAACCTCAGCAGCCAGTTACAGTCTCTACTTTCGAGCAGTTTCTCGACTACCAGCTAGGGTTTTGGGCAAACTAAGAGAGGCCCACCCCTATGAAATATGGAAGAATCAAAAATAAAGAACAAAACCATAGCGGGGATATACGCTAAACGGTCGGCAGTAGTCACGACTACCGGCTTTGGCTTTGCCTCGCGATCTCAATATCGAGAGGAGAAGTCGCCAGTGACATCATTTTTTTCATATTTATTTATTTTTCACGATAATCCTACTTATTTTTTCGAAACTTTTTCTTTTTTCTTTTTCTTTTTTCTTTTTCTTTTTCTTTTTCATTTCATTTTTCTCAACAGTTTCAAAATATAAGCAGAGTTTAAAATCCAACATGAGTACTTCATCGAAACACATTACATTGACTGAGGAGGAAGAAAATCTCCTCCTCAACCCATTCTCGAATCTTGATATGGATGACGGAGTTAGTGCGACTGACGTCGATGACGTCAGCGAGGTTTCCTCAGTCGCTAGCTCTAACGTCTCCAACGTCTCGAACACTTCCAGGCGGAGTAGAATCTCCAACTGCAAGCGTACAATAAAGAGATTGGGTAGATTAGATTGGGACCAGATGTCCGAAGTTGAGCGAATGAGGCTGCACAACGCTCGTGCTTTTCTGGATAGGGAGGTCTTGGTTAAGGACAACCTGACATCAAGTAATCCCCCTCTAGAAAACTCGAGCTGCAAGACACAGATGGGACCACCTGCTCCTTACGCTAATTCCAAGCGCGGGAAAGGGTGTGCCCCATCAACGTCTGGTGCTCAGCCCTCAAAACCTACAGCGGACAAAGAACAATCAGGGAACAAGGAACAAATAGCGAACAAAAAGCAAAAACAGAACGACAGCAACTCGGAACAAATCGGGCGGACACACATCGAGGAGTCTACCTCACCCGCCAAACTAATCCCGGAACCTAAGGGTCCGATTAGCCAAGCGAGCGTGGTAAGCCCCCCTGATGAGGGTAAAGATATAAGGGAGTGCGAGGGTACCCTAGTAGGCCATTGCTCACAAGGCAACCTCAACACAACCTCTATATCTGAACCCGAAAGCCAAACGATTGACACTACAATCGACAGCTTAGCGACAGTGATTACCAAAAAGACCAAACAAAGCAAAACCGGCACACTCAACGAAAGCGAGATTCGAAGACGTCAGCAACGCAACGCTGAGAGGATTATTCGACGGTTTGCCAAGAGATCTCCCGAGTCTCTCACGGCCAAGGAAAAGGCAGCGTTCGAGAAATCCAAAAATCGTCTCCAAACGTCGGAAATTACAGTTGCTGGCAAGACCCCTTCCCCTCAAGAAGCGCCATGCTCCTCGAAAAGGGCAAGGAATGCTAACAACTCACCAACCACTTCTTCGCCACACGTAGTAACGAAGAAGATAAAGTTATCTCGGGCTACCGTTAAGGGTCACCAAGTCGCTATAGCTGATTATGGTAAACCCACACGTAGACTAACCGAAGACGAATGGCAACTCCTTGAACTAAGGATCCTTGAGGAAGTCAACGAGGCTATCGTTAAGAGTAGGCAAGTGCCACTCTTCGGTAACCTCACGACAACCCATGGTTTCAAGGTGTTGAACTGCGAAAATGACGTGACTCTCGAGTGGCTCCGAGAATTTATTAAAAATACGTCAGCTCCATGGCTAGGCGCTGATCTTCGCCTTATCGAGGTGAAAGAGATTAAGGAACTATGCAGACCGGTAGGCAAACTAGTGGTCAAAGGCCCCGCCATCCCCAGCGAACGGCTAGAGAGATACATCCTATCTCTGAATAGTGATCTCCTAAGCCAAGACTGGGAGATTATAAAAACAGAAAAAACCAAAGAAGGTACCGAGGTGGAAGTTAGGCTGACTCACAAAGCCATTCCACTTCTCAGGAAAGCAGACTTCAAAGTGCGTGTCGGGATAACTCGATGCAAGTTGAGGTTGATTGCCAACAAAAAGAAACAGGTTAGTAAAGCGTTGAACGAATACTTTATTACATGATGGAATTGAGAATCTTACAAATCAATCTCCAACACAGTAAAGCCGCCAGCGCTAACCTAGTCTACCTCATGGAGAGTAGACAATACGATGTAGCCCTTATACAGGAACCCTGGGTATCAGGAGGCAAAATCAAGGGACTACATTCAAGAGAACTTCTGCTGTACAAGCCCAACCTTGACAGCCAAAACAGTAATCCCAGAACTTGCATAGTAGCCAGGAAACAGTCTAATCTCTTTCTTCTGACTACTTACAGCAATATTGACCAAACAGCGGTAAAACTGGAGCGAGAAGGGCTCCCATCGCTCATTCTCTCATCCACGTACATGCCGTACGACAGTACAGAAGGACCACCAGCTGATATCACAAACCTATTGATATCCTTTGCAAGTAAGAACAAGTTTGATGTAGTCGTAGGGTGCGACTCCAACTCACATCATGTGCAGTGGGGAAGCACCGATACTAACACAAGGGGCGAGTCCCTTTTTGAATACATTATTGATAACAACCTTCTAGTAGCTAACAGAGGTAACACTCCCACTTTTGTTACAAAAAACCGTAAGGAGGTACTTGATATTACCCTAACAAGCAACTCAGACACTTGTCAGGTAGAACAGTGGAAGGTACTAGACGATGCATCTTTCGCAGATCATCGTCTGATTGAATTCTGTATCCCTGTCATTAAGCAGGAAAACAAGCCTTTTAGAAATAACAGACGCACCGATTGGCACGTCTTTAACAGTGAAATTAGTAAGAACATAGGTCAGCTTAGTACCGATACAAATCTTAATACAGATAGTCTAGATGAATTAACTGTGGAATTCACGGGAATTCTGCGGAACGCCTTTGACAAAAGCTGTCCACTCATTACAACGGCGAAGAAATACAATAAACCGCCCTGGTGGACCACTGAGCTCAGTAACATTAGAAAAGAAACAAGGAAACTTTTCAATCGGGCTAAACGCACTAGACTAGAGAGCGACTGGGAAAACTATAAAACCAGTCAAAGAAAATTCAAAACTGAAACTCAAAGAGCGAAACGTAGCTCTTGGAGAAATTTCTGCAGTAGCATTGAATGTACAAACCATTCAGCGAGACTAAGGAAAATACTCTCCAGAGTAAGCACACCCATAGGCTCCCTAAAAGGACCTAATAATCAATGGACAGAGTCCTGTCAAGAAAGCCTAAAACTCCTGGTCCAAACACACTTCCCAGGATGTAACGCAGGCTCAAATAACGAGTCAAGAAACAACTTATACTCGGTACTTGAAATCCCTAGGGAAATTATAACGAAAGATAAGCTAATATGGGCTATTAACTCATTCTCTCCTTATAAATCCCCAGGCCCTGACGGCATCTTCCCCTTGATGCTGCAAAAAAGCAGTGAAATAATCACTCCACTTCGATGAACATATTCCATAACAGTCTTAAGTTAGGATACGTTCCGAAGGCTTGGCGTGAAGCCAAAGTCGTCTTCATACCAAAAGCTGGCAAGCCCAGTCACACAGAACCAAAAGACTTCAGACCTATCAGTCTAACCTCTTTTGCACTCAAAACACTTGAGAGATTAATCGATATGCATATCCGTAGCAACTTAAAGCCGGAATCCATATCACCATTTCAGCACGCCTATACAAAAGGCAAAAGTGTAGAAACAGCCCTACACTGCGCAGTTAGAACAATAGAGAAGTCGCTTGCGGTAAAAGAATATACCCTAGCTTCTTTTCTTGATATCGAAGGAGCATTCAATAATGTCCACAACAGTGCCATAGAAAAAGCACTCACTGACCTTAAAATAGAACCTACAATTATAAAATGGATCACGTGTATGTTGAAAAGCAGACAAATCCATTGTGAACTAGGAAACTCTGATATTAAGATGTACACATCTAGAGGGACTCCACAAGGTGGAATCCTCTCACCTCTTCTCTGGACTTTGGTGATGAATGAAATTCTCATCAAACTCAAGAATAGTGGTGTCAGAGTTATAGCATATGCCGACGACCTAGCGCTTCTGGCAACGGGTAAATACCTGACCACAGTAAGCGAACAATTAGAAGGCGCTTTAACTATGGTCAGTAACTGGACCAAGAAATGCGGTCTCAAGGTCAACCCCCTTAAAACGGAATTGGTACTTTTCACCAACAGAAGGAAAATACCTTCTTTTGAAACACCAAAAATCGATAACACCCCACTTATAATATCAGAAAAAGCAAGATATCTCGGAGTTATCTTGGACAAGAAACTCAACTGGGGTCAAAACATACAAGAAAGATATAAGAAATCCATGATTGCACTCTACTCGTGTAATAGGATTCTGGGAAGAAATTGGGGGACAAATCCTAAGATAATCATGTGGATGTACACAGCCATTGTTAGACCCATTCTAACTTATGGCAGTTTGGTTTGGTGGCAAGCTCTGGAGAAATCCACGAACTTAAAAACCCTTACCAAAGTACAAAGAATGGCATGCATTAGCACTACGGGGGTGATGAGGACTACCCCAACTGCGGGCCTCGAAGCGATCCTAAACCTCACCCCCATAGACTTATTCGTACAAGAATCAGCAGCAAACAGCGCTCTTCGACTTAGTCAGACAAAAATATTTGGAGATCTAATCAAAAAGGCCATACCACAATTCTTACAAAATACGTTGGCAACAATGTTTGTACAGATTACATGACGCCTTATTTAGACTTCAATAAAAATTTTACTACTAGCTTCCCCAATAGAGAAGATTGGGAAAACAGTGTACCCACACTAATGAATCGAACTTTACCATCTATACTGATGGTTCGAAAATGATTACTGGAGTAGGGGCAGGCTTCTACTCAGAAAATCTTAGCCTTGCTAGTTCTTTCAGACTTCCCGACCATAGCAGTGTCTTCCAAGCTGAGATCTTGGCAGTGAAAAAACGCTGCTAATCAAATATCCATGATGGCGATACCACACGCTGATATCACCTTTTTCATTGATAGCCAAGCAGCAATAAAAGCGATCTCTGCCACGCAAATCAAGTCAAAGCTTGTTTCTTGCTGTCGCGAAGAGCTAAGGGTTCTTGGTATGCAGCATAACGTAAGACTCTGCTGGGTTCCCGGTCACAGTGGTGTGCCAGGAAACGAAAAAGCGGATGAGCTTGCAAGAGAAGGGTCGGTACTTGATCCCTCTCTCATAGACCATAACATCAGAATCCCTCAATGCGAATTAAAAAGAAATATCAGTAAAAATATCATTCAAAAAGCAAATGATAGATGGAACCTACTAGAAACCTGCAATAACACCAGGAAACTCTGGCCTTATTATGACAAGAAAAAATCTGATAAGATTTTACTTCTCAAAAAACCGTCCTTAAGATCCCTCATAAGTGTGATAACTGGACATAATCTACTCGGCTACCACAAAAAGAAGATGGGGCTTAGTACAGATGACATATGTAGAGGCTGCGGCGATGAAGAAGAGCACGAAAACACAGCTCACTTCCTATGCCACTGTCCAGCACTCTGCCGTACTAGATTACAATTTTTAGGCAACTATTTCTTTAATGAACTAGAAGAATTATCTGAACTCCCAGGCAATCGCCTACTGAACTTTGTCAAGTCCACCAAATGGCTCGACCAACCATAGAATTCATAGGTTAAATCACTTTTTCAGAAGTTACAATACTTCAGGGTATCACAAAGGATCTATATTGATCTAAGTGTGATGGTAACAAAATCAACCGTCAGCCCATATAACCTAACCTAACCTTTGTATACCAAAGACAGTTGAATAAAGATAGTATTACAGAACAGACGCGTTTGGTTTTAGATCGGCATCTCATTATTAACAAGTTCCAACAAGAACACGACATTTGGCGACGAGAATAAAACGTTCGAGTTTATAACAATTAAATTCAGTTCATTAACGCGTAAAAACAAACAAAATAAAATAAAAACATGGAAGGTGGAAGAATTCCATTTTTCGACCTTAACGACGATCCAAACAACGCTGGCGATCGGTGGAAGAAATGGATTTCTCGTTTTGAAAACTTTTTAATAGCGAGCGATATTAAAAATGTCGAAAGACAGAAGGCATTATTGTTGCATTATGTGGGTGAAGACGTTTTCGAGATCTTCCATAATTTGCCAGAGGTGACAACAACAACAAAGGAAAACTTCGACGAAATGGCGCGAGAACAAGAGTCGAGATGGACTGCTTCGAGATAGCTTCGAATTATTTTTCGCCCAAAACAAACATTGAATTCGAAGTATTTTCTTTTCGGCAGGCAAAGCAGATTCCCAACGAAACAGTTGGACAGTTTTATGCACGTCTGTTAAAATTGAGTTCCAATTGTGAATTCTCAGACACAGACAAAGAAATCAAGTCTCAAATCATATGCACAACAACTTCGCATAGATTGAGAGATTTTGTCTTCCAAACAAAGCCAACGCTTCAAAAGTTGTTAGAAGAGGCAAAAACAATTGAAATGTCTGAGGAACACTCAATTAAAATAGAAGCGCAACAGCAACATACAACAAACAATGCAATCATGTTGCGAGAGCGAAACAACACCATAACACAAAGCGCACCAACACAAACACAAACAACAAAGACGCGCAAACACAAAAATATTCGAACAAGAATCCTAACTGTAGGAACTGTGGAAACAACTGGCATTCTGGTGGGCTTCAACAATGTCCAGCAAGAAATATTTTCTGCAATTTTTGCAAGAAGAAGGGACATTTTGCTAAAGTATGTATGAAACCGAAGTCTTCGAATACTTTCAAGATAAACAATGTGAAACAAACAGAAAATGATGAAACACAAGATTCCATATTTAACATAAATGACGCTATTAATAACAATTTGCCAACCATAACAGTTTCCATCAACAAAACACCAACAAATTTCACAATGACACAGGGTCAACCGCAACAATAATAAGCAACAATATATTCAACAAACTAACAAACAGACCAACATTAACAAAACATACAGGAAAAATAATTCCATATAACTCCACAATTTCATTGCCGATAATAGGAAAATTCACTGCTAGTCTTACTTTTAAACAACATTCCATAGACGAGACAGTTTACGTAATAGACAGCCAAGCAATATCCATCCTTAGTTACAATGCATCAACACAACTCAACATAATCCACATTGTTCAACAGTTATCAAACAACATCAATCTCAACATCAAACAGAAACACCCTGAAGTTTTCAGAGGAATCGGGAAACACAACAAACACAAAGTACATCTTTTCATTGACAAAGAAGTACCGCCAGTCGCACAACGTTTTCGCCGGATTCCGTTTCATCTAAGACCATCAGTTGAAGATGAAATCAACCGCCTTCTCAAAGCAGACATCATTGAAAAAGCAACGGGTCCAACACCTTGGGTATCACCAGTGGTTATTGTACCAAAACCCCACAACCCGACAGCTATTCGGATGTGCATTGACATGCGAGCAGCCAACAAAGCCATTCAACGTGTCAGAAAAATAACACCAACTCTGCAAGACATAATAACATCCCTTAACGCAAAACAGTCTATAGCAAAATCGACCTGAACGAAGGGTATCATCAAATCGAGTTGGATGAAGAATCTCGTTTCATCACGACTTTCAGCACACACTGTGGAGTCTACTGATACAAAAGACTGAACTTCGGTGTCAACACAGCAGCCGAAGAGTTCCAAGACATCATCCGACAGACGCTCAACAACATCAAAAACGTCCTAAATGTGAGTGATGACATATTCATTTATGGAAAAACGCAAGCCGAACATGATAAAGCACTTGAAGAGGTATTTCAACGACTTCGTGCAAACAACCTTATAGTCAACGAAAAAAAATATGTTTTCAGCCAACCCCAGCTGAAGTTTTTCGGTTTCGTTTTTTCAAAGGACGGCATCCAACCTGACCCCGAGAAAGTAACAGTTTTTGAACAACTCAAAACACCCAACAACGTTTCAGAAGTCCGCAGCATTCTTGGCATGTTAAATTTTTCTTTACCTTTTCTTCCAGAACTAGCAACACATACCCAACCATTAATAGAACTCATCCAAAAAAAAACCGAGTTCGTTTGGAAGAAGAAGCATGAAGAAGCATTAATTTTCTTGAAGAAGCTAATGGGACATGCATCAAAATTTGCCTACTATGACATGAACAAGCCAACACATCTACATGTCGACGCGGGTCCTGAAGGTCTGGTATTTTGTCGCAACACCACAACAATAGATATGAGATCGTGGCCTACGCAAGCCATGCACTTACTGCGGTCGAGAAAAGATACAGTCAAATAGAGAAAGAAATGTTAGCAGCAACATGGGCAATGGAACATTTCAAGATCTATATGTATGAGACTAAGTTCACGCTCCATACAGATCACATGCCGTTGATAAGCATCTATATTGTATGTGGTGACCTTTTTGTTTTGGGCTGTAGGTCAAGTTGAAAAATAAAACAAATAAGTTTTTTCACGACGTTTCGCTCATGGCTATGAGCATCTTCAGGCGTCAAGTTTTCTATTTGGCATTAAAAAATAACGTTAACAATTTTTGTGCTTACATTTAAATTAAAACAATTTTCAAATCTTACATTTGTTACATTAAAAATAAAAACAAATTAAACATACACCAGCTAACTTTCTTAAATTGAGAAAGTGAATCAACACTTCACAACGTAAAACTAACAAGTAACAGCACAAACAAAATTTTTGAACAGAGAAATATTTAATTTAAACAGTTTTGTCGCGTTCTCTTTCCCTCCAATAAGTGTTTGTATTGTGGGCTCACTTCTTCCATATCAGTACGTCGGTTCATGGTATTGTGAGCATTGATAATATGAAGAGTTTCTATTATCATTCTTTTGTTATGATGCTCTTCTCTTTGCAGTACTTCGACGTTGTCAAGATTGGGAGAATGGTTGAGTGATGTGCAATGCAATGCCAGTGCTGTCTTCTGAGCTGCGTTACTTTTTATGTCCGATTTATGTCCTGCGAGTCGTGAACCATCAATTGTCGAACTAGCGTCAACACCATTTGAGAAAGTATCGATGGATTTCGCTGGACCGCTTCCGGATGGGAAGTATTTACTCATTTTGGTCGATGAGTATTCGAAGTATCCATTCGTCGAACAAATACACTCAACAAAATTCATTGATGTGAAGAAAGTATTAACGAAAATATTTTCTGCATTCGGTACTCCTTTGAATTTGAAATCCGACAACGGACCACCATTCAGCAGCCACGAGTTTAAGGAATTCATGGATTCCCACAAAACAACTCCGTATTGGCCAGAGGCAAATGGAGCAGCAGAACGTATGGTGAAAACAATCAAAAAGTCTCTCATTTCATCCGAGCTAGAACACCGTAATTGTTTGTCACAACTAGACATGTTCTTGATGGACTATCGTTCAACACCACAAGCACTGAAGTGCGTTTTTGCGCTGACGATAGTTGACTATAGTTTTTATGTCAAAAAGAAAATGGTTGATGTGTTATAGTTGAAATAGTTAGAAATAGTTGAAATCATCCAAAAACGCTTTTTAGTTAGGTTTGGTTGATCTGTCAAACAAGAAAAAAAACAACAAATCTTTTGAGGTTACATTTTTCTTTTCTTTTGATCATAAAAATTTTTGTTGCTCTAAATTTATTTCAAAAATTCAAGAATGATCTTGATATCGTAAGATTTTTAAGCCAATTGAGATGAGAAAATATTTATTTATTTTTGAACAACCCACAGCAAGAAAAGAAAAGAGAAAGAGACTGAGGACCACCCTCCATAAAGAAATCTTCAAGCTGTTCCAAGTAAGCCAGCTCCTGATATTCTCCTAATTGCGGCTCCCAGATTCAGCTAAAAACTATCAAAACCAATATCTAATTTGTGATTTTATATAAATAAACGAAAAAAGTCTTTATTCTCTGAAACTAATTAAACATTTTTTATTGCTGACAGACAAACATAAAAACAATGAATTCAAATATGTATGCCGATTTCGTCCTTCATTCATTAATTTGGGTTTCCTTATGCTTGACTTCTGCGAGAGCGTCATTGAGCTTCCTCTCCGAATTATTCTTCTCTCCTGTGATCTTCGTAATTTTCTCCTCAGTCAGCTCCATTCACCGCTGCGTCAATTTCTTCTCATGCAGAGTAACTTCCATTTGCCGTTCCTGCGGACTGACGTTCGACAATCATTATGCTCATGGGCAGTGGGCAACTTGTCCTCCAAAACCATGTCCATGTCCTCGAGTTTTTCGATGACTTTTTGTAAACTAACCGAACGTAGACGCTGATTGTTTTGGCCATCTGCCTGCAAGTCGCCACGCAGTTGCAGTTGAAATAGGAGTGTTTGCGGATTGCAGTATAGCCAATTCGATTGGAAGGGTTTGTGACCGGTAAGAGAATGATTCTTGAAATTGGTGCTGAATTTTAAGCCACTTGGAAATGCGATCATTTCCTTGGTGTGTATCTCCGTGACTGAGGATTTTCAGTTTGACTCGTGAAGCTTTAAAATTTGTAAGCGGAACCTTATTTTCTTTATATTTTTGAAATTAAATATTTTTAATTGAAGACGAACAGAAATCTTTTGATTGGAATTAAATTTGCGGCGGCACGGATACGGACAACTACGACGGTAAAAAATGCACGAACAGAATGTTTTTTTTTTTTGAGTCATTAAAAACACCATTAAACAGAAAAAAAAAGACTTTGACACATCAACCATTTTCAACTCACCTCCTGAGTAGAGTTGGGAATAGTTAGAAATAGTTACAATTTGACACTTTAACACTGACCGCAAAAACGACAATTGTGGTTACGAAACGTAACTATTGGCGTGCAAAAACGAGAAATAGTCAACTATAGTCAACTATAGTCAGCGCGAAAAACGCACTTCTCGATGCACTTCAGGTTAGCCGAAGAGTTGGGTAAACAACTTAAGACAGGTTAGCTGAAGAGTATGCGTTTAGTAATAATGACAATTGCCTACATACTAGGGAGCAGGTTAGCTGCAAGAGTATGTGTGTATGAAAAACTAAAGACTTTTGCAGGTATTGGAGCTGTAAAACGTAGTAGGTTTCCTATTGTTATAAAGTGATACAATGACCTACATCAATAAAGCAATCCGTTCGAATTGCTGTCAACAGGAGATGATATTGTTGCCAATAAAAGAGAAAACAACAAAAAATGTCAACTAAGAACAAAACAGTAAACTGAAAAGTAAAACGTAGATAAGAGTACACACTAACTCAGCATTCAAAGTCGGCGATCAAGTGACTTTGCAAGCAAGACAAATAAATAAGCTTACTCCGCGTATCCTGAGCGATGGAATCTCAATCATTGGTTCAATTTGGCAGAAGAGAAGGAGAGACCAAAACATTGGTAAGAAACTCTTCATTTTTCAAGAATTTCGTTAAGTCCAACATCAAGCAAATGAGAAGCGTACCAAGAAGACCTGTAAACAAAAATTATATAAATTATGAGCAGCAAAATCAAATTGAAACAAATAATGAAAATTCTGAAAATCATCAACAATTTTCAACACCAGCTGATTTTGACATTGCCATAGATACAAACAACAGAGATGAAGCTAAGGAAGTTGAAGTTTTCACCACACCACCAAATTCACCACAGCAATTAAGATATGAGCACAAGCGCAGTACTAGATCGAAGAAACCGCTGCGTTTTAATGATTACATATTAGAATAAGTTTTAAGAAAACAAACTCATGTAAATATTCATTTCATTTCATTTTTAATATTAAGCAAGGGAGAAAATGTAATGTTTGAAGTATTTGGCACTACTTTATATTATACCAAAAATAGCAAAGACCAAACATCCTCATTAGTATACATCTTTTGTATACCAAGGACAGTTGAATACAGATAGTATTACAGAACCAGACAAGAAGTTCTTGATATAACTCTTGTCTCCGACTCAATTCATCACATGATTCTGGACTGGAAGGTATCCAGAGAACACTCATTCTCTGACCACAGGTACATCCAATTCAGAATCAATGTTGATGAAAAACCTAGTCCAATTAAATTTCGTAATTACCGAAAAACCCATTGGACCACTTATAAAACTATACTTCAAAGTTTAATTAAACCAGGACTCCTAAGTCCCTCTATTAATGCTAGTGAACTTGACAACAAAGTCAAGGACTTAACCTTAGCTATGAACAGATCGTTAGAGATTGCCTGTCCACCTGTATGTGTAAGAGGAAAAAAGAAACCACATTGGTGGACCTCGGGTCTCAATTCGCTCAGGAAAGAGTGCAGAAAACTCTTTAACAGAGCTAAATATACAAGACAGGTTTCTGAATGGGACTCATACAAAAGTTCCCTAAATAAATACAAATTGGAGCTAAGAAGATCTAAACGATCGTCCTGGCGATCCTTTTGTGACAGAATAGAAGAAACCTCTGCTGCCTCTAGGCTACGAAAAATTCTTTCAACAAATCCAGTAATGCCCAGCTGTCTGAAAAGGGCAGATGGCTCCTGGACAGCCTCAAGTGAAGAATCTCTTAACTTGCTACTAGACACTCACTTTCCTGGTAGCTCTCAAAATGTAACCTGTTACATCAGTTGCACTCAATTACTACAACATCATTTCCACAAGGTCTAATCACAAGGGATAAACTGCGATGAGCTATCAACACCTTCGAACCGTACAAATCGGCAGGACCAGACGGCATTATTCCAGCTGAACTCCAAGAAGCCTCAGATATAATAGCACCAATCCTTGAGGTATTGTTCAATAGCTGGCTGCATCTGGTCCATATTCCCTCAGTATGGAGACAAGTGAAAGTTATTCTCATACCCAAGGCGGGAAAATGGTCGCAAGTTAACCCTAAAGATCTCAGACCCATAAGTCTATCATCGTTCCTTCTTAAAACATTAGAAAGACTGATAGATATACACCTCAGGGCAAACATTGATACAAGACTCATGTCCAAGTCTCAACATGCCTACTGTAAGGGAAAATCGGTTGAAACGGCGCTACACACTTTAGTACGCACTATTGAATACTCCCTCCATCATAAAGAGTATACCATGGTTGCATTCCTTTACATTGAAGGCGTTTATAACAACGTGGACACATCTGCAATCACATCTGCACTGTCAACTCTAAATGTGGAGAGTTCGCTTGGTGAGTTAATTCATTTAATGCTGAATAGCAGAATAATTAACTCAGAACTTGGCGGCTCTTCCGCAAGAAGATCTGTCAGCAGAGTAACGCCGCAAGGCGGTGATCTCTCCCCTCTTCTCTGGAATCTGGTAGTTAACGAAATTCTTACCCTTCTGGATAGAGAAGACTTCAGAGTGATAGCCTATGCTGATGACGTTGCTATAGCTGTTTCAGGGAAGCACCTAAATACTAGAGCTCTTGATACCCGGGTACCCGGGAATTTCGGGAATTACCCGGGTAGCAAATACCCGGGTATTTGCATGGTGTTCGGGTACCCGGGTACTCGAAACATAACGATCGTATATCCGAGTACCCGGGTACCCGGGTATTTGGAACTCTTACACAATGAAGCTGAAGTTGTTTGAAAAAATGGATGCTTTCATGAAGGATTTGCAGGTTGGGGGTGGATTACTATGATAATGTAGTTTATAAGGATGGTTTTGATTGTTTGTGTGGTTTATTTGTAATTCATAAAAAAATGCAATTTGTTGGATGGATTTTCATTTTATTAGTGGTTGAAAAATGAAAAGTTATAAACCGATCTTGGCAGTCGTCGTCGTGATCGTCGTCGTCGTCGTGGTGGTGGTGGTCGTCGTCGTGTCGTGTTCGTCGTGGTCGTGGTCGTCGTAGTCGTAAATAAAGAAGGAAACAAAGCTGTTGGCAAGTGTTTGTTGATTTTGTTACTGTTGTAATGTACGAAAAGGAAATGCAAGTTGTGTGTGGATAGTGATAATTGAAAGGGATGATTTTATTATGTTGGTTAATCACTGTCCTGCATTTCCTATGTATGGCCTCCGTCAAACAGGTAGTTGGTGCGATTTCCTTTGTTTTGGTGATTCATAAAAAAATATTTGGTTGAAAATATTAGTTGGATTATTGTTTTATTAGGGGTTGAAAATTAAAATAACCGATTTGGTGTGTTTGGTGTGTTGTCGTCGGTTATCTTTTTATGATGAGTTATTGGTCTTTTTCTTAACCACAGGTCAATAAAAATAAGAAAACAATCATTTGGTAAGTGTTTGTAAGGACGATATAAATAGTAGTTCGGAGACAGACCTCATTTGCAGGATTGTTAATTTGGGTTTTTGCATGTCATAAAAATTAATTTTTTGGGTTTCTCTACATGTCGCGCTTGTAGAAACTAGCGCATTTTCAACAATAACGATGAATGGTAACGCATAATGTACTTGGATGGGATTTTTATTGCTATTTTTGTTTTTTTTTTTTCTTTTTTGAGATTTTAAGGAAACAAATAAAAACATTGCTATGATCGTCCAACCTGAATTTTAAAAGATAATTCGAGTGCAAAATAGAACAGTCTCCGAGCTACTATTTATTTCGTCCTTACAAACACTTACCAAATAATTGTTTTCTTTTTTTTATTGACCTGTGGTTAAGAAAAAGACCCATTACCCATCATAAAAAGATAACCGACGACAATATACCAAACACACCAAATCGGTTATTTTAATTTTCAACCCCTAATAAAACAATAATCCAACTAATATTTTCAACCAAATATTTTTTTATGAATCACCAAAACAAAGGAAATCGCACCAACTACCTGTTTGACGGAGGCCATACATAGGAAATGCAGGACAGTGATTAACCAACATAATAAAATCATCCCTTTCAATTATCACTATCCACACACAACTTGCATTTCCTTTTCGTACATTACAACAGTAACAAAATCAACAAACACTTGCCAACAGCTTTGTTTCCTTCTTTATTTACGACTACGACGACCACGACCACGACGAACACGACACGACGACGACCACCACCACGACGACCACCACGACGACCACGACGATCACGACGACGACGGCCAAGATGGGTTTATAATTTTTCATTTTTCAACCACTAATAAAATCACAACCCATCTAACAAATGGCATTTTTTATGAATTACAAATAAACAACACAAATAAACCAAAACCATCCTTATAAATTACATAATCATATTAATCCACCCCCAACATGCAAATCCTTCATAAAAGCATCCATTTGTTCAAAAAATTTCAGTTTCATTATGTAATAGTACCGAGTACCCGGGTACCCGGGTACTCGTATACACGATCGTTATGTTTCGAGTACCCGGGTACCCGGGTATCTGGCTAATATGCAAATACCCGGGTACCCGGGTAATATGGAATAATTCGAGTACCCGGGTACCCGGATGCCCGGGTATAGTTTCGGGTACCCGGTCAGAATCAAGAGCTCTACTAAATACCTTAAAAGAACTCTTACAAAACGCTCTAAATAAGCTATCACTTTGGGCGAATCGGTTGTTACCGCTAGTCATACATTTCATTTATTTAGTCTTGTTTGGTTTAATTCAGAATCAGCTCTGAAGTAGGCAACGAAATTTTTCCATCTGATCAACGTAGCAAAGATCAAAACCGATGTTAAATGCATAAGGGTGTTCTGTTCCATTGATATAAAAATGTTTAAATTTTGGGTGTTGCTACAATTGTAATCAAAATCGAGCTGAGATTTTCGAATGCAACAAATGAGACGAGATTACAGAGCAGTGAATTGATAGTCTTGAAGTGAGATTTAGAAGTACTGGTATGGGTGAGTTGAGGAGATTCCTTTCCAATGGTACAAAAAGCTCCACAAGATCCCCTATGGTATTGTCTGTCGCTTTGGTAGGAAGTTGCAAACCTTTCTTTTCATTTGGACCTTACAAGCGAGCAGAATATTCAATCTCCAGAGTGCAAAATATATTTCTTTTTCGTATTACGTACATATATTGTGTTCTATATATACAAAAAGAACAAAGGAATCAGTGTTTGAGACACATTTTCAATTCCTCAGGACTGGAAAATCAATCAAAGTTACTAAGCTACAGTGAAACAATAAAAAAGGTATGAAATATAAAACATTATTAGGCATTTTTGCAAACAAAAATTGCCTATATTCTGAATTGCAAAATTGCGTGCAAAATTAAACGCACTGTGTTTTTTTTAGTAGATTTTTTCTGACAAAGAATCGCGAATCCGCACCAGGCTAACAGCAAATTTAGAAGCCCGATCGTTAGACGGGATTTTTGTCGACATCTAAGGAAATCGTGACCACTCAAAACCTCTGCAGCAACATCCAAATTCAGAAGCTTGGTAGCCTAGTTGTCTGGGTGCCGAGGACGAAATTAAGCCAAGTCTCGAAGACCCGGGTTCAATTCCCGAACTTATGCTTATAATTTTTTTTGTTTCAAATTATAAAATTTTGCTTTAACTGTTTTTTATTAAGCGTGTTTTCGTGACAACCAATCACAAAAATACACTTATTGTGTACCTTTTTATCGAAAGTAAAAGTATAATTAATTTGCTACTAAAATGTTATATCGATAAATATCCTCGCGAATCGTATTATTTAATTACCACTTACAAACATAGCTCATAGCGAAACCAGCTTAATAAAGAACAAATGTGCACGACTGGGTCGTACGAACTTGCTCCTGCATGCTAAAACTAAATATTTATGATCACTTAAATTGCAAAAGGTAGTGCTAAAATAAGAGATATACTTTAAGCAATTCTGATTACACTCTTACTTACAGCTTACACTTAACTCAAAAAAAAAATATATATATATAAAAATAATTAGAATTTATTAAAAAAATTAAAATTTGGAAATGTACCTCGTAAATACATTTCATTCCAAAAATTTAATTGCCGAACAAATTCAAACCTTATTCTTGATTTATTGAATTTTTTTTTTTGAAAATCGTCGGAGCCGTTTTTTTTTAAATTAATTTTTTATATATAAAATTTTTCAAAAATATCTTAAAATTAATTTGGATATGCAGTTTTCAAGACTATGTAAATATACATATTATACTCCAATTTGGATTTTTAAAATTGATCCGTTTTTGAGATACAGAATTTTGAAAAAAAAAGTTAAAAATATTTTTTAAAAATCCAAAAAAAAATTTGAAATTTTTTTGAAAACAAAATATTATTTGAACAATATATACGTACTTTCGAAAAAAAACTTACGCTGATCGGACTTTCAGTTTTCGAGAAAATCTAATAACAAAAAAACGGTTCTATGGGAGGTACCGTTTTGGAGCAATACAAATTTTTTTTTTTACATAAAACACATGAATGTTTAAAAAAATTAAACTTGAGGAAGTTTAAAAAAAATCGTTCGGGCCGTTTTTGTGAAAAAAAAAGTTTTGGTTTTTGGCCAAAAAAATCGTATGGTGGCTACCCTAAATTTTGATCTTAAAACAAAAATAAAAAAATTGGGATATGACTTTTTGCTCAAACCTCTAATTTTCAGATTTGAAGTCAATCGGACCAGTAGTTAAGCCTGTAGATGCCTGTAAACTTTCCGACAGACAGACAGACGGAATCGCCGGACCCACTTTTTTCGACTTCTCTATCATCGTAATATCATATCTCATCCTCAGCTCAAATTTTTTTTTTTTACGAATTCAATACTTGCCATATATTCTATATGTCGCAAGTAAAAAATAGAAAAGAAAGACAAACGACAACTCGACCTACAAGCGACAACCAAACATCCAGCAGCAGTGGCCACTTCAGCGAGGATCGTCAACGGTGAGTCATTCTAATCAATTTTGTAGTATGAAGTATAAGTTACTTAGATCATAGAAGTTTCGCATTGAGTTAGAATAGAAATATAAATCTTAATTTTACGATATGAAGAAAAGAGAGAGAATTAAATTTAAGAGAGAAGTTAAGAAAAAGAGGATTGAAATCCCAGTTTGTTTATAAATCGAAGGCGAGTTATATTGATTAAATATATTATTTTGATAATTTTTCAAGGTTACCACCTTCGTAATTTAACTTTTGATATGAATTTGAACTGATTAACTTTTGATGAAAGAAATTAAATATTAAAATTTGTATCTTATACCTAGTACAAAATGAAGAAGTTTTTATATAAAATAAACCCATATTTGAATTTCTATGAAAATAATTTAAAATGGAGTAAATTTCTTATCATGATGGGATGAGAGGGTAGTAAACGGATTTGAGGATGATTTGAAGGGGGAAATGGGAGAATAAGGAGAAGAAGCCGAATAAAGGGATTGCCCTGGCGAGGGAGGCAATCGTGGAAGGGAGGGTCGAGGTAATATTGCTCGCGCATCTGAAAAACACCTGAAGATGCACAACGGCTGGATTTCTTTTGCTTACGGCCAAGGTTCAAGGGCCCGTGACATGAGCTAGCCGACGGGAACATACCAGCCAACTGGAACCAAGGCAAAAAGGGTCGTAACAAATGGCGCCCGCAACGTGGTAGCCCTTCATCGGAAGATGGAGCGGCTAAATTTTTTATGAGCCAATTCGATTAAAATTTTTTCATTTTGTTTTTAATTTCAATTTTCATTTCTTGTTATATTCATTCATTTAATTTAAGTTGATTATGTTGACATTCTGAGTCCCGATGACTGAATGTGTTGTGTTTAGTATCGCGTTGCCAGATGGAAGATATAATCAAAATTATTTTTAAAGAATAACAAAAGTAGGCTAAACGTTTGAGTCTTTGAGCATCCTTGGAAAGGTACTCAAACTGCAAGACGATATGGTTCACTTTATTTTTAAAATGTTTGGCAGAGACCCGTTTATGCAAAGGCGTATTCGGCGGTCCGCAAGCAAGTCATTTATTTTTCGTGTTTCAGAAGTCTTCAAAGATGATGATAGTTGATTCGTCTTTCAAGTCCTGGAACCCATATTTTTTTTTAAAGTCCATTCTTATAATCCGTTTAAAAGCAGTATATTTTATTTTGATTACAAATTTTCTGGCTCGAAGAACACGGCTTCTTCTTCGTACTCATCATCCTTGTATCCTCTTTTTCCTTTTCATCACAACTCTCATCCCATCGTTATTTTTTATGAAAACTATTTCTTTACCTAATAATCTTTTATCATTATTTGAAAATTTTAATAAAAAAAAAAACACAAGGTTTTCAAATTTGGAGACGAATTTGGATTTGAATTGGTCACACATTCCGATAGAAATCGAGTTAACAGTTTTCAGTAAAACTACAAGAGAATCAATTACTTACTAAGACCTTAGTTAGAATTTCGTTTAAAGACACGACCATAATCATTTCTTTTAAATCGTGTTTCGCTCTGAATTATTAAAATTGAGTTGCAATCAGAACAAACACATTGGTAATTTTGATTTTGAATTTTTAAAACGTTAATGGGTTTTGGAAAACCATAGTTTGGAATCCTAAATTTATAATTTAATAAGTATTTTGATTTTTAAATTGAATTTTATTGATGTTTTTTTTTTTTAAACATTTCGTTTATACATATTGTAATATGTATACACTTTCCATTCCTACCTCTCTATATCTCTATATGTCAATCTATTGTAATGTGTACACACTTTGTAACTCCGCCTCTTTATATCTCTATACTACACTATAATGTGTAAACACTATCTATCTCTGTCACTCTAATATTGTCTAATTGCTGAATAGTTATGTAGCTAAAGTTTTATTTGTAGTTGTGAGTAATTGTGTATACACTCTAGTGGTTAAGAGGAGAACTTCGTTAAGCATCGAGAAGTTTCAGCGCCTACTAGAACCTAGTAGTTTCTCGAACTTATTTGAGTTATATAAATACCCGCTTGGTGTCGAAAATGAATTAATTGAATGTGAACTGCTATAAAGTAAAGACACTGTGTTTGAAAGTAATAATTGAAAGTGTTGAATAAATAAGTTTGTGAGTGATTTAAATAAAGTGAATTTGTGTTTTATTTAAAAAGTGAATAAGTTTTAACTATCGGACCAAGCCGAATAGTCCGGGAGGCGACCGTAAGATTACCTACCTCATAAGCAGAGTGGAAAATTTAGCCACCGTCTAATGGTAAATGACATGAAGTTTTCAAAACCGGTGGTCAGACAGACTTTCCCTTGGCCTTTTGGCGGCTATATGGGACTTCCGGTTGCGTTTTTTGGTGTCAGGTTATACCATGAGGTGAGTGGAAAAAGTAAGTAGAAGTCAATAGACATTTCGTCGTAGATATCAAATCATATGGTCGGACAGAAATAACGCGGGCCTTTCCCTTTGTCCGACCATTTTAAAAACGGTATTTTTGGTGACATTCTACCTCATCGGGTGAATGGGCAAATGGGGTATCAAATGAAAGCTTAGAATGTCTACACCAAGAATCTACTGGTCGGACAAACTTTGAATGGGCCAATCACGAGACCGACCGCATTTTTAAAAAAAGTCTGTTAATTACTTTAATGTTTTTTTCAACTCAGCATCAACATTTTTGGTGTTCAATCTATATAAAATAGGTAACTGATGAATGATATCATAGTTGGCTAATCCAAAAATATAGTTATGGGCTTAAAAAAAACTATTTAAACTGCTTACCACCAGTTTTTGATCATTTTTTTCATAGAATTTTTTTTTTTCTAACACAATTCACTTTGACTGTTATTCAGTCAACATAAACGTAAATCCACGTATCAAATGCTCTGTATCAAATACGTTTTTTCTCCTGTTCACTGAAAAAGCATCGTTCATGAACATCGTTTGTTTTGTATGAAATTTTATTTTGTTCTGGGAAACTTCTTCTTCGACTATAAAAATCTTACAAAAATCACATTTTATAAAAAGTTTAAGTTTTGTGTGTTAATTTGGAATATAATGGCATCTGAACTTAAAAGATTTCGAAAATGATTTAAAAGATCATTTATTGCATAACCGGTTGCAACCAAATGAAACTCCTAATTTGAGCCCATTTCTTAAAGACATATTAACTAGACACAGAGCGTATATCGATCTTACCCTTGAAGGACATCATGGTAAAACTTCTCGGTTCTTCATGCAATACATAGGCTTCATGAATGTTTTTTTTTTTTCAGATTTTCAAGTAGTATAAGAACGAGTGATTTTGAACTGTATGTTGACTCTATATTCGAACTGTCCAATTTAGTTTTTTTTTGTTTAACCAACCAAACTATGCAAGGTGGATATGACGGCTTCTATTTCATTCATCTCTTGGGGTCGTTAGTATCTCAAACATTTGATAAGATATCAGAAATGATTTTAAAGAGAGTACGTTCCACGGAAGCTCCCATCGATCAAAGATTCTGAGTATTGCGTCTGGAATGAAGTCAATGTCTCGAATTTCACGATTTCGGGACCAATGCAAAAACGAACGGATGGTTTCGGTAAATGCCTCAGAAATCCTAAATTAAAGGAGGCATTAGTAAGGTTCTTAGGACTCCACTGGGAAGAGGAAGATAGTTCCTTGATTCCAATTTTGGGAGACAAGAAGGTATATTTAACAGTGGATGAAAAGTGTTTCTCTTATCAACGTCAAAATCAACATATTTTCCAAAGTGAAGAATGTGAATACAGTTGTAGCCATGAAGAAGCCGACACAAGGTTAATATATCACATAAGCAAGTCAAAAGCAAATTCAAGTATTATAGTGCGAGCGTCTGACACAGACGTTCTAGTTATTTTACTTGGAAATATGTATAAATTCAAAGACCTGGAGATATGGTTAACAAGGGGCAGCTTGAAAAGGAGTGACGTCAATTGCATTAATTGTACTCAACTGGCTTCGACATTGGGAGCAAACTTATGTGCTGCGTTACCAGCATTTCACGCCCTTACAGGCTGCGACTATACGGCCAGTTTTTTTTAGAAAAGGTTAAGATAAACCCCTCGACATCCTTGAAAAAACGGTCGTTAATAGGCTGCGTTTGAGGCGAGGAACTTGTTGCAATGATACTGACACCATTCACAACTTTACTTCACATATGGCTTAAAGAACTGTAAAAGTGTAAATGCTGCCAGATATCAAATGTTCCAGAAGCTTTATATGCTTCAAAGAATACTGCTGTAGGAAATTATTTCAAAAATTTACGAAATTTTGACTCCAGTTTGATACCCCCCTGTTTACCGAGAAAATTAAAAGAACAGTTTTCGTAAGTTCTATGTGGGCGAACGCTATTGAAGCAGATTGCGTCAAAAGTAGGACAGAAGATTTTGGGTGGGTATTGAAAGACGGAAAGTTAATACCACTTTGGTTTCAAGGGGATCCCACCCTACTTAATGTTGATGACATCATTTTTAAGGAAAATAAGGAAGAAGAATTCCAATATTTGAGTGGGGAAGATTCTGACGAGGATGATATACTTTGAAACTTTAGATATTAATAATAATTTATTAATCGGTGGATGTATGCAAAGTTTGTTTTCTTGTTCTATGTTTATGTTACTTATACTTCATTTGTTCGAAAAAAAAATGAATTAATTAATTAATATGTAATAAAAATAATCAAAATAATCCTTTCTATGGTAAATTTGTTGTTTTCATTTCATTGAACTGAACAAATATTATTTTTCGGTGAAAAAAAAAATTATCAAAAACAGATGTTAACCAGATTAAGTAGTTTTTCATAAGCCCATAACTAAATGTTTGGATTAGCCAACTATGATATCATTCATCAGTTAACACCAAAAATGTTGATGCTGAGTTGAAAAAAACATTAAAGTAATTAACAGACTTTTTTTGAAAAATGCGGTCGGTCTCGTGATTGGCCCATTCAAAGTTTGTCCGACCAGTAGATTCTTGGTGTAGACATTCTAAGCTTTCATTTGATACCCCATTTGCCCACTCAGCCGATGAGGTAGAATGTCACCAAAAATACCGTTCTTAAAATGGTCGGACAATGGGAAAGGCCCGCGTTATTTCTGTCCGACCATATGATTTGATATCTACGACGAAATGTCTATTGACTTCTACTTACTTTTTCCACTCACCTCATGGTATAACCTGACACCAAAAAACGCAACCGGAAGTCCCATTTAGCCGCCAAAAGGCCCAGGGAAAGTCTGTCCGACCATCGGTTTTGAGAACTTCATGTCGTTTACCATTAGACGGTGGCTAAATTTTCCACTCTGCTTATGAGGTAGGTAATCTTACGGTCGCCTCCCATACTAGAATATTACAATATATATATTAATTTAAATCTTGGAAATCGCTTCAAATTGAGGTTCTCGCTTGTGAGATTTATTGAAGCATTTAGGAAATTTTCATTTAAGTTTAAGAAACATTCAGATTTTGAATCTTCTTTCAATTTTTACTACTTTGTGCGATTTTGAATATGTAGAACCAGTAGTGAAATTGTTTTACATTGTTTTGAAGGTTTTGGTTTTTTTTTTGTTTCCCTTGAGGCTTCGTAAACTCATTCATTACTTTTGATTCTCTCTTTGGATTTTGATATTCCGGTGTGGTGATCTCTGCTCATATTTTGCACAGAAATATCAATTCGGTCTCAGTGGTATGAGTGATTGCGGCGGAAGAAAATCAATTTACGAAGAGTTACGTGAAATTAATCCCCATACAGTAGACAGATTTGAAGAATTTCATCAAAGGTTTTTAAGAACAGTTGATCGATTTGATCTTAACACTACATTTAGTTTTTTGGAGGAAATTACTCAGCCTAATTCTGAATTATATTCAACCATGGCAAGTGACAACGAAAATGATGACCTTGGGAATGTGGAACAGAGTTCAAAGGAGGGTGAGCAATCAAGCAATGACCGTAACTCTGATGCCAATAGAATCGATTCAAATACGGAATTGGTAGATCGCCTTGAATCTACGATAACCGGTAATCAGGTTAGACTTATTCAAACATTGAATGTCTTTATGAACAATTTTATAGCGAAATTAGAATCGATGAATTTGAATCATCAAGCAACGTCAAATCCAATGCATAATAATTCTTTTGGTTCGAGGGATTGCAGAGAGAACGATATTCGAGAGAACAGATTATCCGTCGAACAAGTATCAACCTCCAGTACATCCAATTATTGTTGACTCGATCGTTGGCACATTCATTATGATGGGACAGAAAATGTTTCTGATTTTCTTTTCAAGGTCAACCATTTGCAAACTTCTTCCGGATATTCGGACGAGCAGATGATAGCGAATTTTCAAATATTGCTGTCAGCCGGAAGTAGGCCAAATAAATGGTTTTGGGTTTTGGAGGAGTGGGGAGCTTCGTTCCGACAGGAATACCCCAAACCACTCTCAACAATAAAAGACAATCAAATTACAACAAATATCAGCAAAGTCATAGAGGATAACGTTCCAAACAAGATCCTGGAACGCGAAAAATCGGATATATCTAAAATTCCTCATTCTCATCCAGTCAAAACATTTAATCTTCAGTCTTTACATGATCGCAAAATGAATTATGCCAAGGTTCGTGCCCGTATATACGGGTATAGCTATAGTTCACCTTGCAAGCATATCCAAAAGTGTAGACAGAGATTTCGTCAACGAAAATAATTTCGTAAGAACCTACTAGAAGCGATAATTTCGTCCAATTCTATTACGATGGTTAAAGATTAGACAACGATGTTTAATTTTTATTATAAGATAATGAGATCAAACTCCTAAGATGGCCAACACGGAAGTGTTAATACATATTTTATTTGATACTAAGTTAATATAAGTATAAGACTTTTTAGTACAAGTATAAGTATTAGCGTAAGTATAATGTATAAATATAATAGATGTTAGAGATGTGCGTATAGTTTTAATTCGTTAGTTATAATACGCCTCCTCAACATTAGAATCAGTTAAACTGCATTCCTAATTTGTTGAAACAATAAAGATGTTTTGAATTGGCAACTGGCTTTGTGAGTGCATCGGCAGGCATCTGGTCAGATTGTAAAAACTTGATTTCGATTGTCTTCTCTTCAATGGCTTCTCTTATGTAGTGGTATTTATAATGAATGTGTTTAGTTCTGGAATAATACGATCCGCCCTTGGCAAGGTGTCCAGCACTTTGAGAGTCACAGTAAATAACAGTCGGGGTGTCATTCAAGTAGCCCAATTCATCTAACAGGTATCGTAAATAATGAGCTTCTTTTGCAGCACAAGTTAAAGCAATATACTCAGCTTCGGCACTAGAGGTTGCTACGACGCGTTGCTTTCTGGACTCCCAACTCACTGCAGCTCCTGCAAGAAGAAAACAAT
>CAKKXW010000004.1:55887880-55906872 GCA_920937365.1 Sphaerophoria rueppellii | reverse complement strand
ATGCGTGTCCTTAGCGAAGTGGCAGCCTGTTTGCGTCGAGCCAATCTTACAATAAACCTTGATAAAAGCAAGTTCTGCATGCGGGAGATAAGATCCTGGGTTTCATTGTCGGTCAAGGGACCCTGAAAACCAATCCTGACAAGGTGGAGGCAATGGTGAATTTTCCTCTTCCGACGACAATTCGGCAAGTGCGGAGGTTTCTCGGTCTTACAGGATGGTATCGCCGATTCATTCGAAACTATGCCGACATGACCGCTCCGCTTACCGATTGTCTGAAAAAGAAGACAAAATTTGAATTAACTCCCGAAGCAGTGAATGCATTTGACAAACTTAAGGCTGCACTTTCCTCGTCCCCGGTCTTAAAACAACCTGACTTTTCAAAAGAGTTTATAATTCAATGTGACGCTTCCTCTGATGGGGTAGGTGGTGTTCTTTTTCAATTGGATGAGAACGACAACGAATTACCTATCGCCATATGTCAAAAAAGCTGAATAAGGCTCAGAAAAACTACACGGTTACCGAGCAGGAATGTCTTGCAGCTGTATTGAGTGTCAGGAAGCTTAGGCCCTACGTTGATAGATTACCTTTCAAAATAATAACAGACCATTCTAGTCTAAGATGGCTGATGTCGATGAAGGAGTTATCCGGACGACTGGCTAGATGGAGCCTGGAATTGCAAGGCTACAATTTCAAAATTGAACATCGGAAGGGATCCCTCAACGTAGTGCCAGATGCCCTGTCACGAATGCAGATGGAAGAGGTTTCTGCAAATGTAACCGTGGTAGAAACCGAGCATGATGAGATTGATTCTTTGGCAATAGGTAGGGAAATTGACCTTGATTCTGTTGAATTCGATTCGGAGCAATATACCCAATTGAAAATGAACATCCTTTCGAATCAATCTGCTCTTCCTGACCTTGTTGTATCGGGAAAATACATATACAAAAGAGTAAGGTTCAGGACTGGTGATGTGGTTGAGGAGGATTCCTTGTGGCGGCTTTGGTTGCCAGGCGCTTTCACTCACGAATGTATCAAATCGGCTCATGAGTCTAAACTCAGTTGTCATGGCGGTTTTACCAAAACTTATGGTCGTTTGAAAAATAAGTATTATTGACCAAAAATGGCGAAAGACGTCAAGGCATTCGTGAGTGATTGCGGCACTTGTAAAATGGTAAAGGCGCCGAACAGGATCCTTCGTCCTCCCGCTCCCATAACCAAGCAGATTGTGACGGAGAGACCCATTCAGAGGTTGTACATTGATTTCCTGGGACCCTATCCGCGTACGAGACGAGGAAATGTATATGTTTTTGTCGTAGTTGATGCCTTCACAAAATTCGTGTTCCTTAAGCCAATGACGAAAGCTACTTCTTCGAAGGTTATAGCTTTCCTCGAAGGCGAAATTTTCCATACTTTCGGGACCCCTGAATATATTCACTCCGATAATGGACGATTCGTCTCTAATGACTTTAAAAATGTCATGTCTAATTACGGTGTGCAGCATATTCGTACAGCACTTTACTCTCCGCAGGCTAACATTTCCGAGCGCGTAAATAGAAGCGTGTTGAGCAAGCTGCGGGTGATGATATCTAAGGAGCAGAATAATTGGGATATTCATTTGTCAAGCATAGCTTGTGCTCTACGATCCGACGTACATGAGTCATTGAATTGCCAACCCTACTTTGCTCTGTTTGGGCAAAACATGATATCACACGGATCCTCGTACCAACTCTTGCGGAAACTGGATGCCTTAAACGACTCGGAACTGTTAGTTTTGCCAAATGCAGTAAAAACCACCCTAGCGAGACAGAAATTATCGGAAAATATATTCAGGGCATACGTAAAGTCAAAAAACACTTACAATACGCGTGCGAAACATGTCAATTATCGTGAAGGACAAGAAGTTTTTCACAGAAACTTTACTCAGAGTAATTTTACTCAAGGCATTAACGCTAAGCTTTTGCCTAAATTTGTCAAATGCCGCGTAAAAAAGGTTATAGGCAGCGCGATGTATGGAGCTGGAAAATTTAAATAGCAAATCCTTAGGTATTTTCCATGCCAAGGATATGCGGCAATAAAAAGATAAATATCTAATAATTTTAGAAAATACGATTTTTTAGTTGCCCGGCTACATTCTCGTTTAAGTGGGTTCGCGTCCCACGTATCAATACTTACAACCTCAATTCCATTAAGGGAAATTATTTTTTGGTGGGTACCAAATCATCATGCACATTTATTACAACTGTAGAAGTAATAAATAACTCGAGAAACAGAAAACTTCCTCACAAGTCTTACAGCCCTATTATGAGTATCAATTTGATAGTTGATAGCTTCTATCGAATTGTTGATAGTTTCGTATTATGAGTATCAACTTGATTTTTTTGACCGATTGTGAATATTTATCAAAATTTCCTTAGAGACGAGTGTGTTTTTTTTATTGTTTGTCGTTTGAAATTTGAAATAAAGATTTTTTCATTTAGGACTTCACAACTTTTTTTCTTAAATAAAACGGAAACCATTTGAGCTACTTCAAAAATCTTATTACAGACTTGAAGTACAATAAATGCAATTATGAGTGGAACTCTAAATCTTTATTCTTTTTGATCTTTTTGACTTTAAAAAACCCAAAAATGTTTGTTCCTTCAATTGTTTCAATCAGGAATTTTTAGTTGATAGAAAAGTTGATGTGTATCAAATTTGTTGATATCCGTAATACCGTATTTATCAAAAAAATCATTCACAATAATGATAAAATCTAGTAAAATTGAAAGTCGATAAAAAATGTTGACAGTTGATAGTCATAATACGAATTCATTAAATTTGTTGATACATATCAACTATCAAGTCGATAGTTGTTAGTCATAATAGGGCTGTTATTTCCGTTTCTAGACCCGATTGAAAAGTCAAATCCCGTCGGCAAAACCTTCATCTCTTAAGTCAATTTACCGACGGCAAAACTCCATTGCCTATGGCAAAAAAAAAAAAAAAATAAAGAAAACAAACAGAAAAAAAAGATGCACATCATTGAATCGAGTGCAGAATCGACCTTTAATATTTTTCTATATCTTTTGTGTCTATTGTCTAGTTAATGCTTAGTTTTTTTTCGAACGAAAATTAGTTGTTGTTGTTCCTCGAATTTTTTTTTCTTCTTGTTTCCATTTTCGTCTTCGTTCCACTTATAGTCTAAGAGCCGCTGAAGGGCGACCTTCACCCAACTGTTAACCGGCTGAAACTTTTTTTCATGAAATTTAGTTTGGAAACATATATGAATATGATAGCTTGCCTAACGAAAAGTGTGCCAGGCTATATTAAATTTGACTTTATATTTTAATCAATAACTAACTCCTACTTCACCCATACGTTAAAATAAATATAGCCAGGAGGGGCAGTTTTCTGAAAAATTGGATTATTTTTTTAAAAAATATTAAAAATCAACGGCTTCATCTACAACAACGTGTTATACTTTTCTGCAAAGCCAAAATCTTAAGCTTTCATTTTGTATTTAAATTTAATTGTTTTAAGTAATAGTTTTAGAAAAATTAATTTCAAACTTAAAATTTTGAAAAAAAAAATTTCTTAAATTTCGAACTAATTTTTTCAAAATCTTATGTTATTAAGTACTAATTTTGTTTTCAACATTCAATGCTGTTTTTAATTTTTAGTCGAACACAGTAAACCGGATTGAAAAATACCTTGCCATTGTCGAGATATAAAGAAAAAAACCAAAATCACTTTTTGCTTAAAAAAAAAAACTTTTTTATTTTTACGTTACTGTTTTTTATATTCAAAATTATTAACAGTATTGAATATTGAATGCAAAATAAGTACTTAATCACATAAAATTTTGAAAAAAATTAACTAAAAATTTAACAAATTTTTTTTTTTTTTGCAAAATTTTGAGTTTGAAAATTATTTTTTCTAAAACTATTATTTAAAACAATTAAATTTGAATACAAAGTGAAAGCCTAAGTTTTTGGCTTTGCAGAAAGGTATAACACGTTGTTGTAGATGAAGCCGTTGAATTTTAATATTTTTTTAAAAAAAATTTGCCAATTTTTCAGAAAACTGCCCCTCCTGGCTAAACGGGGGGAATAGGCCCCCCCCTCCTATACAATTTTTTTCTTGTCTAAAGCCTACTTACACATATGGCTATGTGGCACAACGTTTTATTTTAACGTATGGGTGAAGGAGGAGTTAGTAATTGATTAAAATAAAGTTAAATTTAATATAGCCTGGCACACTTTTCGTTAGGCAAGCTATCATATTCATATATGTTTTCAAACTAAATTTCATGAAAAAAAAGTTTCAGCCGGTTAACAGTTGGGTGAAGGTCGCCCTTCAGCGGCTCTCCGACTATTACGATCCTATCTGTTATTAAAGCCAACACATCAACTAGATGTACATATATCGTAACTTCTAATAGGCTCTAAATACCATTCAGCTTCTGTTTTTTGATCAAAGTCAAGTTCTTTTTACATAGACAGAAAACCAAAACAAGAACGTTTAAGTCACTGCTTCTTTTTATTTGTTAAAATGCTTGTTTCCTTCAAATTTGACGTGGGTTCCGTTTGCATATTCCTGGAGTATTGCACCAGGAAAAAGCAAAGTCCTGTTACCGCTAGTCATACATTTCATTTATTTAGTCTTGTTTGGTTTTATTCAGAATCAGCTCTGAAGTAGGCAACGAATTTTTCCATCTGATCAACGTAGCAAAGATCAAAACCGATGTTAAATGCATAAGGGTGCTCTGTTCCGTTGATATAAAAATGTTTAAATTTTGGGTGTTGCTACAATTGTAATCAAAATCGAGCTGAGATTTTCGAATGCAACAAATGAGACGAGATTACAGAGCAGTGAATTGATAGTCTTGAAGTGAGATTTAGAAGTACTGGTATGGGTGAGTTGAAGAGATTCCTTTCCAATGGTACAAAAAGCTCCACAAGATCCCCTATGGTATTGTCTGTCGCTTTGGTAGGAAGTTGCAAACCTTTCTTTTCATTTGGACCTTACAAGCGAGCAGAATATTCAATCTCCAGAGTGCAAAATATATTTCTTTTTCGTATTACGTACATATATTGTGTTCTATATATACAAAAAGAACAAAGGAATCAGTGTTTGAGACACATTTTCAATTCCTCAGGACTGGAAAATCAATCAAAGTTACTAAGCTATAGTGAAACAATAAAAAAGGTATGAAATATAAAACATTATTAGGCATTTTTGCAAACAAAAATTGCCTATATTCCGACATATGCATATTTATGCATATATCTGAATTGCAAAATTGCGTGCAAAATTAAACGCACTGTGTTTTTTTTAGTAGATTTTTTCTGACAAAGAATCGCGAATCCGCACCAGGCTAACAGCAAATTTAGAAGCCCGATCGTTAGATGGGATTTTTGTCGACATCTATGGAAGTCGTGACCACTCAAAACCTCTGCAGCAACATCCAAATTCAGAAGCTCGGTAGCCTAGTTGTCTGGGTGCCGAGGACGAAATTAAGCCAAGTCTCGAAGATCCGGGTTCAATTCCCGAACTTATGCTTATAATTTTTTTGTTTCAAATTATAAAATTTTGCTTTAATTGTTTTTTATTAATTAATCATTAAGCGTGTTTTCGTGACAACCCATCACAAAAATACACTTATTGTGTACCTTTTTATCGAAAGTAAAAGTATACTTAATTTGCTACTAAAATTTTATATCGATAAATATCCTCGCGAATCGTATTATTTAATTACCACTTACAAACATAGCTCATAGCGAAACCAGCTTAATAAAGAAAAAAAAATAGAAAAGAAAGACAAACGACAACTCGACCTACAAGCGACAACCAAACATCCAGCAGCAGTGGCCACTTCAGCGAGGATCGTCAACGGTGAGTTATTCTAATCAATTTTGTTTTATATTATGTCGTATGAAGTATAAGTTACTTAGATCATAGAAGTTTGTCTCGCATTGAGTTTGAAATATAAATCTTAATTTTACGATATAACGAAAAGAGAGAGAATTAAATTTAAGAGAGAAGTTAAGAAAAAGAGGATTGAAATCCCAGTTTGTTTATAAATCGAAGGCGAGTTATATTGATTTGATATATTATTTTGATAATTTTTCAAGGTTACCACCTTCGTAATTTCACTTTTGATATGAATTTGAACTGATTAACTTTTGATGAAAGAAATTAAATATTAAAATTTGTATGTTATACCTAGTGCAAAATGAAGAAGTTATTATATAAAATAAACCATATTTGAATTTCTATGAAAATAATTTAAAATGGAGTAAATTTCTTATCATGATGGGATGAGAGGGTAGTAAACGGATTTGAGGATGATTTGAAAGGGGAAATGGGAGAATAAGGAGAAGAAGCTGAATAAAGGGATTGCCCTGGCGAAGGAGGCAATCGTGGAAGGGAGGGTCGAGGAAATATTGCTCGCGCATCTGAAAAACACCTGAAGATGCACAACGGCTGGATTTCTTTTGCTTACGGCCCAGGTTCAAGGGCCCGCGACATGAGCTAGCCGACGGGAACATACCAGCCAACTGGAACCAAGGCAAAAAGGGTCGTAACACGGTGTGGCTTAGGCGTTAACCCACACAAAACCAATTTGGTCCTATTCCTTCTATAAACGGTGTCCAATTAAAGTTTTCAGAGGAAACTAAATATCTGGATCTTATCTTAGACAGAAAACTGAATTGGAAGAGCAACATACACGAAAGAATAAGAAAATCTACGGTAGCTCTTTTCACCTGCAAGAAAGCCATTGGTAACAAATGGGGTCTGCAACCCAACTCACTGGTTATACACAACGGTAATCAGACCGTTTCTTCTTTATGGTGTATCAGTATGGTGGACTGCCTTAGACGTAAAAGTGAACTGCGATAAGCTTAGTAAAGTGCAACGCTCAGCATGCCTAAGTATAAGCGGATCACTTCGGACGACCCCATCTGCGGCACTAGACAACCTACTCTATTTGACACCTCTGGATATAATCAGCAAACAAATAGCTGCTAGTTCTGCTATTCGCCTGAATGCCTCTTCACAGTGGACTTACAATAACATCGGCCACTCTGTTATTCTTGATTACTTAGAATCAATTCCAAAGCACACAGACTACACTGTTCCTCAACTACAGTTCGATAAGAAGTTTCAAACTTCTATCCCTTCCCGATCCTTCTGGGAAAATAATACATTTCTGGAAGACGAGGCAATTCACTTCTATACAGATGGATCGAAAACTAGTGATGGGGTTGGTGGAGGTATGTACTCCGAACGAATTAAACTAAGTCTCTCATTTATAGCCTTCCAAATCATTGTAGCGTGTTTCAGGCAGAACTTTTGGCGATTAAGGAAGTCCTGTCCTGGCTCAGAGAAAACGTGGTATATACATCTGATATCCGGATTTTCTCAGATAGTCAGGCAGCTTTAAAGTCCCTGGACTCTGTCTCTACAAACTCGATTACGGTCCAAAACTGTCGATCGTCTCTAATGGAGATGGCACAACAGTTTAACATTCACCTTCACTGGGTGCCGGGCCATAGAGACATTCCAGGAAACTGCAAAGCCGACGAACTCGCCAAACATGGCACAACATTACCCATTAAACCACAAATGGCTAATGTTGGTATACCAATCGCTACATGTAAACTTTTGCTACAACAAGATGCTATTAAGAGAACTAACATCAAGTGGAATAACATAACCACCTGTCAGGCAACGAAAAACATCTGGCCTAATTTGGACTTAAAGAGATCTAGATGCCTGATATCTCTAAGCAGAGCGCATATAAGCTCCTTAATTGGTGTCTTACAGGACACTGTCTAATTGGAAGACACGCTGCTTGACTGGGCGTATTTTCTAATGATTTCTGCAGAAGCTGCATGGATGAGGAGGAGGAGGAAACAGTTCTTCACCTCCTCTGTACCTGTCCTGCTCTGGCTCATAAACGTATGATTCACTTAGGAGAATACTTCTACAATGATCTAAACGATCTCGTACATATTAATATAATTAATCTTCTACGTTTCGTAAGGAACTCTAATTGGTTTCAATGAGCTTTCGAAGAAAAGCCTTTCTAGATTCATGTGGTATCGCAATGGGCCTTTGATTGGCCTAAGTGTGCCTTTTAACATCCATGACAGCCACTTTAACCTAACCTAACCTAACCTAGGTATATGAAATAATAGCGAACCACTGGGTCGTTGAACCCGCTCCATGGAAATTGTTAGAGGAAATTTAAAGCTTGGGTGTGCAGTTTTGCCGTCACCTAGCAGAGTTATCATGTGAATTGTTTCTAATAATTCTCCTCCCCCCACATGAAACATCACTACCCCGATACCCCTCACCTAGTACCCCGCTACTGATTACCCCGTAACACCGTCTTGATATACAACAGTATCGGTGGACTTATAATGTTGTTGTTTAATCGTGTATTCTATTCTGAATAGTAGAGTTCCTGGTATTCATGTGTTTGGCCTTTAACATAGCACTGAGCCACTGATAATTTTTGACATTCTGCGCAATGTTTGGGAAAATTTTTTCTAACAATTCGGCTATGCTTTCTGTGATCTTACAAAAGTTTGCTGGCAATGTGATATAGGGCAAAGATTCATCAATTTGCAGTCGCCCGTTTCCAACGCAAGATTTGCTATAAGCCCACGTTCGTTTTCAGAGTCAAACTGCATAAAACTGATAATTTGAGACATAATATAATCGGATAATCAGGTAAGAATGCCCGAAGATTCACATTTGTGTAGCTATCAGGATGTTGTGGAAGGGCTTCAAACGTTCACACAGCACGGCAGACAAGATCTTATAGGCGATGTTATGGAGACTTATACCTGTAGTTGTTGCAGTTCAGGGGATCTCCTTTTTTGAGGATCGGACATACGATGCTGAGGTTCCATTCATCGGAAATTTTTTCCTCTGACCAAATTTTGCAGATGAGCTGGTGCATGCTCCTAACCAAATCATCTCCAACTGCTTTGTTCGACATAAGTGTAGATATCGCTATGTTCAACTCGTCAAGGTCAGGTGGCTGGAATTGTTGGCCAGCTGCACCCAAATTGAATGGTTCTGCATTGCTGGCGAAGTTTTGCTCGTCATCGCCATTATACAGCTTGGAAAAGTGGTCTTTCTATATCCTCAGCACTGACTGTGGTTCCACTACGATGTTCCCATGATGGTCTCTACAGGCTTCGGTTCGGGTGTATAAGCCCTGGTGGTTTGTTTCACCATTTTGTAGAACTTTCGAACCTCGTTCCTGTTGTAACATCCCTTTATCTCCTTGTTTGTAGAGCACACGAGCTGCTCGTGTCCTTCTTTGCAGCCTTTCTTGTTTCGCTGCATGTGCTCGCCAGCACTCATCGTCAAACCAGGGGTTTCGTCGTGGTGGCCGTGTAAACCCTAGCACTTCATAGGCGGCATCTCTAATGGCTGCTTGGCAGTGTTGCCACTAGTTCTCTATATTTTGTGCTGGCAGCAAAAGACTTCTGAGGAGATTTCGGAGACACGATCGGAAAAGGATCTTGCAATCTCTTGCGATTGTAGCTGTTTGACGTCGAATTTCTTCTTAACATTTTTGCTTGTTGGCCTTGGTCGGGATATCCGCATTCGTACCTTGGCTACAACAAGTTTGTAGTGAAATGAAACACGCTTAAGGTTTGGATGAGAACTGACTTTTATTAGGAAATTATAAATGACATCAGTTAACAAGAATGAGAGAAGATCTGAATGACACTAATGATCATTAACTTTCTACATCTCCCCATCAAAGTTTTTTTTTTTTAAATATAGGTACATATGTATAATAATTGTATAAACAAAATAATTCAAAATTAACAATTGGTAAGATAGTATTTAGTATGTATTTCTAAAAAAAAAGAACAAAAAATTCAATGAAATATTCAATAATAAAGTTTGTTATAGATATAAATCAAAATGAAAAATAAAATTTGCATATCAAAAATCGGTATTATCGTTGCGTGTTCTCAAATATCTTGAATTTCTTCTCAGTGTGCTTCCATTTTCGAGTTCTATTCTGTATGACCTAGGTGTTCTTTCTTTGGCAACTATTTTCGCCTTAATCCATTTTTTATTATCGAAATACCATATATTCTGCCCTACACACAAATCATTTGCCTCTTTGGCAGTTCTATCATAATAAGCTTTATTGATTCTATTGTTTTTATTCTGAACTGGTTCTAAAAATTTTGAATAAGAATTTTGCAGAAATGTTTCTTTTTCAGGTATCAAAGTCCTTGAGCGTCTTCCAAAAAGCAACTGAGCTGGTGTTAAGATGGAGCCTTTAATCGGTGTATTTCTATAGTTTAAAAGCCCCTTCCATAAATTCTCACCACATTTAATCATCAATTTCTTTGCTATACCTACAAATCGTTCCGCTAATCCATTTGCCTGAGGATAATTTGGACTTGTTGTCGTTAATTTGATCTCATTATCCGTACAAAATTTCCTAAAATCGTAAGACCCAAAAGGCATATTATCTGCAATGATTTCTTTCGGAATGCCATGAGTTGCAAATAAATTTTTTAACTTAGAAATAATTTCGTTTGCCGTTTTATTATTTAATTTTAATATGTCAAAATATTTTGAAAAATAATCAGCTACCACTATATGTGGTTTCCCTTTGAATTCTAAAACATCCATACAAATTTTTTGGTATGGACAACTGGGGATACTATGCGAAAACAGTGGCTCTTTCACTTTGGTATCGCGCAACTCTTGGCAAATATTACATGAACTTATTAATTTTTCAATTTCGTCATTCATACCAGGCCAGTATAATGAAGATCTGGCTCTTGCTTTGGTTTTCTCAACTCCAAAATGAGATTCATGAAATCTTCCTAACATGTAAGCTCTTTGAGAACAAGGTATAAAAATTCTTGAATTGAAAAATACCAACCCTTCGTCTAAAAATAGTTCACCCCTATGTTTCCAAAAATATTTCACATTATCTGGTACTTGACCTTTATTTACCGGCCATCCATGTTTAATTAAATTGATTAAATTTGCAAGCACCAAGTCGTTTTTTGTTTCTTGAACAAGTATCTGTTTTTTCTCATCACTAGCGCTTATGGTATGAACTACTTCATTTATATCTTCTATTTCAGGATTGACAAACTCTTTACAAAAATCGCGCGAAAGGAAATCCGCAATAAACAAATCTTTACCTGGCAAGTAGTGAACTTCTAAATCATACCTCAGAAGTCGTATTCTCATACGTTGAAGCCTTGGCGAAGGGATTTCCCCAATTTCTTTTTTCATAATCCCCAGCAAAGGTTTATGATCGGTAATTACACGTACCTTTCTTCCATATATATACTGATGGTACTTTGTGCATGCGAATACTATTGATAATAGCTCCTTTTCAATCTGAGCGTAATTAACTTCAGCCGGACCCAAAGCCCTGGATGCAAAACTAACGACCTTATTTTCCTGAAGTAAACAACAACCCAGACCTGACTTTGAAGCATCAGCTTGAATTACTGCATCCTTGTTGGATTGGAAAGGCTGAAGAACTGTTGCGTTTGCTATAATATTTTTAATTTTGTCCAAGCAATCATCATGTGCCGATAGCCAGCAAAAGTTTCTATTCTTTTTAAGAATTTCTCTTAGTGGCTGTAAATGATCCAATAAATTTGGTATGAATGATCGGACATAGTTTACCATTCCCAATAGGCGCTGAAGTTCCACTTTATTACTAGGGGCATGTACTTCTCTTATAGCCTTAACTCTATCTGGATCAATTTCAATGCCATTTGAACTGATTATATGCCCCAAATAAATAACTTTATTTTTCCTAAACTGCATTTTCTCTCAGTTAAACCTAATATTTTCCTTCCGTGCCCTGTCTACTACTTTTTTCAAAATGTTGTCATGTTCCTCTAGTGTTTTGCCAAAAATTATAATGTCATCTATGTATATGGCCGTTCCCTCTATGTCTCTAAAATTATTTTCGTTTAACTGTTGAAAAGCTTCTGCGGCTGGTTTGATTCCAAATGGAAGGCGCAGGAACCTATAACACCCAAAAGGTGTTGAAAATGTGCACAATTTACTGGACTCTGCATCAATAGGCACCTGATAATAGCCTTTTTTAAGGTCCAAAATAGTAAAATACTTCATGTTTGCCAATTTGGAAGATATTTCTTCGAAAGAAGGTATAAGATGAGCTTCTTCTACTATTGCTTCGTTGAGGTATTTAGGATCTAGACATAAACGCAAGCTTCCATCTCTTTTTTCAACTATGACCAAATTTGAAACCCATTCACTGGTTTCTATGGTGCTTTCAATTATTCTTAACTTAGTCAACGCCTTGAGCTCGTCTTCTAATTTTTTCATTAACGATAATGGTACACGCCTTGCTGGTCTTACGACAGATTTGGCATTACTTTTCAACTTAATTTTGTATTTTTCTTTAAATTCTCCTAGTCCTTCGAAAATATCTGAATTTTCTTTTACAAAATCTTCTTTTGTTTCATATGAAAGTATGGTATCGATTCTTGATAACAAACCTAAATAAATACATGATTCAAATCCTAAAATTGGAACCGAGTTCTCTTCAACGACAACAAAATCCTGATTATAAATTTTCCCATTAATTTCACATTCTAAATTAGTTTCTCCTTTTGTATTTAATTTATATCCTCCGTATGCACATAAACTTTTATCTACTTTTCTAATTTCTGCTTTTTTAATTTGGTTAAAAACACTATATGGAAGTACATTTACCACGGCACCAGTGTCCAGTTTGAAATTGATTTCAATATTGTTCACCTTGATTTTTTTTAACCATGCGGCATAGAGAATATATAATACCTAGAGTAACGACTTCGGGTGTTCGCTCTCTTTTTGCCTACAAGCTGCAATTTGGTCGTTTTGTACTAACCCAGTGAGAATGTGTTAGTTTTCCAATGCTTTTTAAATGAGAAACTGCACCCATACATTCGCACTGAGTTAGATACAATGCTCAGGTTGGAGTCGAGGTGGGTTTCATGGGCTCAGATTTCGAAAATAAGATTCCGTTGAGCTCAGCATTTTCAAAAAAAAACTTAAACATACAAAAAATGCATGTAATATGAAAAATAAATACGTTATATTGTTTCTTTGCACTTTTAACACATAATTGCACTATAATTTACAAATATTTGTATCAAAAATCTTAATAAATCTAAGAAAAAAGTCGTGCGTTTAGTCTCGTATTTCCTGTGGTGGAAGTCTGTCACTTTGGGTTTGTGCATCAGGTAAAAAATTTTGTATTGGCTGAGTGCTCACTCTTTTGTCACCTCTTACACAAATTCATGGACACGAAAAAAAGAGAGAATTGTGTGAGTTCACCTCAGAAAAATTTTGAGGGTGTTTTCGGCAAGGGAGGAAAAGGTCGCGACTCTAGGTATTATATATTCTCTATGCCATGCGGTCTGAACGCCATGTGGCTTGCATGAAACTGTGTCTATGTAGAAGTCATTGCTACCACTATCCTGAACAATCTCTTGGATACCTCTTTGAAAGCATACTGAAGCAAAATGATTTTTTTTACCACACTTGGTACATATTTTCCCGTAAGCTGTACACCGACCTTTCATGCTTTCATATGCTGATATCCACAATACATACAAACTCGTTCTTTTACATTTCTGGATTTAGAATTAAATTTAGGTTGGATAACATTTTGTGACTCATTATTTTTTTCTTGAAACTTTCCTGCTTCCCCTTCCCTGCTGCCGCTGCCCCCTTCCTCAGTTCGCCGATTCCCGTTTCCCACTGCTCCATCACCATCGCTGCCAGATTTACTCTTTGTCGAAACTGCATGAGCCTCAAACGTGCTTCTCATAGAATGTGGATTTTGCATTACAGCTGTTTGCTGCATAGATACCTCTGCCGCTCTCGCCATCTCAATTGCTCTGTGAGAATCCAAACTTTCTGTCTCCAATAATTTTTTTTGGAGATTCTTATCATTTACTCCAAGAACAATTCTATCTCGCAGCATCCTATCAGAATTTTCAAATTCACATGGTTTGATCAGTTTTTTCAGATCCATTATAAAACTGTCGAAAGGTTCCGATGTGGCCTGATTACGTGTATGGAATAAGAAACTAGAGTACACTTGATTCTTTTTTGGGCTGCAAAAATCATCGAAAGCTTTGACTACTTTTGAATATTTTTCTTTGTCAGATTCACTCAAATTCAATGTGTTGAATAATTCAACAGCTTCTGGTCCAACAGAATTGAGAAATATTGCTGCCTGAACTTTTTCTGATTTTTTGTCGAGCTCTGCAGCGATATAAAAAAAATCAAAGTTTTGTTTAAACACCCGCCAATTTTCAGCTACATTTCCATCAAGGCTAAGTGCACGTGGCTTTGTAAGATAATCCATATTTCTCGTGACGTATATTGTTGGTTGATATTTAGCTGGCCTCCAACGCGGTCTCTTTATATCAGGTTTTCCTTTTGGTTTCGTGATTCCCATAAATTATTTAAACAATTTAAAATACTTTAATATTTATTTTTTTTGTTCGTACAAACGAGTGCTAATAATTTGTGTTAAATAATTTTTTTTTTTTTTAATTTCCTCGTCGCCATGTAGTGAAATGAAACACGCTTAAGGTTTGGATGAAAACTGACTTTTATTAGGAAATTATAAATGACATCAGTTAACAAGAATGAGAGAAGATCAGAATGACACTAATGATCATTAACTTTCTACAAAGTTAGAGGTCCGAGTCGAAGTTGGCACCTCGGAATTTTCGGACATCTTGCATGCAAGAGAAGTGTCGTGCGTCGATCGTAATGTGATCAATCAACCATCAGATTGATCAGGAGATTTCCGTGTCCCCTTGTGGATATCGAGATGTGAGAAACGCGTACTTGCTACCATTACGTCTCGCCCCGTAGCTATCGGAGGTGGTGTCGTGTAGGCAATGTCGTCCGATTATTCTACCAAAGATTTCTTCTCTACCCAGCTTAGCATTAAAATCTCCAAGGACGATTTTCATGTCATAGCTAGGGCATTGCTCATAGGTCTTGTCGAGGAACTCGTAGAATATGTCTTTGGTGTCTTCATACTTTTCCTCAGAGGGGGCGTGAGCGCGGATGAGGCAGATGTTGAGTTGAAACTCAAGACCTTCCTCCTGATTCGAGGCCCAACAACAAATCCACAGCCCAAATAGACGCTGATTTTGTTCCCGGTAGCAGTCGCCCTAGTAAATATCGCAGTTGTTCATTTTACGTAGGCCCAGACCATCCCATCGCATTTCTTGAATGGCAGTTATACCTGCTTTATAGCAGTTAAGGGCTTCCGCTAGTTGTTCGGCTGCGCGTGGTCTGTTGAGAGACCTAACATTCCAGATGCAAAACCGAAATTTGTTGTCCTAAAATCGTTTGCGTGGGTCGTCATCATTAATTCCGTCCGTATCCGAGGCTTGTTGATGTTTCGGAACCATGTCTTCTTTATGTGGCCGGGCAGCCAACGCATGAACCCAACCTGGAGGGCCAGGTCTTCAGTTTAATTCTAAGACAAAGAGCCGGCCAAACCGCTCCTTATAGACCCGGGCTATGAATATGTCGTAGTAGCCCTATAAGATGTTCACTGAGTAGGTCATCCTGACTGGAACTGTAGACGCCACCGTTGATTCCAACTTGGGAGTTCTTCCGCTGCCGCCTGTTGAAAAGGAGGTATGCCTTAGTGGACACATAACTCCTCCCCCTCTCTCTCTTTGCTGCCGTCAACAACTTCCCACTGGGGTTCGAACCTAATCTTCGCTTGAAGGTACTGGGCACCCGATGTTGACCACGGAGAGGTGGAGAGTAGGAGTTGATTGACACAAACAACATGCCTAGCATGCGAATGGTGAAACAACACTAAAATTAGTCCAAAGTGAATATCCTGGACACATCAATTGGGTTTTAATATGTACTCAGCAGAGTTGTGCCAAGTATCCAAGAAAAACATTTGATTTCAGAATCAGAATCATCACCTTACGCGCAGATTAAGGTAGAAACAGCTTTGACTAGGCCGACGATGATGATGCGTAGTAAAGAAAGCAACACCAAACTGTAGCCGTAATCAAGTACGAATAAAACGCTCTAACTCACTTTATCTGTCAAATTCAATTTGTTTTGGAATTCTTACATACAACGTTGCAAAATGAACCTGAGGGTTGCGCCTCGGGTTACACAAAATTAGCAAGTACTTCAACCTAAGCGAGTTCATAACTCAGATAACCTCAGATAATTGGATTTGCGTAGCAATATAATTCTTCTTAACACCAACAGCGCGGTCTTCATTTCAATGATTGAATGTTCTATCGCCGGACAACTGTGATTTTTTCCACTGCAATCTAAATTGTTGTTTGTCGAGGGAAATTTTGATTTGCTGGCTACTGAGTAGAGAAAAAAACACGACTTGTATAAACATTGACAAGTGCAAAGTTGTTCTTATTGTTTTTTTCTTTTTTATTGAAACAGAAGAGATATATCATAAACAACAGATTAATTAAACTTATGAATCTAAGCGCGAAGAGCTGTGAACTGATGAAAAACGTCCAAAATGTGAGAGTCTAAGTCAGATGTAAAAAGAAGTGTTTCCAAGGTGCTGCTATACTTTTGCACTTGTTCGTGGTGCTAAGAATATGAAAAAGATTATTAAGACAAACAACTCTACATATGCAACGCAGTTTTTTATATTACCATCAAAAATACTTGCTGAAGTCGTCCAACTGTCCATCGATACCAGTCTGTGTCTGGATCGCGCCCATCTGTATCAGATCGTACTAAATGCTCTGACAGAATCATGATAAATCGTTGAAAAACAATGAGGAATAAACGTTTTTGATCTACGTTAGCTGCTTCCAGCTTTTCTTCCATTCTTTCAACCATCTTGAATGAAGCGATATAATAATTTTATAATTTAAATATTTTATTGTCCTTTTGACACAGCAAGTGAAAAGGCTTACAGCTGCGAGCAATAAAATAGTAGTGGTTGCTGAAATTTAGTATAAATATGTTGCACCACAATTTTCAAGAGCAATGAAATAGTAGTATGGAATTAAAAAGTACATTATTCGTAAGTAACGGTATTTTTAAAACTATTTGTATTCATGAACTTAGTACTTGGTAGCATGTCCATGATTTTTAATTACAGTTTCACATCGCTTTCGGAATCTACGAGGTCTTCACATCTCTTTAATGGTATAGTCTGCCAAGCGTGCTAAACTACAGCCCAAAGTTCGCTGTTGTTTTTTGGCTAAGCATTCCATACCGCGTTTTTAATATCTGCCCACAGGTTTTCAATGGGATTAAGGTCGGGAGATTGAGCTGGCCAATCAATTACCTCAATTCCACTGAAACGAAACCATTCTTTTGCCAACTTTCTTGTATGCTTCGGGTCGTTATCTTGCTGGAATGTCCATTTCAGCGGGAAATCCTTCTCAGCAAAGGGCAGCATAGTCTTTTGCAAGATGTCAACGTAAGCATGCTTGTCCATAATTTCAATGATTTTTTTAATTGGACCCACACCTCTGTAGGAAAAGCAGCCTTACTCACTTACTTATGGTGGCGCTACAGTCCAGGTCGGACCAGGGCCTCACCCAACAAACTTCTCCAGCCAGTTCGAACCCTAGCTAGCTGTCTCCAGTTTCGCACGCCAAGTTGGTTTAGGTTCTCTACCACCTGTGTGCTCCACCTGAGTCGCGGTCTTCCTCTTCTGCGACGTCCTTCCGGGTTGGATTCGAAGACTTTACTAGCCCGAGCATTGTTTTCCATTCGCTCAACATGACCCAACCATCTAAGTCGTTGGACCTTAACTTTTCTGGCTAGGTCAGTGTGGCTGTACAGCTCGTACTCTCTTGGTTGAATCTCCGTCTTCATTCTACACGTCTCTGCACCATACATGAGGACCGGGATGATGAGGGTTTTGTAGAGTGTCACTTTTGTTGCTCAGGAGATGACTTTACTACTCAACTGCCTTCTAAGACCAAAGAAGCAGCGATTGGCAAGAGTGATTCTTCGTTTGATTTCAGCGCTGGTGTTGTTGTCTGAGTTGATAGCGGTAGACAAAGTCCTTAACTACCTCGAAGTTAAATCTGTCTATGTCGACGTTTGCTCCAAGACGTCGATGTTGGTAGTAGTTTCTTGTCGACAGCATTAACTTGGTATTGCCCTCGTTAACCGCTAGACCCAGCTTCCTGGGTCACGCTGTGTTTTCCCATTATGTCAATGTCGTCTGCGTTTCCTAGTAGCTGGACGGACTTTTGAAAGATTGTGCCTCTGGTGTTGACGTTGGAGCTTTGCACAATCTTTCAAAGAATGGTGTTGAAGAAATCCCATGACAACGCGTCGCCTTGTCTAAAACCTTTTTTGACATCAAAAGCATCCGTTGGGTTTTTTCCAACCATGATGGAACAGCGTGAGTTTTCCATTGTAATTTTTCACAGACAGACGAGTTTCTCTGGGATGCCAAAACTAGACATTGCTCTATATAAATTGTCTCTTTAGACGCTGTCATAGGCGGCCTTGAAATCGACGAAAAGGTGGTAGGTATCGATTTGAAGTTCCTGGGTCTTCTCCAAGATCTGCCGTAGGGTGAATACTTGATCGATGGTGGACTTTCCGGGTCTGAAGTCACACTAATAAGGACCTGTCAGGTTGTTGTTGACTAAGGGCTTCACACGTTCACACAGCACGGCAGACAAGATCTTATAGGCGATGTTAAGGAGATTTATACCTCTGTAGTTGGTGCAGTTCAGGGGATCTCCCTTTTGAGGATCGAGCATACGAAAGGCAAGGAAAAGCAGCCCCAAATCAGAATACTATCCGCCGTTTCTGTATGGTGTATTTGGGATCATATTCTGTTTTAGGGAGACGCCTTACATACTGACGAGATCCCCTCCATACAGAACAATTATGGATCTGTCCACAAACATTCCGCCACTTTTCAGTAGGCCAAGCCAGATGTTCTTTGGCGAACTGCAGGCGACGGG
>CAKKXW010000004.1:55832996-55858388 GCA_920937365.1 Sphaerophoria rueppellii | reverse complement strand
AAACCTCGTTTGCAGTTGAATCTGTCTAAATTGAAGCTCCATCAATTCCTGAAACAGATAGGACGGACAGACCCTAGGCGATAGTCGAAGCATTCAGCAGCAACACACCAGTTTCTCAGATCTACACGAACGTCACGAAAACAGAGAACACAAATAAATAAAATGAAAAAAACACAGGGCAGTTCAGGGAGCGCAGGTAGTTTAATCCAACGAAGAAGGGATTCGTCGATACCGAAGGCACGCATTTTCGATAAAAGAGCAAGATGCCAGACTTTATCAAATGCCTTTGAAATATCAAGTGCAACAATCTTACTTTCTCCAAAACAATGTAAAGATTTGTTCCACTGTTGATGGACGCGAGGGACTTGACGGGACACAAAAAAAGTAAAATAAATAAACACAAGAGACAAAAGCACTGCAAGCACATCTAGACTCTTTGACCACACAACGACGACTTACGAAGCTGATAGCGGATCCCAGACAGGCAGGATAGACAAAGTCCTTAACTACCTCGAAGTTAAATCTGTCTAAGTTGACGTTTGCTCCAAAACGTCGATGTTGTTAGTCCTTTCTTGTCGACAGCATTAACTTGGTCTTGCCCTCGTTAACCGCTAGACCTATCTTCCTGGCCTCCGTCTCAAAACTAGACATTGCTCTTTATAATTGGTCTCTATAGACGCTGTCATACTCGGCGTTGAAATCGATGAAAAGGTGACAGGTATCATTTGAAGCTCCTGGGTCTTCTCTTAGATCTGCCGTAGGGTTAATATTTACTTTTGTTACCATATTTTGAAATAATGCAAAAGTAATCGCGAAAAATTTGTACGTTTCGCCTTCACGCCGGCCGTAGATGATTGACAAGTCTTCATTCTTCTGGCGAGAAGTGAAGAAGAAGGTTATTGCGTCATTCTCAAGAGAAAATTTCGAAAAAATGTAAATGCAGTTTTATTGCAAAAAAAATCGAGAAACACGAAAATGATATCGGTTTGGCGATTGCAAGCTTAGTTTAGGAGATATGAGCATTTAAAGTTTGAAAAATTCAAACAAAAAAATTCGAAAAAATGCAAATGCAGTTTTATTGCAAAAAAATCGAGAAACACGAAACCATTATCGGTAACCATTATTTTCTAACAAGAACTTGATTTTGCATTAGTTGAAACCAAATCAACCGCTCTTTAGCCTTACACCTACTTTTGACCAGATGTGTGTGTATGTAGGTATATGCACATAATAAATTTACTTACTTTTTATTTGAATTGAACCATTCGAGTAATTTGATATATTTCTCATTTTTAATTGGATCCTTCTTTGTGATGAACTGGAGAAATGGTATATACTTCTTAATTTCATTGAACCGCTTTCTATCCAATTTTCTCTTTGTGTTCTAGAAGAAGAAAGAAGATATATAAATAAATATTTAAGGATAGGTTTTTTAATATTTTCTTTTAATAATGTTCAGGCACAGGCTTAGCAATAAACAGGATTTTTGAAAGTGTATAAGAATAGGTAGCAATCAGCCAACTTTGTTTAGCCCTAGTTTAAGGTCCAGAATTTGAAAGATCGAATTTTTGTTATTTATGTGTATAGAATGGGAACCAGTTGAAAGCGATTATACAGTGCCTTGCATAAGAAGAAACTATTTCTCTTTCCTCAAATCTTGCCAATATCCACTTAAACCATCCAGTCCATCGAGATTAAACTTTTTTTCATCACTTAAAATAACCTAATAAAAAACATTCATTCCAGTATGCCATTTGGAATAACGAGATTTTAGTGTAGATTAATAGAAAGTCACTTACGGTGTTCCTATCCCGACTTATGTTTTGGCGGGCAAATTACAATCTTTTTGGTTTGTGGGCTGCTGTTAAATTTGGAGCTGGCACCATTTTGCCCCGAACAATCACTCCATAGCTTTTTAAAGCACGAGAAACGGTTGAAACCGGAATTCCTAAACCCAATTCGTTACGAAATTCCGACAAAGAATGCACCGAATTGGATGCAGCATTGATTAAACGCCTCTTGTCGCGACGTGTCAGCTTCTGCGGACGCCCGGGTCTTATTTTTGTCCCATAAGATTCTGGATGTTTAAAAACATTTCAAACGACACGATCCGATCGTGAAATTCGTCTTCCAATAGCCCTAAGACTTAGGCCGCTTGACCGAAAAGCCAAGATTTTGCCTTTTTCAATTACGCTTAAATGCGTACCGAGTGGCATTGTTGTTTTTTATTTGAAAGCACTTGACTGAATGCAGCTTCAAAGAGATTTGCATTGTGCGGTTATATTTTTGCAATACATCAAAATCTGTTTTTATTTTTATTTTATTTATTTATTCATATATACTAACTTTACACAGTAAGATAGAATCTTTTAAGTTAGTGTTTCCACCAGGAGAGGAAATAACGTACTTTATTTTCTTCTCAGTTTGTATTATCAGTGATGTAACTCAATAAAAACATAGTAAGGAGTCACTCCTATTGTAGGTTTTGTTTTAAATGCATTTTTTCGGGTGCGGTTATACTTATGCAAGGCACTGTATACAGTCAGTCACAAAAGTAAGTACACAGTATGCATTAAACTACTTTCTGTTGCAATAGCTTCATGATTGCAATTATGTTGGCCTTGAAACAAGTTTGATCTGTTGTCCACCATGTATTCAGTTTGGATACATGCAAAAAAGGACCGTTATGTAAGCTCAACTCGTTGCTTTGGAGACAGCTTACAAAATTAAACTAATTTTTATGACAAAAGTAAGTACACAGTTAGAATATTCCATTGTAACACTTGCACAAATACACACAATTTTGAAAAAAGGTGAGTTTTTTTCCAATTTTACATTTCCTTTATCGGTTTTGATTTTTGTTTATGCAAAATTAACACTTCAATAGGACAAAAGTTGATATGGCACCTAGAGGTAACCAACTTTCACAAGATTTGAAGGATTTGATAATCAAGCATCATCTAGAAAACAAAAAAATAAGGGATAATGCAAAAAAAATTGATAAAAGCCCATATACAATTCATTAAATAATAACAAAGTACCAACGTACAGGAAACACTAAAAATAAAGCCCGCAGCGGACGCCCACGTATCTTAACACCTGCAGAAAATCGAATCATTATCCGGAAAAACAAAAGTAAATCTAAATTAAGTGCCCCAAAAATATAACAACAAGTCTCTGAAGAAATTGGTAAGCAATGTAACCCGCAAACTATTCGGCGAATTTTAAAAAGTAATGGTAACAATGGTAGAAACATCAGAAAAATACCTTTTATAAATAAAATTAAAAGAACAAAAAGAATTAAATTTGCAAAAGAGCATCTCAAATATAATGCAACATTCAAGCACAGCTCTCTTGGATCGACCGATGATGTCAATGTCGTCCGCATAGCCTGGGAGCTGGGTGGACTTGTTGAATAAAGTGTTTTCCTTGCTCAAACCTGCCTTCAGCACTATCTGCTCCGTCTTGGTTTTGAAACCAGAAGCTTATTGCTTCGACTTTTTAAAGAAACGCTGGGTATTGTTCTTGACCCGAGTCTCTTTTAGATTTTCGAGCTAATAAACTGCGGATGCTCTTTTCTTCCTTCGCAGGGTCTTTTTCTCATTTCTCCTTTCTGTTCAGTAGTCTTCTCTTGCTGCTCTTGTTTTCCTTTACAGCATCTGCAAACGTGCATTTTCCGTCTCTTTTCAATAACGTGCACTCATTATCATACCGCGGGTTCTTTTTTTTAAATTGGCTGGTAACCTATGGTGGTCTCGGCTACATTTTTTATTGGTTCTACAAGGTGTTGACATCCGGGGTATTTGGGAGGACAGCGAAGAGTCGCCCACTCAGGCGCTCACTAGAGTCTCTAGCATTATTCGGAGTGCCAAGGCAATCGATGTTGAACTTCGTTCTTGGGGTCGATTTTTATTATGATATATATGTTTGTAAGTTCGTGTCTATATTTATTTTATTTTAAATAAATAAATAGAGTGCGCGACAGCTCTTGAAGAGCCAAAGCCTAATAATTCTCTGCGTGCGTATAAAGAATGGAATATGACCTACAATATAACACCGGTTCCGAACGGCAAAGTTGAGAAGCACTTTTTTCAAGACAGATTGATAGATACTCTTGGAACTGTTGTCAGATGAAATAATAACTTTATGGGCACGAGTAGGATTCGAAGCCACAACGTTCTGCATAACAGCCAACGCACATAACCACTACGCCACGAGCACTACAACTATCAGTAATATACATACATATATACCGCGTCGGCACCACTGATCTCCATAATACACTGGATAGCGTATCCATACAGAAAAAGTGACTCCATTTGAAGATTGTTATAAAGTCGAAAAGGAAAAAATGGTATAACAGTATAACAAAAATAAACGACAAAGAATCCCTTATCTCTATATTACTGATCTCTGTATCGGTGCAAAAAACAGAGTAGTTTGTTTTCATTTAAAGGCGTTTTTCTTTTTTTAGTTCGGAGCATTGTATAGGTTACATATTCTGCTCATTCCGCACATTCCACTCCCTCAATATTTGCATTAATATAATTTCTCACAGAACATAACTGTAACATGATCCAAGTGCACGCGCATTTGGTTTTCCCATCAAAATTTGCTCCCACAAATGTATCTTGTAACATAATCCAAATGCACGCGCATCCGACTTTAAATCAGCAAAATGTAATAAAATATAAATGAAATTCAAGATAACATAGAATAAGCGAAAATCGAAATGTAATTTTGGAAAGAAATAATAAATAAAACTTCAGTCTTAAACTGGGACTCAACGAGCTCAAATCGTGTATCATTTATTTTTTAAAAAGTCTCGGGCCATGACCCGCAACATATCTTATATAGAGAATTAATATTAAGGTTTTTTTTTTCATTTTAATAATTGTATTAATAAATGATATAATCGACTTTTATTAATTACAAAACTGATATTCTCTTCCAGAAAAACTTGTTTCCTTCACCATTTAAATTATTCGAAACATTTCTATTCATTGTTCAGACTCTGTTCAGATATAAAAAAGAAAAACGCCTTAGTTTTTGCCTTTTTTTTTGGTTAGACGTCAAAAAGTCGAAAAGGGACATTGACTGTCATCTTCAAATGGAGTCAAAAAAACTGTTATACTTTGTAGGTAATACACTATCCAGTGTAATATAGAGATCAGTGGTCGGCACGAACTTATAATGAGTCAATTATTCTTATTATTTTCTACCTTATAGAAAATATACATATGGCAAAACACCGTTTGCCGGGTCAGGTAGAACGGCTTTACAAAATGAGACTAATTCTATTTCCTATATACTGATATACATATGAACATATGAAATCTCATATAAATCGGCGCAGTCCGTTTTGAGGAGTACCAACACGAACAGTTTATACAGAAGATGTAAGGTTAAAGTCGTGCAAATCGTAAGGCCAAACCTTAATTCAATTCAGGTCACTAAAGCACCTTCAAGTGAACCAGTGAATACATACTCACGTAACGTATTCCTTTTCGTTGTTAGAGGAACGTGGAAATGACCTTTTTTATGCCAATTTCTTGTCAGCTGCACTTTATGTAACCTATTATTATTATTATTATTATTATAATTTCATAATATGTATTATGTATTGTATCCCAGACAGTAAAATATTTTGTTTCATTTCTTCAATACAGGGTGTTTCACGATTGTTGTGCTAAAAACCTTGAGCGTGTAGGTTGGGTCGAGACAAGAAAAAAATTCGTATGGAAGGGGGGTGGATATTTTTTGGTCAATTGAATAGTTTTTGCAAAATTTATTTTCAAATTCAAAATTTTGAAACGAAAATTCTTTAGCTTTTTGCAACAACATTCCTGAATCACCCTGTATATGGACAACCTGGAAGTAGAAAGTAACTGTACAATCTATTAGTCTTGTGTTCGTCGCCGAGTACACAATGACAGCAGATTAATATGTCAATCTTAAAAGATCGCTCTAGCAATTCTTTTGATTGCACTGTCCAAAAGAACAAAAAGCGAAAGGAAAATGGTGCAAAGAATTGCTTTTATAAATGTATACTCCTCTTAACTTGTCCACTCATTATTAAAATCTCTCGCTTGACACCGAATTAGCACATGCTGTCATGCACAAACTAGAAAATATAAAACAAAAAAACAAATTTTAAAACGCCTCAAGGCATTCACAAGTATATACTTTTTAATAGCTCTATCACTTCCTCAGTTTTCATGAAAATTTCGACGTTTATTATTATTGTTTGTACATTAATGCACCAAATCCTGAGTGATGTACATGAGTAGCGTGGTGGTTTAGTAGGTATTGGGTAGCAGGGTGAATGGTTGCGGGTTGCGGGCAATAAGTTGTGGGTTCCTGGCTTATGGTGTAACGGTAAGCGCGTAAAAATTGTTGGTGGCGGGTAACAGAATAGTGTAGTAACGGGGTAGCGGATATGGGTAGACGTACTGGGTAACACAAGCGGATAGCCTCGATTGAGGCAGTACGAAGTCTGGGGGACAGCTAGTAAAAATAATAGTTATCATCATTCGATTTTTTTTCCATTCAAATAAAAATGATAAAAATCGATTATTAGTAATCGAATGAAAAATCACTCGATTACTTTCATTCGAATGATTTTTCATTCGATTACTAATAATCGATTGTTATCGTTCGAATGCTTTTTCATTCGATTTCTAATAATCGATTATTTTCAATCGAATGATTCTTCATTCGAATACTAATAATTAACAATCGCCATTCGATTGTCTTTTCATTTGAATTTGATTTGAGATTTGATCTTGGAAGAGCAGTAGTTGTAGCAGTAGTAGAAGGTCGAAGAAATCATTCGAATGATTTCAATAATCGAATAATCTGGAATGATTGCTGAATGGATTATAATCGATTATATCATTCGAACGCGCCCTTCATTAAAAACAATAGAGTTTAAGTAACATAATAAGGATTCTTAAATGCCAAAAATGTGATTCGGCACAAATGTTAACAATTGTCATTCAAATAAAACGCCTTTTGGTGTAAGAGTGATTGTTCTCAGTCATATTTGTTGTTAATTGATTCACAATAAAACTCAAGCAACATGTGAAATGAATATAGTTGAATGATGCAATTAAAGCCATTAGTTTTTATTGTCGTTTCAACGGTGCCGTGCAATAACGCCGAGCGAAATAACGCCGAGCGAAATAACGCCGAATTCTGAAATTCGGCCTTATTTCACTTTGCTAAAGTGAAATAACACCGAATTTTAGCATTCGGTCTTATTTCACTACCGGAAAGTGAAAAAATGCCGATTCGGCGAAATGGTTAATGTATCTCAGTCTCAAATAATTATTATGTGATTTTGCTATCATTTTTACTAGAAAAGAGTAAAAAACTTGAGATTTGAGAGATCTAGATTTCTTCAGGTGTCACTGACAATTTTTATACTTTAAGCCTAGTATACAGCTCCTTGTGACAAAAAAAAAATAAGTGGTGAAAAAAAAAAAATTTGTTTCATGAAAAAATGTCTGAGAAATAGATTAGCTGTCACTGTGAAACATATGTCGAATATTTTTTAAAAAAAATGTCTTCCAAAACCATGAGATTCACATTGTTAACATAATAATTTACCTGCTCACATTTATATTACATTTTTTTTTTTAAGTTGACAATATCATGTATAGAAATGTATTTCTGTTTCCGTTTATATTCCTTGATTCTTGCAAGACCACGATCAGTTAAAAGAAGTCACGTGAAGTAAAAGTTTCAGTATTGATTGAAAGTATAGAACTAATACCTTGGTATGTACATCTATGTACATCACCAAGGCTCTTTTGAGAATTTGATGAAATAACAATAAAAAAAAGTATATAATAGGTACAAATGGTAGCGAGCGAAGCGAGCGTAAAAAATTTAGCCCAAAAGGGAATCAATTTGGGGTGTGGAAATAAAAAAATTCGCGCGAATTTTTTTTTATTTTCACACCCCAAATTGATTCTCTTTTGAGCTAAATTTTTTTCCGCTCGCTTTGCTCTCTAGCAAACCGAATTGATCTTGAATGTTTCGAATCGGCATCATCCCCAGCCGAGAGTGAAAAAGATGATCAAAATGAATCAATGAAGTGCAGCTTCTGATTCCAAAACCCCTTAATGAATTACAAGATGTGTAGTGGTTGCTTTTTCAAATTAAAGGAAACGGCAACAGTTTTGAAAACTTAAATCCTGTTTACCTACATTTTGTCGAATGTGTATACAGGAATTTAAGGAATTTCTTTTCTTTTTTATGCACCATGAAAATTTATTATTTGTACTCATTAAAGGTAAAACACCTTTTTTACATTCGGGACTTTTGTTGTTAGGCACAGCTAAATTGCTCTTTGCAAAAGTTAAATTGAACCGGCTTCTTCGTTTTCTATCATTCGGCCTTATTTCTCAATTGGCATTCGGCGTTATTTCACTTTGCCAAAATGAAATAAAGCCGAACGCGAATTTCAAAATTCGGCGTTATTCTACTCGGCGTTATTGCACGGCACCCGTTTCAACGGAGAATACTGCACACTCTATTTTTTACGGACTTTTTGTGTTGACGCTTCATTCAATCTCCAACATTATAACAATATGTTCTAAGGTTTAGTATGCAATATTAATATTAGCTTACCTTTCAAAATCCAATCGCATGTTAGCACTTCTCTTACTTTCTATTTATTGACTTCTAAGCGATGCCAGCGCTGCACTGTTAATTTAATAGCATTCACACTTTCAATTTATAAAATAAAAAAGGATCAAAATTACAATCTAAATGTGAAATGTGAGCAACTATAACTTAAAAATTTAATTTTAAAAACAAATAAAACAATAAACATAAGTTTAACCTTAATGCCATTTATTTTGCATATCTTATTTCGTGAACAAGAATATCTGCACGTAATAATTAATCTGCTAAATGTAGTAAGATAGAAAAGAACCGCTGCGAAGAAAAACAACATACATACTTGATATAAATTAAGTGGATGGCGTATGTGTGTTATTGTTTTTGTCAAGCTGCAAGAAGTCTACATAATATATCTATAGTAATATAAATATATAAACATAGAAGTATAATAAAAATGTTTTTACCCTTTTTTATGACTAGATTTCTTATGGGGATATTTATTGGTCGATAACATCATCGCAAATCTCATATCGATATTAGTTAAGCAACAATGAAAAACAGAAACATGCTGCAATGACCAAAACACTTTTATGCACTTGAGCAACCATCGTGAAGTTGGCTACAAGTATATAATTTATCAATGTGCACGGATTTGTCCCCGTTGGCAGAACAGACAACTAGTCACATATACAAAACAACATTTTCGGACACCATAAGAAAGGTTTCGTTTATAGATTACAATGCTATCACAGATAATAAACTTATTCAGACGTCTCAATTATTCAGACAGAAGCAGATATTTATAAAATAGTGAGAGACACAGACACATAGAAGGAAAGAACACATAACAGAAACCTTCGTGGCACAGAGACTTAGAATGATATTGTCTCATACTATTACACAAGTGGCTTCAGATATGCTGGTGATTTTCGTAGAAAAAGGAATGCTTGCTGCTAAAGCTGGGGCTGAACCCACAGTATTTGGCTTAACAATTAATACACCTGCAATGTTTTTTTTTTTTTTTTTATCCGAATACCGAAATTTTCGAATGTATACTTGAATAATAGTCGAATATAGCAAATAAAATGAGATTAGCTCAGTTCAGTGAAATCAGCTATTTTCAGAATATATTCTTATAAACACAGTACCACTGATCAGAGAACTGAAATCAAGTCGTTTACAAGCAGTAAACCATTTACCCTATTCCTACGACAGAACATTCGTTTTGCGTTGAATGAATAAAGTGCGAAAGACGGAGGTTTATACATAGACGTTTTTTTTTTTTCAGTTCAGAGCTCAGCCTTCAGAACATGCTGAACACACTCTGAAGATTCTGGGGTGGAATCGTATAAGATGATAGTTGAATATCAAATGTGAAAGTCAACAACTTTCCATCTGTGTAAGGTGATCATTCTGAAATCAAATTTTCTTCTTGGATTCTTGGCATCACTCTGCTTAGTTCATATTTAAACCCTATTGTTGTTGTTGTTTTCCATGCTTAAAAACAAACAAGGAAATAAAAATAGAGACAGGAATATGAATATTGTATCTATGTGTCCTTTTTTGATTCGTATTCAATCAACTGACTGTGTGTCAAGAAGTATGTTTTGTTCTTTTGTACAATCATATTCATTTTTCTTTAACTGGGAGCGATGAGAATTTTGTTAAAGTTAATAACACAAAATAATAGCTTGATTTCTGTCTTTTGTGGATATATTGAAGAGGCCAATGAATGAGCGGAATGCGAAGTGAATGTTTTTCAGAAGATAATAAAGTGTTGGTACAAAACTGTTTCTTGAAAATAATTTCTCTTTCTCGTGACTAAAATAAAGGTGTGAATGTGAATTTAATTTCATAATGGTTTTTATTTTCGTTTTTTTGCAATTGCAAAACATTTGCACCAGCCCAAAAATATTCATTGTTCCCAAAAGAGGAAAAAACACACGAAAAAAATACACCAAAAATGTCTCATCAAATTGACACCTAAATAGGTGTTTGCTGAAAAAGTCAAAAAAAGATGACTGTCAAGTTTGACTATCCGCCAGTGTTACCGCAGGGAAAAATATTTTCGAGTCCCAGAAGCTTGAAAAACGAGTCATTTACAAAAAACAAACGAGTCCACGCTTAAAAAAATTTAAACTCTTTCAGAAATCTTTTTTCTTTAATTTTTAACATACGAAAAATTAATTGTTTGGTTTTAATGTTGGAAATACAAGCGTTTAGGACAAGAAATGGACGATTTAAACACGTGAATATTTTTTTCAAAATATAAAATTCTTAGTAATTGTACCTATTTGTGTCTGCAAAAAAACCAGTCAAACGTGAAAAAAACGAGTCCCGGAGTCAAGAAAGAAAAAACGAGTCCATTTTGACTCTATAGAGGTAACACTGCTATCAGCTTACACAGACGAATTTTCTTTAATTTGACTGTCAACTATCAAAAATCAGCTTACACGATTCCACCCCTGATTTGATCTGGAAATGCAACTGAGCACTTTTTATTTACGAATTTTATATTTGCATATTTTTATTCATATAATATAGGTACTGTTTTATTTTTTATCACAACATCATTTTCTCTGCTTTCTAAACTTGCTTCTTTCATTATTTTATTTATATTGATCATTTCTTTTCTTTTTCATTCATCACACGTGCTTTAAATACCAACCTCGATTTCAGTATCATCTGACAAATCAACAACAACACAGGTTTCCATTGTGATAATTTGAAAATGGAAAGTTTTTTTTTTTAAGAATATTATTTGCCTTTACAATAGTCACTTTTTGCGATGAACATATTGTTAAAGAACGTATGCAATTGTAATGAGGCAAACAAATTTATAATTCACTTTATCTGGTAAGAACATGAACAAAATATACGAACAAATACGCGCTCTCATTGAAATTAAATGCATAAATCAGTACGAAACTAACCACTTAACCGCACATGACAACATCACTACGTTATAATTGCCGACGGAAAAAATAAAACCAACAACCTTCCGCTTTAAGATTCGATCGTATACTGATACAGTGATACGATACTGAAACTGAACTAAGTGCTGAACAGGAACAGCTGAACATTGATTATTGAACAACAGAAGTAGAAGTAGAAGTAGAACTGAAAAAGTGAGTGTGTGACAAAGGCAACAACAACGAGTCAACGACAGCGTCGACAACGACAAATTGGAAATGGAGAGGAATAGGAATTACTCAAGTTGACCACTGATCAGTTATAAAGAGATGGGAAAGCTTGCTGTCAAAATGACATTTGCAAAGATTAAATATGTAACAAGATGGGAAACAAGGCTGTCAAAGTGACAGTTGCCTACAAGCTAAAATTTACGGGTTGCAAAGATGTATGCGTGTATTCACAAATACATTCTTTCAATCCGTCTATTCACCAAAGGGGAATAATTTTGGCATTTAAATTTGAAAAAAAAGGTGAGTTAATGGATATGTTCATAAACAGTGTAACATTTGGTAAGCAAATATCAGCGAAATAAAACGGCGTAGGAATTGTTCGTGAAACTTTATTATTTGGTTCTTCCAAATTTTGACGGTGCTGGAAATTGTGTACATCCTTATCAATTTAAAATAAATAGTAATTTAATTACAGTAAGAAAAAGCGTCAAATCAGATCAATACATATCTTAATTTTCTCGAAATCTAAAGAAATTAAAATTTTTGTTTTCTTTCAAACTGATAATTAAATGTTTTATAATTTTTATTTTTCAACAATGAGACATGAAGATGAAGGATTTTTAATTTTGTTCTACTTGTTTTTGGAAATGATCTCACGGGCACTTATGACACGTTCTAAAACATATAGTTACATGAAAATACCGACCAATTTTTCGACTCATTTTGTAAGTTTTAACTGTAAATAATAAAAAAAAAATCATGAACAATGATCAAATTGGTAATGAAACTAATTCAATAGCGAAAAATTATAATCTGCTAATGGACAAGATAGGTGTGATATTAGCTTAAAATGACGTTTCAAACATGACTCAAACGTTATATGCTGATTCCATTGACGCTTATCACAAGATGTAGCGAAGTAGATGGAGAACAGATCTTTTATAGGATTTAGGTTACATATTCGTAGGTCAAAACTTTGAATTATAGAACGTTAAGTATAATACTTGGTTTTTTCTGCCCTAAATTTCAGAAAAGTCGAGATTTGTTCTCAATCTACTTCGCTAATTCTCGTGATTAGCGTCAGTGGAATCAGCATATTATAACACTTAATACTCTTAACATTGTTCATTATCGGACTATATTATTGAGCCAATATTTTTAAACATTTTAATGCGTTTCTGCATATAAGCATATCTTAATGTAAGGCACAAAAAAATATATCTTCGGTCTAAAGTTTCGGAGCGCATCCAAATTAAGTTCTAGTATTTTAGTATTGTTCATAAGTTCTAGTATTTTAGTATTGAGTTTAAGAAAAACGTGTTTTACAATTTCAAAATTCAATCTAACAATCCGAAAACAAACAAAAGAGAACTGCTAAAAATAGAAAAATCTCACCTCATCTCTTTGTTTTTGTTACTCACATGTATTCATGTAGACGAAAAGAAAAAGAAAATGAAGAAATATGAAAATTGCGGGATCTAGGGAGTGCGTTCGTCTACATGAACGCATGTGAGTTAAGTGCCCCATACACATTTCAACTCGATTGTAAACTGAGTTGTCAACTAGGTTTGTGTTCGAGCACACAGTTGGAACGTATTGCTTCTACTGAATAAATGAGAAAAAAACAGCAACAAAAATGAGGTGGTAGGACCATATTTACTGTGATAGTATTGGTAAAAACACGCATACTATCGCAGTATAATCCATAGCTTGTAGGCATTGTCATTTTGACAGCTCGGTTTCCCATCTCCCTTTTAAACTCATCTGTTGTTTTGACAGCAAATCAACCAACTCGTCCACATGCAGTTCAATTCAGTTGAAAGACTTTATATTCAACTTCAAAAAAATCAAAATCTTTTGATTTTTCTTCAACCAACCATTCAAATGTCAAATCGATGAAATGACAAGGCCACACACAGGTTGATTTACATTTGATTTGATTCAGTTGACGATTGAGTTGAACTGTGTATGGTGCGCTTTACAAAAACAAAGAGATGAGGTGAGATTTTGTTTTATTTTTAACAGTTCTCTTTTGTTTGTTTTCGCATTTTCAACAGTTCTCTTATGTCTGTTTTCACATTTTCAAATTAAACGTGGATTGCAAGATTGAATTTTGAAGTTGTGAAACACGTTTTTCTTAAACTCACCACGAAAATACTAGAAATTATGATTTTGGATGCGTTCCGTAACTTTAGACCGAGTCATATGTTTTGTGCCTTACATTAAGTATGTTTAGATGCAGAAACGCATTCAAATGTTTAAAAATATTGGCGTAAGATTATAGTCCGCTAATGAACAATGTAATTGACAATGAACAATGTTAAGAGTATTAAGTGTTAGAATATGCTGATTCCACTGACGCTAATCATGCGATTTAGCGAAGTAGATTAATAACATATCTCGACTTTTCTGAAATTTAGGGTAGAAAAAATGTACTAAACGTTCTGTAATTCTAAGTTCAAAATTCCAAAATTATTCCTCTTTGGTGAATTTACGGATTGAAGAAATGTATTATTTGGCTTTTCTTACAACCCAAGAATTGATCCGTGACGTAAAATTGGCAATTTTTTTTCCCTTAAACGCATTTCTTTCACAAAGAAATTGAATTTATTTCTCGAAGGATTGATTTCTCTTGAACCTCTTTTTGGAGACGGATTTACACATACTTGTACACGGATTTTACACATATACTACAGCTGAGCTTTCTGTTGTTGTGATTATCATGCACAAAGCTGACCAGACAACACAGACATTCAAAAAACGGATTGATTCGTTTTTGCACATTTCTTACACGCCAAAAAACATTGAATTTTAGTAGCAATTCTTCGTGGTTGTAAGAAAAGCCACATTAGTGAAAACACGCACACATATTTGCAATCCGTAAATTTTAGCTTGTAAGCAACTGTCACTTTGATAGCCTTGTTTCCCATCTTTTGTTTCTATTTATTTTTCTTCCAACATATCAGATATACAGATTTCTTATGACGAAAAAATGTGTTATGTTTTCAACGTTCCAATATTTATAACAGATTTTTCTGAAACCTATTACCGTCCCTTTATTGGACTGAAACTTTTTCTTAAGTTTCATTTATGTTCAATTTTGGTGTCGGAAAATCGACTGCTTGATACATTTGATGCCATTTGCTGCTTTTACGCAATTTTACTTTTTTTGCTATATTTTTGAACTTATCCCTCTTCTGCTCACTTTTACTCACATATCGTACGTTAAAACTACAAATTTTCAAATTTGCTTACGTTTACTGAGATAGTATTGGATTTACACGTATACTCTTGCAGTAAACTTTGACCGCACCTTGTAGGCATTGTCATTTTGACAGATCCGTTTCTCATCTCCCTTTTAAATTAATCTATGTTTTACTCTCTAATTCCGCAATATTTATAATCTTTATCATTTTTTTTCTTCTAATCGTGTAATGAATTGAAAAAACACGCTTACACTCTCACCGTTCGTTAATTTAGCTTGTAGTACACACATACACTCTCATCGTTCGTCAATTTGAGCTTGCAACCTTGCAAGTTGCCAGAAGAAAAATTATTTTATTTAGGTACTCGAGTTGCGGTTTCTCAAAACTCTTGAAATTATTATTTCTCTCCTTTTCACTGGTCTTTTTGTTCCTATACTTTTATTTAAACAAAAATAAATTTTGCGCTACTTTTGGGGTACTATGTTTCTGATCTGTGCAATATTCGAATAGCTTGGATTCTCATCCCTTTACTCTGATCTGATCCTCCATTAAACCCCAATTTTTTCGCTAGCATGTGCACCTCATTACGTTGTATTTGTAAGTTTGTTCAATAAGAAAAAGTGTAGGTTAGAACAGTACAGAAAAGTGTAGGTTAGAACAGATCAGCACAGAAATGTCAGACAAGTTAGAACAGTCATCGAAACGTCATCTGTGAAAACTAAAATCAGAAAAAAAACTTCCTGCATTGTTTTCTTCAACACATGGTTGAAAATGTAATCTATTTAAGGAATTAGATCTTTAAAAAATCAAACAAATAAATACTTACTATTTTAGAAGCAAAACAAAAGAAGCTTTCATTATTGCCTTAAGTGAATTAATTCACTTAACCTCAAAACACAAAACAATAACAAACACAAAAAAAACTATACTTTGACAGTTGTCATGATTCTGTTCTAGGTTACTCTTCCTCAAAAGCAAGTACAGAAAATCCTGTTCTTTTTTGCGCCAACCTACGCTAAACTGTTCTAGAAAAAGTCATTGAACAGCAAACTAGACTGTTCTAGAACACTCTAGCACAGAAAAAGTGTCATTGAACAGGAAAATGTTGTACTTTTCTGTCCAATACAGTCCAGCACAGACTCATTGAACAGACTTTGTGTGTATTTTGTGATTTAAGAGCTGAACAGAATGCATCGCCAGTCGCCCGGCGACTAATCTGACAGCTGTCAAAAATGAGAAATTTGTATGGCAGTCGCCCATTAGCAACACAATGCGTCGTTCGTCGCCGAACTAGTCGCCCAAAAGTTGAACTTTTTTCAACTTAGTCGCGCGACGAGTTTGACGTTTGTTTTTTATTATATTGTGTTGTTGTTTCCTTGTATTCTTAAAGCAATTTATTTGTTGATTCAACTCAAGGAATTTTTACAGATATTAATTTTTTGTGTGGATAAGAAAATACAGGATTTTCATGGAATTAATTAAAAGTGACGAATTATTATGGAATATATCCGATACGCAAATTCATTGCATGCCCGTGCACCAAACACAAAATATCTGCTTCAATTGAATGAATAAAAAAATGAAGAAAAAAAATGTTTAATAATGTTTTGTTTTGTTTTCATGGGCATATTTGATAGCTCGTCGCGCGACTGCATTGTGTTCACAAATTTCTTCAGCGATTTGGAAGGCGAATTTTTGACAGCTGTCAGATTAGTCGCCGGGCGACTGGCGACTGCATTCTGTTCAGCTCTTTACAAAGAAAAAAAATGAGTAAGTAAAGAGCTGAACAGAATGCATCGCCAGTCGCCCGGCGACTAAAATTACAGCTGTCAAACATGTGACATTTGTGTGGCAGTCACCATTGTATATGGACTCAAGTAGTAGTATCAAGAATGGTGTTTTCGACATTTTGTGCTACACCAAACCCAACAAAAAAATCCCTATAGAAAACTTATGTAAAAAAATTAGCACTGGGCCAGCTCTCAAGATGGCACCACAATCGATTGCCAGGTCACAGGTACTAGCTAGATAGAAATACAATGGCAGTCACCAATTAGCAACACAATGCGTCGTTCATCGCTGAACTAGTCGCCAAATTGAACTTTTTTCAACTTAGTCGCGCGACGAGTTTGACGTTTGTTTTTTTTTTTTTTTTTATCGTGTTGTTTTTTCCTTGTATTCTTAAAGCAATTTATTTGTTGATTCAACTCAAGGATTTTTTTCTGATATTAGTTGTTTGTGTGGTTAAGAAAATACAAGAGTTTACATGGAATTGATTAGAAGTGACGAATAATTATAGAATATATCCGATAAGCAAATTCATTGCATGCCCATGCACCAAACACAAAATATCTTCTTCATCTTCATTCGTCTCTTTATTTGAATGAATATGAATTGCGAAAGACGCAAGTGCCGATTTGGTAAGTTAATCAAAACCCATGCATAATCGCAGTTTTTTTTAGATACTATACGTCGAAGTGACGTATGTTAGCTTTTGTATTATATTTTGAAAAAAAGTATTTAGCGTTTTTGTTTTTTTTTTTTTCTATGGTAAGTCTTTATTTATGAGGGTATGTTAATGTTTTTGTAAGGGATACGTTAAAATATAAAATGGCTTAACGAAAAATTTCAACAAATGCATAGTTAGATCAATATGTGAGATATTTGGATATTATCGATGAAAACCTTCCAATTCAAAAGAAGCGGAAGAATTGTGCATTTTGCCATCTCCGTTCGAAGGATGACAATAACAAAAATTGTCAAAACCCTATTTGTAGAGATTACAAGACCCTAGCCTGCCCGAACAGCCTTGAATTCCAAAATGAATTGATGGAAATACTGTTCCACATTGGGGCCGATTTTTGTTTCTTAATTTTGTTATTTTTACAATAAGTTTTGAGTGTAAATACTAAGTTTCTTTATTTTTAAATTATTACAAAAAAAATATTAATTTTTGATAACTTTTTTAATATGTTTTTGTGTTAAGATGAGAAGTGTACGTTTTCAAGTTTTTTTGGAAAGCATTTTTTTTTTTATTTTTTTATTCAATAAAAGTTTAAAAAAAAACGCATTTTCTTTTAATTTAATATTACTACATAACAATTTAAGCTTTGTAAACGAATAACTATAGACAGATATTCTGGGATAAACAAGCATAGAAACTTATATACGTCGAACCGACGTAGGTTATCTTTTACGTAATTTTTAATAAGGTTATCTTTCTAGGGTTAACTAAGAAAAATTATAAGATACGTTCATGACACAACTAATAAAGATAGCGCACTGCGCATGTTATGGTTTGGTTGTCAAACTATTGTGACGTCACGAACACTCAATCAACTTAGGAATGTTACTAATTTTGGCGCAGTTTCACTCTATTTCCTAATGCCAATGTAAAAGGAAGTGAATTTTGAGAGTTTTGAATCAATAAAGTTAGTTAAAGTGGTATTGTTTATAATTTATGCTAAATAAAAAAAACATTACATAATAAAAATGGTTGTTTTTTCAGTTTTTTATTGTAACAACAGCGAAAGAAAGAAGATAACGAGATTCCAGGTTTCATTTTGGTGGAAATGTTGGTGTGGATAGTACACAAGACTTATATTTCGAAAAACTACTTTGTCAGGTTTGATCTCTCAATCTATTTATTGATTCATCTTAACAATATTCCTTTATTCAGGAAGGATTTTTATCGTTGTCAAAGTCGACAATAACATGCCCATTGCTTCTGAGCCAGTAGAAGTCTCCCATTTGTCAACAATGATTTGGAAAACTTGGCTGGCTACATTTGCCATCGTTTTAAAGACACCATACCAAACCTGGAACAAAAAGAACCAGACAAAAGCTCTTATTTCAATCATTTGGACGAAGGAGCAAATCCCACAATGATGGCTCACTTCACTGCATTAGAAAATGTTTTTAGTGTTGTAAATGGAGAAGGTGAACGCATTTACATCTGTCCAAAGTACATCCAGAATTTACTTGAGAAAACAATGATTGATAGCGGTGAGAAAAATATGAAGCTTTTCTTCGTTGTCGAATGTACTTCCGAACGCGAATAATGAACAGACAAATTACAGAAAAAAGTCTCAAGGAAAAGAAAATACAAACAAATAATGAATAGAATAAAAATTGGAAAAACTACTGGGCCCCTATTCCGGTTCTGTGATAAAATGAAATGATAGAATTCTTTTCACAAAACTTTTCATAGAACTTTTTCATTTTATCATTTCATTTTATTCAGCAAGTTGATTCTCGTTTCAATATGATAAAATCAGCTGAGGTTTTGCTGAATATGTCCGGTATTACACGGCGCATAACTTTAATGCGCAAGTCTTGTTTATTTTCTTTTGAGCAGACATTCCGTAACGCTCAAGTTATTACACGAAGACTTTTTCTCATTTCAGTACTGCGCATTTATTTGACAGTTCTTTTCATTTCATCTTCTTTGCGGATGTGCTAAGATCTTAAAAAAATAAATTCGCTTACAAAAATGAAAGCCAAAAGTCTAAAAAATTTATTTATTAAACAGAATAGTCAGTATTTCATCATTTTGAATGAACGCAGATGTTAATTGTTTGCTCCATTTGAATTCATCAGCAATTTTTCGCTCATTTATACATCATCAACACTCAACGTACAAACATGAAATAAAGCAAATCAACAAAAAAAGAAAGAGTAGAAAGAGGGAACGTCAATAACATGCTAGGAAGTTTATACCCGTGCATGTTCAGAGAGATTTATTTCTGTTTCATCTTTTTGTTCTTCCTTTCTCTTTCGCACTTCATTGATGCGAGAACAAATATGCGCCGAGCAATACCGGACTTTCAATTTATCATTTGACATATAATTTTTATTTCATATTTTTGTCATATTTGAAGAATATCCGAAAATAATTATTTGAAGTGAAGTTTATCTTAATATATATTTGAAACAAAACTCGTATAATATTTCAAGTTTAAACTTAAAGGTGCAATGAATTGAATAAGATGTAATTTATAAGAGTATACTATTGGGTGAGAGCGAAGAAGTTCTGAAAGGTTTGCATAAATTGTTATATTACGGAGGTATGAAATTTGATGTACCTATGTATTTCAGATTAAGGATGAGAACTTTCTTAAGAAGTCTCAGGAACCCATTCAAGTTTTATCGGAAGAAAGGTTAAAAGATCTTTATCGTTACCCTCAACATCTTTATCTCTAGTTAATCCAAAAACTGTAATTTTTTTAAGAAACCAGATCGCATGCTTATCGTACCTTTATTTTGTGCAAGTGGAAGCTATCAGCTGGACAAATAATGTATGTGCAGTGATTCATTTTATGTCTTAACACAGCTCTCCAATAAAGATTACCCTTATTGATATTACGTACAAGACTTGTTTTATTTGATATTTTGAATTCAACCCGCCCTCAATGGAAAATCCTTTAGAACATAATTAAAAGAACTCGAACTCAACAGGTTTTAACTCCTTACTATCTGAATCTGAAGCTCGAATGTTCAATCATTATTTTCAATAAAAATGTATTTCCCCACACAAACATTTATGTTTCATATTTTTATTCTTAAATGTAAAATATATGTATATAACGTAGCAAAAACATTCGTTGTCATTTTATTCCTAGCTCGCTTGTTTTCCATGTTTACACTTTTTTTTCATTCTTTTATCATTATTATTACCATCCAACTTTTCATCAAAAAATTGACGATGATAAATAATTTTTCACATGATAATTTTTTGACATAAGATGGCTCAACTTTCCATTACGGAAACCTGAATTTTGACAAAAAAAAAAAAAAACACTTTTATTTGAAAGATATATGTATTTAATAAACAAATATAAATAATTTGAGGCGAGGAATCACTTCTTTTTATTTTTAATTAATTTTTAAAGTTTCTATTTTTCCTATGAAAACACAAGGGAATGAACAAGATGGATGTATTTTGACAGTTCTTCCAAACACAAACACATAGCAATGTGTATAATTTTCGTCCCTTAAGTGCTCGTATGGGTAGTGTATTATTGGTTCTTTTGGGAAATGTTTGTTATATTGCTAAGTTTTTAAAGCAAATGTTATTTCTTGAGGGTATATTATAATTTGCACTATAAACTTGAATGCTATTCAAAATCAAGTTTATAGTGAAAAAATCGCGCGATTTTTTCACTATAAACTTGAATGCTATTCAAAATCAAGTTTATAGTGCAAAAATCGCGCGATTTTTTCACTATAAACTTGATTGTGAAAGCTGATAGTGCAAATTCAGTAAACACAAATGTAATAAGTCGGGAACAAAAATTTCCCACCACCGAGCACTAGATGTAGAGTAATGAAAGTGGAGGACAAAAAAAAAAACATTTTTTGTTGTTCATTTTCCGTGATTGCATTTCGGTGAAAAGAACGAACTTTAAAAATTGTTTAAAAATATAAATACAGTAAAATTTGTTTCAAAAAATTGTTGTCTGCTTAGTTTAAATATGTATTAATTGAATAACACAGTTTGCATATACCTTTTTGGGCAATTTTTGTAGAAATAAGAAAAATAAAAAGGCCCAAGTCGGAAAATTAAAAACAAATTTCAATCAATTTCCCGGGGTTTCCTCGCCGTAATATTTTAAATCTATGCTATTGAGATGCCTACCTCACTGTAAAAAAAATCAAATTTTTAGGGGGGTTTCCATAAAGGAAATCGGCCCCTTCGATTTTTTATTAATTTCTTTCACTCAAAACACAAATTTGCTTTTACCTAAGAATAAACACAAATATTTACTATTTAACACCGTTCACCTAAATGAAAAAAAAAAAAACATTAGAATATTAACATTTTATTTTAATAACAAAATAACTAAACAAATTAAACCCATTGTTTTGTTTTGATTTCATAAAATGAATAATAAACGTCAAACTCGTTGAATGTCCTTGACGTAGATGAGCAGACATTGACATATTATATATGGACTGCTAGTTACCAACTTCACGCGTGTTCCAGAGTAAAGAGCTCTATTGATTTTTGGTGGCCAAAAATACAACGATTCCAGCTGTAAAAAATCAACGAAAACAAAAACAAAAACAAGATGTCGCTGTTTTTTTATTATTGGCTAAAGAAAATATACAAAATACTCAAAGGTGAACAGTGTTAAATACATACATTTGTTTTGTTTTTATAGAACGGTCAAATGTAACATATAACGTTCTTTGTTTTTTCAATTATTTGAATTCAAACATATTTTTTGGGACTAATTTGGCCGCTTCGAACCAATGGCGCTGCTGTAGCTTGTACATTTTTTCTTCGGAAATGACAAATGACTAGCAGTCCATCCATATATATTATGTCAATGTGCGCATAACGAAAGAAAATAGAAACGCGAATGTGTTATTATAATTTGTTTCAAGAATACCCTTGGTATATGGAACAACCAGTATGTACTACGAAGATTGGTTCTCTTCTATCAAACCAAGCAGAGAACGCGCAAAAAATCTGAGACGTCTGAGAAAAAATCTCAAGACGGCAACACCATCGTTTTCCATCTTGAGACTATTCCTTAAATAAAATATATATACAAAGAGAATACTTACCTCAATTTCAGTATCATCTGACAAATCAACAACAACACAAGTTTCCATTGTGATAATTTGAAAAAAGAATCCTTTTTAAAATGAATATTATTTGCCTTGACAATAGTCACTTTTTGCGATGAGCAAATGTATGTATGCAATTTTAATGAGGCGAAAAAACTTATAATTCACATGAACAAAATATACGAACAAATACGCGCTCTCGCTCTCGTTGAAATTAAATGCATAAAATATGTACGCAACTAGATTAACCACTTAACCGCACACGACAATACCACAATCCACAACATTATAATTGCCGACGGAAAAAAATAAAACCAACAACCTCCCGCTTTAAAATTCGATCGTATACTGATACAATAATGAACACTGAACAGTGAACTAAGAGCTGAACATTAAACAACAGATACAGAAGTAGAGTAGAACTGAAAAAGTGAGTGTTTGACAAAGGCAACAACAACGAGTCAACTGTCAACGACAACGACAACCGAATTGGAAATGGCAAATGGAAATGGAATAACTCACACTGACACTGTATGAGTAGGTATAGTATTCTTATATTATTCTGCATTGATATTGGTTTTGGTATATACAGCATCTTGGTTCGATTTTTGGGGTTGGGGTTGGGGTTGGGGATGAGGTATTGAAGACAGGGAGAAGGACACTGAGAAATTGAGAATTTGAATGAGAATGAGAAATAAAATAAAATGTGAAAAGAGAATTAAACCAGTGATCACTTTACAACAAGATTGGAAACCTACCTACGTTTTACCCTCCAAATACCGCAAAAGTTATTTTTTTTTATACACACATACTCTTGCAGCAAACTTGCTTTATTATGTAGGCAATTGTATCATTATTACAATAAAACGCATACTCTTACAGCTAACCTGTGTCCTTAAGTTTGTATTACACGCATACTGTTACAGCTAACCTGCTCCCCTAGCTTGTAGGCAAATGTCATTTTGACAGCAAGGTTTCCAATCTTGGTATAAGTGATCAGTGAATTAAACATTATGATATATGATTTAGTAGTAATAGTAGTAGCAGCGTCACCACTCCAAAAGTAAGATTTGGCAATGAAACAGTTGAGAAAATGCAGTAAATCAAACATTTTCGGAGTAGATTTCTTATTGCATAGAAAAGAGAAACGTAAACATAAATTTGCATCTAGTCAAAACAATTAAGGGAACACTTGATAAAACTCAAAAATTGAGTGGTTCTTTATAAGGCTGTATCTCAGTAGAAAAATGTCGGATTTAAAGCGTGCTTTACACGATATGGATTTTCCATATGGACTGTCACTTCTTATTTCCAAATGTATTTTCATATGTATGTCAAATTGAATTTATTTTGAAAAATCAGATTAGCATTTAGACGATTTGGATTTTTCGTTTGTAGTTTCAAAACATTTTTTTTATCGTTCAAAGTACCTAACTGTAACAAATTTTTTTTTTTTTTTATGATAAAGAAACCCAAAATAACATTAAATCCCTTCTATTTCGCACTCCCATGTTTTAATATAAGCTTTGTTTGTCTTTTGTAAAATTCGATTTCGTTTGTGTACAGATGAAATTTAGAAACAGTTCTAAATGAAAAATTTCCATATGGAATTTCTATCTGTAATTTCCATATGAATTTTTAGTACGTTTACACGATTTGTATAGTATTCCATATGGTAATGGTGACAGTCCATATGGAAAATCCATATCGTGTAAAGCACGCTTAAAAGTGAAATAAAAAGTTTTACAACGATTATAATATTTTCTTTTCAAATTATTTTGAGTTAAGAAAATACCGTTAGTCGTTTCTGCTTGAGCGTAAAAAATGTTCACTCATTTCAAAAATTGAAAAAATCATAAAATGAGCGGAAAATTTTGTTCAATCCAACGAATCTTAGACTCAATTTAAGAAATTTGTTGGCATTAATTCGCTTTTTGCTCAAGATCGCTAAGATTTTTTTGTCTAATCAAAAAATGGGTTTAAATGCAAAAACACATTTTTGACTTTGGACCCCAATATCTCTGCTAAAATTTGACTCACCCAAACAATAAAAAAGATTTAAGAAATTTATTAAATTTCCTACTCAAAAACAAATTGGAAAATATAAAAATATTGTTTTTTTCTTCAATCTTTTATATCAATTAAAAAAAAAAGAAGTAAAAAAAATAATTTTTCAACTTTTTCATGAAAACTGCCGTTATGTAAAAAAAACTAATCTGGGACTTAATTATTAAAGTCCACAAAATTTCTTTGATTTTAGTAAAAATCATCAATACAGTTAACCGTTTCTGTTTCGGTCAATCAAACTTACAAAACATTTTTCTTTCAATTTTAATTATGTCCTTTTGGAAATTAAAAGTGGTACCTAATCTGGTAATCATGAATTATAGAATGAAATGACAAAAAACCTACAATCGCAAGAGATCGCCAGATCATTCTCTGATCGAGTGTCAAGTAACCTCTTAAGGAGTCCTATGCCGCCAACATCAAGTATCGAAGACCAGTGGCAACATTGCCAAAGAGCAATTAGAGATGCCGCCTCTAATGTGCTGGGTTTCACACAGCCACCAAAACGAAACCCCTGGTTTGATGAAGAATGCAGGCAGGCCCATGCAGCCAAGCAGGAGGCATACAAAGCGGCGCTGCATAGAAGAACAAGAGCTGCTCGTGAGCTCTACGAGCAAAAGAGGAGAGAGGAACGCCGGCTTCTCAGGAGGAAAAAGAGAGAGCATGAGAAGCGTCAGATCGAGGATGTTGAGAGAGCCAACAGCAGGAATGAAGTTCGGAGGTTTTATCGAAAGGTTAAACAGCTGGCTCAAGGTCATCGAGCAAGAACT
>CAKKXW010000004.1:55806232-55826704 GCA_920937365.1 Sphaerophoria rueppellii | reverse complement strand
TCGATTTGTCTTAGGACTGAGATGCAACGGACTTAGAGGACCTAAAGAGTTAGGTGAGAAAGGTGGGCAACGGTTTGACTGCTTTGTAAACAGACTTTATTCGTAACTTCTAGCGATGCATTACAGAGCGGAATCCCTGGTGACGTAGCGATCTTCAATGCTTATTTCAGACAAATGTTTCGTCAGTTTGGCAACGGGTGGAAAGAGTGGATTGAGAAATCCAGGAGATTCAGGCAACGTAGAGTCAGGATTCTGTTTAGCTGCATCTGATGAGGAAGTTGTGGGATTTATGGTGTGTGAGTGGATGAAGTTTGGGTAGTAGTTTGGGTGGTTATTTTTTAAATGGAAAGAATTGGGAAGAGAAAGAGAGTTGTCTGACGTGCGTTTCGATTGGATAGTGGAAGACGGTGTTACGGGAGATTGGTATCCAAGTCCTGGTAGGAAAAGATTAAAGATCACACGTGTATTTCCAATATGAGCCAGAGATATGAAGCATATAATGCATTTTTTCCGAATGTCATTAGTTAACAAATAAAAAATCGTCGCCAAATAAAATACACAGCAAGAAACCTGTATCATTATTATGCCGTCTTTGATTGAGAGAGCATTCAAATGTTTTAACACCATTATGATTTGGTAATTTGGCTCAGGTAACAAAGACTACACAAAACACTGATGTGAACATAACTTGGAGAAGATGGGGTGGCTATTCTGGTGGTCCAGATACTTTTCCAAATGTTTCGCTGTTGGGAGTGTCCCTTGTCATCGTTAATTGCATTTTCACTGTCATTTGCCGCGACAGCATAGAACACCTGAAATCCAATTTTTCCAGCGGCGCTCGTAAGAAAATAGATAAACAAAAGTGTGTCACAATCTGACAATTTTAGTAATTTATTTGAAACATTTTTTACTGAATGTAGTAGATCATCAATCTTTTTGTACTTTTTTTTGACAGTTTTTAACATAACTATAGGCGTTTTTCTTTTTTACATCTGAACAGAGCCTGAACTGCCAAACTAAAAATTGTGTTTCTCTTTTAGTTCAGTGTGTTCAGAGCATCAAAGTTGTGTTACTTTTTTCGTTCAGAGCACTGATTCCGAGTGTTCAGAGTTCGACCGACGCGCTCGGAAAAAATAGACCGAGCATTGTGAGCAAAATGCCTGAACAAACAAATTTCAAGATCATGAGATGTGGTAAAATGAAAAGAAATGTTTAAAATAATTAAAATAGTAAAGGAAACAAGTAGATATGGCAGAAAATATCAATTTTGTGAAAAATAATAGTCTATTATATCATTTATTAATACAATTATACAAATAAAATAGATCCTGAATATTGAGTGCTCAATTGTATTTCAAAATTACATCAGAACGTTCAGAAAATGTTCAGAGCTAACTTTGTTCAGAGTCTGTTCAGCAAGCTCTGAAGACTCTGCTATCATATTGCCTGGTTACACGAGCGCAAAAAAGAATTATTTTTGTGGATACACACAGAAAAAAAAGTGCACGACTGGGTCGTACGAACTTGCTCCTGCATGTTAAACCTAAATATTTATGATAACTTTTACGTTCCAAAAATTGCAAAAAGTAGTGTTAAAATATGAGATATACTTTAAGCAATTCTGATTATACTTAGAATTTATTATATAACTTAAAATTTGAAAATATACCTCGTAAATACATTTAATTACAAAAATTTAAATGCCAAACAAATTCAAACCTTATTCTTGATTTATTGAATTTTTTTTTGAAAATCGTCGGAGCCGTTTTTTTTTTTAATTAATTTTTTATATATACAATTTTTCAAAAATGTCCTAAAATTAATTTGGGTATGGAGTTTTCAAGACCATGTAAATATGCATATTATACCTAATTTTGGATTTTTAAAATTGATCCGTTTTTGAGATACAGAATTTTGAAAAAAAGTTTAAAAATATTTTTTAAAAATCCAAAAAAAATTTGAAATTTTTTTGAATACAAAATATTATTTGAAAATATATATATACTTTTGGAAAAAAGTTACGCTGATCGGACTTTCATTTTTCGAGAAAATCTAATAACAAAAAACGGTTCTATGGGAGGTACCGTTTTGGAGCAATACAAATTTTTGTTTTTAAATAAAACACATGAACGTTTAAAAAAATTAAACTCGAGGAAGTTTAAAAAAAATCGTTCGAGCCGTTTTGGGGAAAAGAAAGTTATGGTTTTTTACCAAAAAAAACGTATGGTGGCTACCCTAAATTTTGATCTTAAAACAAAAATAAAAAAAATTGGGATATGAGTTTTTGCTCAAACCTCTAATTTTCAAATTTGAAGTCAATCGGACCAGTAGTTAAGGCTGTAGATGCCTGTAAACTTTCCGACAGACAGACAGACGGAATCGCCGGACCCACTTTTTTCGACTTCTCTATCATCGTAATGTCATATCTCATCCTCATCTCAAATTTTTTTTTACGAATTCAATACTTGCCATATATTCTATACGTCGCAAGTAAAAATTAAGTGGGCATGCAAGAAACGAGCAAGACAAAATGAAATTTGTTGTTGTTCGCCGGCAGATAGAAATGAAAATGTCTGATAACAGGAGAACGTTTTGAGAAGAAACATGATTTTAAATGCAAAACTCATATCTTAAAATGAGGAAAAAGACGAAACGTGGCATTTTTTTCCATCCCTTTCCTTCTTTCTAAAAATCATCCGCTCTCTTTCCTGAATTAGTTCTTTTTTGCACTCGTGTAACCAGGCATATAGAGCATATATAATACCTACAGTCGCGACATCGGGTGTTCGCTCTCTTTTTGCCTACAAGCTGCAATTTGGTCGTTTTGTACTAACCCAGTGAGAATGTGTTAGTTTTCAAATGCTTTTTAAATCAGAGACTGCACCAATACATTCGCACTGAGTTAGATACAATGCTTGGGTTTGATTCGCGGTGGGTTTCATGGGCTCAGATTTCGAAAATAAGATTCCCTTGAGCTCAAAGTTTTGAAAAAAACTTAAACATACAAAAAATGCATGTAATATAAAAAACAAGTTCGTTATATTGTTTCTTTGCACTTTTAATATATAATTGCACTATAATTTACCAATATTTGTATAAAAAATTTTAATAAATCTTAAAAAAAACACTAGGGAAAATCTAAATAGTACGCAACGCATACAATCTTGCGTTTAGTCTCGTATTTGCTGTGGTGAAAGCCTGTCTTTGGGCCAGTGTTACCGCAGGGAGAAGCTTGAAAAACGAGTCATTTACAAAAAAAAACGAGTCCACGCTAAAAAAAATTTAAATTCTTTCAGCAATCTTTTTTTTTTTGTAATTTTGAACATACGAAAAATTAATTGTATGGTTTTAATGTTATGAAATACAAGCGTTTAGGACAAGAAATAGGCGATTTAAACATGTGATTATTTTTTTCAAAATATAAAATTCTTAGTAATTGCACCTATTTGTGTCTGCAAAAAAACCAGTCAAACGTGATAAAAACGAGTCCCAGAGTCAAAGAAGAAAAAAAAACGAATCCATTTTGACTCTATAGAGGCCATGTGGTAATACTGCTTTGGGCAACAGGAAAAAAAATTTACTTACGGCTGAGTACTCACTCTTTTGTCACCTCTTAGGGTCAGGGCATAGCTTTCATTGGTTTCAATCATTGAAACAAATCAGTGGAATTTTTTTGAATTTTTTGACAGGTCTGGCATAGCTATCATTGAAATAATATGTCATTGAACAAAAATGTCAGTGGAAAATGAAATGGAAAATATTTGTGCCTTGTGCGCAGTGTTACCGAAGGGAAAAATATTTTCGAGTCCCAGAAGCTTGAAAAACGAGTAATTTACAAAAAAAAAACCAGTCCACACTAAAAAATATTTAAACTCTTTTAGAAATCAATTTTTTTTTTACTTTTAAAATACAAGAAATTAATTGTATGGTTTGAAGTTTGAAAGTTCGAAATACAAGCGTTTAGGACAAGAAATAACGATTTAAACATGTGACTATTTTTTTAACATATAAAATTCTTAGTAATTGTACCTATTTGTGTCTGCAAAAAAACGAGTCAAACGTGATAAAAATGAGTCCCGGAGTCAAGGAAGAAAAAAACGAGTCCATTTTGACTCTATAGCGTCCATGTGGTAACACTGCTTGTGCGTCAATTGGACAATTGAGGTTAGACTAGATCATTGAGAGAACCACTGACAGTCTGGAACAAAAAGAAATTCGAACATTTTCATTGGTCCGCTGGTACTACGAAACGAGGAATGACAAATCAGCTGATCATTGCAAACGATTACATCATTGAAAAAATTAAAATGAATTTTAAGCAAAATATTCGGGCTAAATCAAATATTTTAATTGATAAAAAAATTTCTTGAACTTTTTTACCTTTATTTTGGTACCAAACTTAACAATTATTTCTTGTTTAATTGCTTAAAAACTCGAATGAAAATTATCAATGATGAAAACCAATGAAAGCTATGCCCTGACCCTTACACAGATTCACGGACACGAAAAAAAGAGAGGATTCTGAGAGTTCACCTCAGAAAAATATTGAGGGTGTTTTCGGCAAGGGAGGAAAAGGTCTAGGTATTATATTATATTCTCTATGTATGCTATGTTGAACAATTTTTTTTAAATAAGAATTTATTCAACGTAACATAAGGCCTTATTCATAGCATAGCTATAATACTGTATAGAGATGTATACGGAGAATATAATAAATAAGGCTGTATATATATATATATAAATGGATGTGTGTTTGTTTGTTTGTATGACTCTTATAGACTCCCAACAGATATTTGTGCAATTTTCATGGTCGATACTGTTGTATACAGTGATGATTTTTGTAAAAAAAAAATGGAAAACCCTCATGAAAGAGTGGGAAAACTGGAAAAACCAAACAAAGGTATGAAATTAGATTTTTTTGCTTGGAATTTATTGGTTCAAAATGGGTTTTCGAATGGAAAAATAGAAAGTTCTTGATGAAAATGTCGGAAAACTCATTGGTTTTGAAATGGAAAATTGCATGCAATTGTAGATGCATTGGTTCAAGTGGAAAACTGGCAAATTTGAAAATATTCGAAAGGAACTCGGAAAACTAAATGGCTTTCAAAGGGAAAATTTGTGATGGGGAACTGGAAAGCAAGAAAAAGTAAAAAAAAAAACCGAAGAATGGAAAATGTGAAATGTGAAATGCAAAAAAACAAATTGACTAAGCAAAATTCTCAAAATCACTCTTTCAAATGAAATGCCTTAGTTTTGAAATGGTTAAATGGAAAACTCCTGAAAAGAAAAAAAAACTCAAATCAAATTTTGAATGGATTTTAAACAATGGGAAAATAGAGAATTCGTGATGGGAAAATCTCCTTAAGAGATTAGACTGCAGAACTCGAGGCTCAAGGACTGCTTACGAACCCAAATTCGATCGTACTGTCAAGTACAAAGGTGTGTTTACTAGCCTAACATCAAAAATATGAATCTGAATACCACACTCTGCCTAAGATCTTTCAGTATTTTCCACCTTTCCCTTTGCTCGCACTTTGATAGTAAAAACATAGCAATCAAGGTCTTTGCTTTAATATTCAAACTAATGGTGTAACGGTAAGCGTATATTAATAGTTGGTAGCGGGTAACAGAGTAGTGTCGTGACGGGATGGCGGATATGGGCAGACATACTGGGTAGCATAAGCGGGTAGCGTTTAAATTGTAGTGGGTAGTGTGGTAGATGGGTATCGACTTTTGATGGAGGCAGAACGAAGTCTGCAGGGTCAGCTAGTTTAAATAATAAAAGTGTAGTAAAGCTGGCTCAACTTGGAATACCAATCCTTCCTTTTCATAATCATAGTACTAGGTCGCATAAATTGTGCAACAAAATTTCAATAAAAGTTGACTAGGCTATGAAGCCAAATAATGTTTTTTTTTTTTTAAGCCTATAAAGGGTTTTTCAATATAGACTTTAGAACTTGTTAAAGAGTAATGCCTGTGAATTATAAAAGTCATCTACCGAAATTCGGGTTTGGTGAAGTGGATCCGGAAAAATGCTTTTCTTCTTTTAATTAGAAATTCAAATTATGATACCAATCGATCGCAAATCAATCCATGAATTCGTGCTTAACAAGAAGAAAGTGGTCACTTATTTTTTATAAGAATGTGTTTTTCAATTTTCCGATTGAAAATTCATTGTCCTTTACAACTGATTGTATTCTGCCAAAAAATGGAACGAACCATTCGAATAATTTGGGTTTCAAGTTTGTACAACTCCAACTATATAATTATGTCAGGTAAAAATTTCCGGCTGAATTTTAACCAGGCTTTTTCGATGACAGAAGTTTTCAATGATTGTTATAACCCAACTGTTTTCGGTCGTAATTGTCGCCCTTGTAGACAGCCAATAACAAGTAAAATTCAAAAAATTGTATCTACATATATGTTGTGTGATGTTGCCGTGTCTGTGAAATATCGGTTAAATCAAAATGTCGAAAATATCGCTGACTTTCAGGCATCCGTAAGATACGATCTACATCGCAGTCAGTTGTTTGCTCCAGATAAGCGATTATTTTTGGTCCGAATTGAGAAATATGAACTTTGGATGGCATGTGGGTTTAAACTGGATGGTGTCACACAGCACACCTTACATGCTATATGTTGAATAGTAAGTTTGATGGGCGTGAAAGAAATGGACCAGCCGATTTGCCGCCTCGTTGCCCAATTTACTTTTAGACTCTTACGATGTGCATGAGGTTGAGTTTAATTCATAAATGCTTTGCTAGTACCTACTTCAAGTTTTTCAATATCTCAAATAGTTTGCGTTTTAGTAAAAAAAGTAGTGAAGTCCTATTGGAAAACCCGATATTTCAATCATCTTCTGTTTTAATTTAAGTTCAATGTAAAGAACACATTTTTGATTGCAATTCCTTGTACTTTTGAAAAACGTTGATTTGATTCGTTTCAAACGTAAGCATTTTCAGAGCATTTGGGTCAGATATTTTTTTATTTTTTAGATCAAAAATAAAAAAAAAAAAAAATTGGAAAATACAAATGTTTCCCAAAGTCACAACCCTGGACTCGGTGCATGTCATGTCATGTACTGTTACTGTATTCTATTTTCTGTATTCAACACATATAGGAAATGGTTAGGTATAGATAGGTAGATGTTGTCCACATTGCTTATGTATATCTTAATACTTTTCGAAAACAATACATCAATGATATTATATATTGATAGTTTTTGTAGTATAAGTAACATTAAAATCATGTGCGATGCCCAGTAATCTTTTAAAAGAATCATATAAAGCAAAAGCAACCAACAATAAATTGAGCGGTTGGGGCCAGTAACATAGAGGACATATATAATATATGTTCTCTATGGCCAGTAAGTTGACTGTAAGATTTATATTCCACATAAAGTTCTCTTTTAGTGTGCGGACTTTATGTGGATCTTAAGAAACGGGTCTTTTAGATCAGAAGCTAGTTGTGAATTCTTTTTGCTTTGTTCAGTAATATAGTGAATTAAAATAGAGTAACCTAGATAAAACTTGTTTCTTTATTCTATTTTTAGAAACACTACAGTATAAAGATTTTATTTACATAGTATCTACTAGACTTGCTTGTTGTTCGAATTCATGTTTTATGTATAAATTTTTGTGTGTTTGTATGTATCCATCCAACCATGTATACAATTACGTTTATTCATATTTATGATGACTCAGTTACTTAGTACATAGCTCGTTTAAAAGGGAAAATGAAGATAAATAATATTTTTGTTTTCAGTTATTTTTTCATGTATGTATATTGTATATACATAAGTTATGAAATATGTGTTTGAAATTAATATAAGTACTCGCAGGATCCGTGGCGTAATGGTTGTTTATTGACTAAATATTACGTAGAAGGCGTGAGTTCTAGTTATACTAAAATGTTTTAATTTCATCTTTTATGAGATGTGCATCTTGCAATGTAAAGGGTTTTCCAATAAGAGGTGTTATTTTGATAGTCAAAGCAAAATGCCATTTTTGGACATGAATGATCGGATTTTTATTTCATAAGAAAGAGGAAGGTTTGTTGTTAATAATGAAAAAAAAAAAACACTAGCCAAATGGCCACCACGATCACGCTTACAGGCCCATATCTTTTTTAATGAAATTTTAAATAACAAAATCGCAAAGTGGCTGCCCTATGTCGCCGATAGCCTAACGAATTCCATCTTTGAGGTCTTGAATCGACGCTGGGCTATTGACGTAGACCTTATCTTTCACGTGGCCCCAAAGGAAGAAGTCGCAAGGTGTTAAATAACAAGATCTCGATGGCCAATTGTGATCACCTCTTCGAGAGATAACACGGTCCGGAATCTTTTCCCGTTAAAGATCAATGGTTTCGTTGCTTGTGTGGCACGTAGCGCCGTTTTGTTAAAAGTAAACCTTGTTCAGATTAATACCATCCAACTCCAGCCATAAAAAATCATTAATCATCTCTCGATAGCGCAATCCACTCATCGTAACTGTTGATCCAACCTATTTTCGAAAAAGTAAAGTCCAATAACCCCACCAGACCATAAACTGCATCAAACAGTCACATGGAGAGGATGGAGAGGCTTCTCAACAATAACTCTTGGGATTTCTGAGCCCCAGATGCGATTTGATTGTTGCCATACCCACCGAGGTGGAAATGGGCCTCATCAGTCAAGATGGTTTTCCGATGGCATTCCGGATCATTTTCATGCATTTCAAGGACTCAATCAGCAAAGACACGACTTTGTTGATAATTGACCGGTTTGAGTGATAACCGAACTTAATAAGCCTTAAGACCCAAGTCTTTATTTAAATACGGTGTGATGACATTTGTGGAATGCCCAATTCCAAAGAACGACGAGGAATGGACAAACTTGGGTTTTCCTCAACATTTTGGGCTACATCAGCAATTATATTCTCAGTTGCTCTAGAGCGGTGGCACGGGTATTATTCTTCACATACAAACTTGTCCCAACAGCTCGAATTTTTTCACCAATTTCTGTGTTGCGGTCCAACAAGTTGCTTCACAAAGACCCAAAAATGCTTTAGTTTCTCAAACTGTTACTGCAAAATTTTCACTATTTTTTAAGTGAATTTTAATAATTTCAATGCGTTGTTGAAGTGTGTATCGTTCCATTTTTAGTAATGACGTAGTTTCTACTTGTCAAATGTAATAAAATAACGGCTTCAAATGTGATACCTACCAAAATAGAGAGCTTTACCTAATGACAAAGCTTCCAAGTATAATTTGTCAAGGAAAAATGCTTCTGAACACTTGGCGCGATCTTTCAACGTGTTTTCTATTTGGCAACAATTATGTTCTTCGTTGCTGCTATTTACTTTTTCCTATCAAAAGACGTTACAGTCATTCACGTTGATTATTCCGCGTCGGTAAGGCTTCCGCAAAACCCGGTGTCTCAGGAACGAATGAAACATAATGAACACATTTTCATAATTGCATTATTTAAGGACAAATTAAGGTTCAAAAAACCAAACGTTACGACGGTGTTCCAATGAAGTAATGAATTAGTGATGTCTTAGTCACCAATCATTCTTACTGCTTTCTTTTGTTTACAATCCAAGAGGCTTAAGTATGCAGCTGGAGCACCAGCCCAAAGATGCGAATTGTACTCAAGCTTTGGACGGAAATAAGTCAGATCAGACGGGGAGAAAATGTTTGTGCACCGTCTTAAGAAACCCAAACATCTTGCGGCATTTTTGGCGATATCGCGTATGTGCTTGTGCTCGTTCTACAAGAGGTGGTCAGTGATACACATACCGATAATCTCGAGATGTTTGGTTTCACAGATGCATGTGTCGGCTCAACTTTCCATTACGGAAACTTGAATTTTGACAACAAAAAAAAAACACTTTTATTTGAAAGATATATGTATTTAATAAAATAAATATAAATAATTTGATGCGAGGAATCACTTCTTTCTATTTTTAATTAATTTTTAAAGTTTCTATTTTTCCTATGAAAATACAAGGGAATGAACAAGATGGATGTATTTTGACAGTTCTTCCAAACACAAACACATAGTGAAAAAATCGCGCGATTTTTGCACTATAAACTTGATTTTGAATAGCATTCAAGTTTCGCGTATACTTGCTTTTTGCTAGCGTAGCCAGAGTCGTGCACTACAAATCGAGGGTTAAAAACCCTTGAGCGGCGAAGCCGCCGCACATACTCGCTGTTTGCTACACAAAGCTGATAGTGCAAATTCAGTAAATACAAATGTAGTAGCAAAAATAAGTCGAGAACAAAAATTCCCACCACCGAGCACTGGATGTAGAGAAATGAAATGAAGGACAAAAAAAAAAAAAAACATTTTTTGTTGTTCATTTTCCGTGATTGCATTTCGGTGAAAAGCGCGAACTTTAAAAATTGTTTAAAAATATAAATACAGTAAAATTTGTATCAAAAAATTGTTGTCTGCTTAGTTTAATTAGTAATATGTATTAATTGATTGCATATCCCTTTTTGGACAATTTTTGTAGAAATAAGAAAAATAAAAAGGCCCAAATCGGAAAATTAAAAACTTTTTTTAATCAATTTCCCGGGGTTTCCTCGCCGTAATATTTTAAGTCTGTTCTATTGAGATGCCTACCTCATTGTAAAAAAAAATCAAATTTTTAGGGGGGTTTCCGTAAAGGAAGTCGGCCCCAATTGTTTATATGACTGTACCCCTACGGACAGTAACACGACGTTAGCCCTAAAGTTCTCAAAAAATCGAGTATGCTTTAAATATTTTGTTGAAATGACTTTATAAATCCTGTCCAAAAATTCATTTAATATTCTTCAAGACATAAATGCACACGAAAGGACATGGACACAATACCTAAAAGACTTATACTTAAGTTTTTGTAATTGTTTAGCTATTTATTTATTTTTTTACCAGATGGTGAAAGCAATACAGATCAAAGAAAACAACTCATAAAATTATCGGAATTTAATCCTTCACTGCCGAACAATTTTAGGAGGCGTGTCGCAATAAATGAGAACGACAAAAATATTGCATAACTATTTTCGCCAAATAACGGTGTTTACACGAAGGGAAACGTGTATTGAGATTGTAGATTACATCCAACATTGGTGAGTGATGACGATGAACATTCCCGCATCAATTGAGATTACTTCTTTTTAAACACCTACAGCCTTATTTATTAGATTTCACTAATACTCGTTTGAATCCTGGAATAGTTATAACGAGTATAAGCACGTACATCAACCTATTCCTATTCCTATTTATAAAATATTTTCCTACTCGTTTTAGTTATGCCCTGCTTATGTCAAATTTTGAACTATAAAATTGGCCTATCCAAAACTTTAGTTATTGAAATCTGACACATTTGTATATTTTTTGTCAAAAACCTGACACTGCCTTTCTTTTTTCATAAAATAAATAAATGAAGAGCAAAATGAAGCTTTTTTGGATTGAGCAATGTTTATACTGATACCAGCAAAAGTAAGTATGAAGAAGAAGAATGGTTCCAAATAATTTTAAAAACTATATACGTTCCGAAGATTTTAAATTAATGGCTCTTTGAACTCAAATGCTCCTGCCAGACGTTTGAAAATTTGACAAAACATTTGTTTGACAATTTTTATTCAAAATGACATTTAGTGTGTTATTACACCCAGATTTTTTTCATGTTGCGTGTTTTGAACACTCATTCCGTCAATCTCGCATTATTACACTCAGATGTTTTTCGGTTGACTGTTTTTGACACTTCTCTTTCATTGTTTTGTTCTCATACACAAAGTCAAAGATTGAAAAGTATTAAATAAAATAAAATAATAAGCTTCTATTCCATTTGAAATTTTCCGTCGGCATATTACTTGTTTACTGAAGCACACTTGAAATTGAAATAAAGCAACTCCAAAAAACAACGAAAGACGAGAAAAACAAACGTCAAAAAACGTCCGAAAATCTTGAACACACAATTGTGGGGGTTGAGACTCTTTAAAGTATGTATTTCTATTTCACCTACTTTCTCTTTCGCACTTATTTGCGTCTTCCTAAAAACGTCTGAGTGTAATAACACACTTAGATACTAAAACGGACTTATTCTGGCTTTAAACCTCCTATGAAACAGTTTTATCTTATTCCCAATCAAAAACTATTTTTTTTTTATAAATAAGATTTTCGGTATAAAGGCGTTTAAGGCTGCTAACACTTTAACAATTTTCTCAGCAACTGAGCTTTTGATTATCATAATGGGAACGACGCAACTATTCAAACGAAAGAAAATGAAATGTATGAAAAAAAAAACCTTTTTCCCACAAAATTGTATTAGAATTTAAATTTAGCTGTTCGTGGGTAATAAAAATAATTATTAATGGGCATAATCGAATCATTTCAATAATTGGGAAAAAGTATTCGAATGATCAATCGAACAATCAATTGAATTAAGAAGCCGAATGAAAATGGTGAAAAATTTAACGTTCACAGTGCACAAAGTGCTATTTAACAACAAGAATTAATAAAAAAATAACTCCAAACACATGTTTGTTCGCCTTTAAGAAATGTAACCAAAAACCATAGACAAAATTCCATTCCAAAGACTTACAAATTCAACCTGAAATAATATCTGCATTTGAGTTATTTCATTTGAATTAAAATAATCATCATTCGATTTTTTATTTCATTCAAATTCTAGCAATCGATTACTAATAATCGATCATTATCATTCGAATGATTTTTCATTCGGTTACTTATAACTTATAAGGTCCGTTCGCGTACTTTCTGCACTAAAATTCGTAAGAAAAGACAATTTAAAGAGTGGGGGTAAAATTCTCTCACAGAAAGACAAAACTACAAAATAGTAAGCGAACGGGAAAACAACAAATTTTACCCACATTTTAACTGTCAAGTTTTTTTGTATGAAAAATTGAAACTTTGAATTTGAAATTATTTATTTATTTCCTATTTTCAATCATATTTGACACATTTCACAAATCAGCCCAAAGAAATTTCTTGGGCTAAAATTCTTAGGTTGGGGAAATATTTTACTCTCTCGTGAGAGTTCGCTTTTACGAAAAACTACGAAATTTTTGAGTACGCGACCAAGATTTGGTTAAATTTCGTAATTTTTCGTAAAATTGGACTGTTTAACAAGGGTACGTGAACGGACCTATAAATCGATTATTTTTATCAGAAAGATTTTTCAATACTAATAATTAACAATCGTCATTCGATTGTTTTGATTTGAGATTTGAACTTGGAAGAGTAGTAGTTGTAGCAGTAGTAGAAGTTTGAAGAAATCATTCGAATGATTTCAATTAAAGGTCTGCAACGAATGGTTTGAAATTGCATTAAAAACACACTTTTAATTTTCAAATACACGATTCGATGCATCGATATCTTCCAAAACGAATCGAATGAATCATTTTTTGTATCAAAACAATAGAATCGTGTATTCGAAAAAGTAGTGTATTCGTTTTAAGTGTATTCGCTTTGATGCACCTAATATTTTAAATGCACCGAATGCACCGAATCTATGAATCGAATCTTGTTTCGGTTTAAAATAAGTCATTAGATCAAGTGAATATTTTTTTGAAGAAATTTCATTATATTTTTATTTATCTATATGGGTTAAAAAGATAAATAAATATATATAAAGAGGCATAGGTACTGCATACATAAATCGTTGTTGTTTTGTTTTTTTTCTGTTTTTGCTAAGTAAGAAAGTAAAGACAACGAACATTTATAATTTTTATTTATGCACATTTTATTGTTTGTGTTTTAGAGTTGTATTTCTGTTTCATCACAGATTTGTTTTTTTTTTCAAATTGATATTTAAAAACATTATTTTGTTGACCAAAACAGAGTCAGAACTTATTTTATTTCGTTTTTCGGAAATCAAATGCCGAGCAGAGGAAAAAATTCTTTCGGACGCAGCACTGATTGCAGGCGTGTCCAAGATCTTACAACTAACTTTATATAATAATGGAAATTCTTTTTGGTTAAGGTGCCACCACTGTAAGATATTAAAGTCATCGTTATAAATTACGTTTCTGTTTTCATATTCACGAATTTCATTTTAAATTTTGTCATTGCGATTTACCAATACAAGTGGTTGGATAAAATCCTTAAATATATCATCAGACATTAAATTATTCATCTCTTCTTGTACGGACGGTTCCTCTTCTTCCCGCTTTTCATTTAAATATTTTTCCATTATGGACTTGCATTCTTCTTATATAGCGTTTTTTCTTCTTCATTAAATTGAACTAATTTGTTTGCAGGAGGAAACAAAAAAAGAGCAACTTTGTGTATAATTGTTAAATTTGGCAGTACAATAGTGTCCATAAAAATATTTAATGTCATTTTAAAATTTACAATGACATCCACATCTTCGTCAATGAATTAAAACAATGGTGAGTAGAGAGTTGCATAGTGTCCGCCTTCTAATTTTTTGGAAGCTTCTTCGAAGGGCTGTAAGACTTTGACTAATGCGCTTTTGGGGCTGATGTTAACGTTAAATATTCTGTGAAGTTCGTTTTTTTCTTGCAATATTTGAGTTATTTCAAGCCAATTTTTTTCAACGGATTCTAAAAGATAGAACATTGAGTTCCACCTTGTGCATACACTACTTTTAAGTGATGTTTTTAAAGCGGTATTAATACCAGATTTTTTAAAATATTTAACTAGTTTTTAACAGGTATTAGTTAAAACCAGCACAGGGACGTTTTCTTTTACGGTTCTTTCAATTGCATTGTGCAATAAATGGTTTATGCAGAAAATGTTGTTGTAAGGACGAAATGTAGCGGTTATATTGGGTCCTTGGTCTGTTACTATCAAGAACATTTCATTGTTTATATCGCAGTCAAAGTCACTCAAAAGCTCAGTTATTTTGGCTCGTATATTTTGAGCTGTAAAATCAATAAGAACGATCTAAATTTGAAGAGAATTTTTAAATTCATATTTTTGTTAGTAACTTACCAGTACAAGATTCACCTCTCATTGATTTTAAACCTAAGAGTCTTACATTTAAGTTTCCTTCTTTAATGAAGTGAATTGTTAACGATATATAGGATGTTCTCAAAAAATTATCGGTCCAAATATCAGATGTTAGCCCATATCCATTGCTTGTACACAGTTTTATTTCATGTTTTATATCATCGAAGTACTTGTTATACAAATTTGTAATATTTCGTGATATTGTGGTTGGGTGTGACACAAATCTTCAATATCCACGTTTGTTCCATATTTGGAACCGATAGTCAATAGAAACTGTACAAACTCCTTAAATCCAGAATCTTCCACAATTTTAAATGAACGGCAATTTTCAACTACCCACTTCGTACCTGTTAAAACACTTGTTTTCTTGTCTTCGACATTTACTTTTTTCTTTTCAATTGTCTCAGCATTATTAATTTTTTCAAATATGTAATATCTATGCCGAACTAAAATTGATGTGCTTTTTTGATTATATTTATTGACACACAAACAATTTCGGCAGCTACCAAGTTTTCAAGCTCGTCCCCATTTTCATTTACAATTCCTCCAAAAATATCCCAAATTTTACTCCTGCCTCTTTTGATATTAATTTTATATTCACCGCTGGATAATTTTGCTTTAACATTTGAATTGCTTAATAATATTAATCGATTGCCTATAGTGGAAGCATCTGAATCGTTGGTTGAATCCTAATATTTATTTAATAAAAATAATTTGTAGAATACATTTTTCTTAGTCTTTAAATAATAAAATCTAACTTACATCATTGAAATCCATTTTAGCTCAAATTTTGTTTAACTCTTCTCCACTTAAAACCTGAGAAACAATAACGTTGCATTCGATAACAACATTGCATTCGTTGCATTCGATGCTTTTTTACGGTAAATCATTGCATTTGTTCTCTCGAGAGAGAAATCAAACAGTGTATTCGAATCGCTTGAAAGGGAGCGAATCGTGTACAGTATTTGTTTCTAAAAAGAAGTGTATTCGTTTAAGTGTATTCTAATTTTAAAAAGTCTTATAAATCGAATACACTGAAGTAGTGCATTCGGTTAGAGCAAATAAACGAATCATCCGTGCAGACCTTTAATTTCAATAATCGAATGATCTGGAATGCGTCCCTCATTAAAAACAATAGAGTTTAAGTAACATAATAAGTACAAATGGTAACAATTGTCATTCAAATAAAACGCCTTTTGGTGTAAACGTGATTGTTCTCAGTCATATTTGTTGTTAATTCATTTCCAACAAAACTCAAGCAACATGTGGAATGAATATAATTGAATAACGCAATTAGAGTTTTATTTGTCGTTTCAACGGAGAATACTGCACACTCTATTTTTTGCGGACTTTTTGGGTTGACGCTTCATTCAATCTCCAACAATATAACAATATGTTCTTAGGTTTAGTATGCAATATTAATATTAGCTTACCTTTCAAAATCCAATCGCATGTTAGCACTTCTCTTACTTTCTATTTATTGACTTCTAAGCGATGCCTGCGCTGCACTGTTAATTCAATAGCATTCACTTTTCAATTTATAAAATAAAAAACGATCAGAATTACTATTTAAGTGTGGAATGTGAGCAACTATAACTTAAACATTTAATTTTAAAAACAAATAAAACAATAAACATAAGTTTAACCTTAGAATGGTATCTGTCCTGCGTATTCTAAAATTATTTAGTATTTTTAAGGATGTCATTTATTTTGCACATCTTATTTCGTGAGCAAGAATATCTGCACGTAATAATTAATCTGCTAAATGTAGCAAGATAGAAACGAACTGCTGCAAAGAAAAACAACATGCATACCATATAAATTAAGTGGATGGTTTATGTGTGTTATTGTTTTTGTTAAGCTGCAAGAAGTGTACATAATATATCTATAGTAATATATATATATATAAACATAGAAGTATAATAAAATTATGTTTACCCTTTTTTATGACTAGATTTCTTATGGGGATATTTATTGGTCGATAAAATCATTGCAAATCTCATATCGATATAAGCAACAATGAAAAACAGAAACATGCTGCAATGACCAAAACACTTTTATGCACGTGAGCAACCATCGTGAAGTTGGCTACAAGTACATAATTTATAAATGTGCACGGATTTGTCCCCGTTGGCAGAACTGGCAGCTAGTCACATATACAAAACAACATTTTCGGACACCATAAGAAAGGTGTCGTTTATTGATAACAGTGCTATCACAGATAATTATCTTATTCAGACGTCTCGTCAGCAATGTAAGAATAATTTTTTCCCCTTACTAGACAAGCCTTACCAGAAAAGGAGCTTTTAGCTTTTTTCTTTGCTTTTATTTTGATCTTATAGAAAAGAAGAGCGAAAAAGCTTTTTGTGAGTATTGAATATTGTCATCATGGTACTTCGCGCATAAATGCAGCTAACTAGACTACACTACAGCACTATCGACTGGGGCCGTCGGTTGAGACAAAACAAGACATTAATACAACGAGAGAGACAGACAGACACATAGAAGGAAATAACACATTACAGAAACCTACGTGGCATAGAGACGTAGAATGATATTGTCTCATATTATATTATAAAATAATGTTGCTGCTAAAGCTAGGGCTTGGACCCGCAGCGTTTGGCTTAGCAATTCATTATTTTATCCTCTGAATCATGGCCACCTGCAATGTTTTTATTTTTTTATTTTAGGAAACCAAATCCACAAGTCTGAAACTAACTTACGTTTTACGTTTTACCCTCCGATTACCGTAATTTTTCAATGTATACTTGAATAATTGTCGAATATAGTAAATAAAATGAGATTAGTTCAGTTCAGTAAAATCAGCAATTTCCAGAATATATTCGTATAAACGCACTACCACTGATCAGAGAAGACGGAAATCAAGTAGCTTAAAAGCTGTAAACCATTTACCACATTCCTACGACAGCACATTTGTTTTGTGTTACATGAATGAAGTGCGGAAGAGAAAAGTTAAGAAATAAATGAAAACAATCAAGGGCGTTTTCCAGCTCAGAACTCAGTCTTCAGAGCTGTTCAGCATGCTCTGAAGACTGAGCTCTGAACGAAGTTAGCTCTGATTCTGATTTGATTTTTAAATGGGCTTGACTTTCCTATACGGGCTCCTTAATTTGGACACGAAAATGGTCTCAATCGATAGATGCTAGTTATTTAAGCACAAATAAACTGTTTTTTTTTTCTATTAGAAATTAATGAAATAAAATTACAATTTATTCGCTCTTCTTATGATGAACGTCAAAAGACAGCTGTTAGTTAAACGCACTCACGAGATAATGTCATTCGTAGTGCAAGTAGACTACATTTCACGCGAAATTTTAAAGTATTACTCAAACTCATGTTAAAATGTATTTTCACATGATAAATTTCGAGCGACATTTTTTTTAGGACCTACTAAGACTCTTGTTAAAGTTTTCCAGAATTTCGTTACTTTTATGTGCTATCAAGAGGAATTTTTAGTAATAAATATATATTTCGGGTGAAATTCCTTCCAAAATGCATTTCCTCATGAAAAAATAATTGCTTTAAAACGTCACTAAAAATGTTAACTACTCTTTCCAATTCTTAAAGAAGAAGAATATTTCCCACTCTGACAACACTAAAATTCTTCAACCTGAAGTTGCTATTGGTAAATGGTCTCAATCGATAGATACTAGTTATTTAAGCACAAATATACTAGTTTTGTTTTTTTCTTAGGAAATAAATATTTCTATTTTTAATTAATTACATAGAATTGCACTTTTTGCACAGAATTCACGATTTAATGTCATTTTTAGTACCGGTAGACTGCGTATATTAATGGAATTTTTTCGGGCGGGAATTTTCTTCAATATTTCCATTTGAGGACATTTTGAATTTTGCTAGCGTACCCAGAGTCTTGGACTCCAAATCGAGGGTTAAAGTCTAATGAGCGGCGAAGCCGCCGCATATACTCGCTGTTTGCTAGCGTAGCCAGAGTTGTGCACTGCACCGAGAGTTAAAGCCCGTTGATCTGTGCAATATTCGAATAGTTTGGTTCTCATCCCTTTACTCTGATCTAATCCTCCATTAAACCCCAATTTTTTGTTTTGCTAGCATGTACACCTCATTACGTTGTATTTATGTGTATTTTATGATTAACAAAGAAAAAAACAAAAAAAGGGGCCAAGTTTCCTTTACCGGATTCTCTTCGCGTTTTGTAACTAAATAACTAAGAAAGAAAATGTATAGGATCCGCATAAACGTTATTACAATGTAATTTTTTTCAAGAATACCAACCTCAATTTCTGTATCATCTGACAAATCAACCACAACGGAAGTTTCCATTGTGATAATTTGAAAAAAAAAATGCTTTTCTAAAATATATTATTTGCCTTGACAATAGTAACTTTTTGCGATGAGCAAATCTATGTATGCAATTTTAATGAAGCAAAAAAACTTATAATTCACTTTCTCAGGTAGGAACATGAACAAAATATACGAACAAATAAGCGCTCTCGTTGAAATTAAATGCAAAATGTATGTACGAGACTAACCACTTAACCGTACACGACAACACCACAATCCACAACGTTATAATTGCCGACGGAAAAAAATAAAAACAACGACCTTCCACTTTAAAATTCGATTGTATACTGATAACTGATACCAGAAACCTAACGAGATACTGAAATAAGTGCTGATTGCTAAATGCTGAACATTGATTATTGAACAGCAGATACAGAAACAGAAGTAGCACAGCAGTATTATATGTATATGTTTGTACATATGTATTCTGTGTACTGTGGTACTGTGGAGAACGCAGAAGTAGAACTGAAAAAGTGAGTGTGTGACAAAGGCAACAACAACGAGTCAACGACAACGACAACCGAATTGGAAATGGAAATGGAATTACTCACACTGACACTGTATGAGGATATAGAAGAATTCTTTTTCTTTATATTATTCTACATTAATATTAGTTTTGGTATATATACATTATACAGCTTCTACGTTCGACTTCGAGCTTCGTGGTTGCTGTTGTTGATGAAGTATTGGAGACAGGGGAAGGGGAGAAGTACACTGAGAAAGTGAGAATTTGAATGAGAAAAGAAATAAAATGTGAAAAGAGAATTAAACATTATCATTTATGATATATGATTTAGTACTTTAGTAGTAATAGTAGTACGCAGCGTCGCCACTTCAAATTTCGCAGTGAAACAGCTGCACAAAAAAGACAAACGTAAACATAGATATACATCTAGTCAAAACAATTAAGGGAACACTTGAAAAAACTCTAAAATTTAGCGGTTCTTTATAATGCTGTACCTCAGTAGAAAAATGTCATATGGGCAAATGGCATGGCACCGCTCCTTCAATTACATTTTCAGTTTTTATTTGAGATTTGTTGTAAGCAATCTGTTTAGAGTTTATTTTTGACTTTTACATTAACTTCCTCGCCACGGTACGGTAAACGGGTATACTGTAAAAAGATGACTCCATGTCGTAATATTTCTTGGCGATTTAAA
>CAKKXW010000004.1:55761156-55776376 GCA_920937365.1 Sphaerophoria rueppellii | reverse complement strand
AGACCTATTCGTCCAAGAATCAGCAGCAAACGGCGCCCTCAGGCTCAGCCAAACTAACATCTGGAAAACTAGCCAGAGCGGGCACGCAGCTATTCTTACGAAATACGTAGATACCAATATCTGCACAGATTATATGACCCCCTACTTAGATTTCAACAAATCTTTTAGTACTAGGTTCCCCAATAGACTTGATTGGGAAAATAGTGTGCCCTACACTAACGACTCAACCATTACCATCTACACCGATGGCTCTAAAATGGATAATGGAGTAGGTGCAGGCTTCTACTCCGAAAGCCTCGACCTTGCCAAATCATTCAGGCTCCCCGACCATAGTAGCGTCTTCCAAGCTGAGATCTTGGCAGTGAAAAACGCTGCTAAACATATATCCATGATGGCGATATCACACGCGGACATCACTTTTTTCATAGATAGCCAAGCAGCAATAAAAGCTCTCTCTGCCACCCAAATCAAGTCGAAGCTTGTTTCTTGCTGTCGCGAAGAGCTAAAGGTTCTTGGCACACAGCATAACGTAAGTCTCTGCTGGGTTCCTGGCCATAGTGATGTACCAGGCAACGAAAAGGCAGATGAACTTGCAAGAGAAGGCTCTACACTGGAACCTTCTCTCATAGACCATCATATAGGAATCCCGTTATGTGAACTGAAACATAACGTCAGTAAAATTATCATTCAAAAATCCAACAACAGATCGAATCTCCTAGAAACCTGTGTTAACACCAGGAAGCTATGGCCTAGATACGATAAGAAAAGATCCGATTGGATTTTAACTCTTAACAAACCCTCCCTAAGATCCCTTATCGGCATTATTACAGGACACAACCTACTCGGCTACCATAAGAAGAAGATGGGGCTGAGTACGGATGACCTTTGTAGAGGCTGTGGTGATGAGAATGAGCATGAAGACACTGCTCATTTTCTCTGCCACTGTCCTTCACTCTGTCTTACCAGAAAGAAAACTCTAGGCAACTTCTTCTTCAATGAACTAGAGGAATTATCAGAACTGCCAGGCAAAAGCTTACTAAACTTTGCCAAGACCTCTAAATGGTTAATCGAACCACATGATTCATAGGTTATTTACTTTTCAGGAAGTTACAACACTTCAGGGTATCACAATGGATCTACATTGATCTAATGTAGATGGTGACAACATCAACTATCAGCCCGCTAAACCTAACCTAACCTAACCTAACCTAACCTCCATTATCACGGATTCTTTTACTATTTCTTTCATTACACGCATCCTTATGTTAAATGTAGAAATACCTTGATTTGCTTGCTTTAAACCTGCCGAAGTTATCGCGCATTTCACCGTCATTCACCACATTGCAACAGGCATGCGCGGCGTTTCCGGCAAACTTAATTCACGCCGACCAAGCGATTATTATTAGTCTTGGCTTTATTTTTTATTCCTCATTTAGGCCGTGTGCGAATTGGATGAATTGTGGTTAAAAATGGATGAATTTTTAACCACTACTGTCATATTTTAACCTGCTCCGCAGCTGGTCTAATTTTTGACACATTTTATTCAATGCAAAGTGTCAAAATTTAACCAAACGTCAAGTTTTAACCACTTTTTAACCCAATTCGCACACGGCCATAAAATTTTAGTGGGCGCGATGGCGGAAATTTCTTGTATGGGGGCTCCCAGCCTATAATGATGAAGGTAGACATTTTCAAAAATAATGTCGTACAGGATTCGCATAGTAATAAAATGCTAAACAAAAATCAACTGTCGGAATCGATGGAATTCCAACTGCTATTTTGAACATGAATTCTGGAGGCGATTGTAAAATGAATACTTAAATCAACTACAACAAAGAAATAAATGGAATCAACACAAACAAAACATAAAAGTTGGCAACATGGTTATAATTAAAGAAGACAACACGCCAACAATTCAATGGTGTTGGGATGGATCGTCCAAGTGAAATCATTGGATATTGTGAACGCTTCTCAACATTCAAAAAACTGGTGTATATAAAACCAAAACTCTTCAACTTGAACTCCTACTTCTATCAATCGAAGATGGTTGTGTTCTTCGAAACTAGATCGTTTTGCCATCCAAGGATAAGAGACTATCGATGTCTCAGCATGCTTACTGCAAAGTGAAATCGGTAGAAACAGCCTTGCATATTCTGGTAAGAACTATCGAATACTCCCTAGAGCAAAAGGAATATACTATGGTTGCCTTCCTGGATATTGAGGGCGCTTTCAAAAACGTTGACACATCTGCTATCACTTCTGCTATGACGACCTTAAATGTCAAATACTCACTTTGTGAGTTGATTAATCTAATGCTAAAAAGCAGGATCATCAACTCTAAGATGGGGGATTTTTGTGTGAAAGGGTCTGTCAGTAGAGGCACTCCGCAAGGTGGTGTTCTGTCCCCTCTCCTGTGGAACATAGTAGTTAACGAACTGCTAATATCCCTCAAGAAGGAAGGCTACGTATTGCGTATGCCGATGGTATTGCCGTCGCCGTCACAGGAAAACATCCTAATACCCTGAGAGACCTCCTCCAGAACGCACCAGATGGGCTGATCACTGTGGACTTAATATTAATCCTCAAAAAACAGACCTCGTTCATTTTACACCGAAATACAAAATCGCAGTAATTGTACCTCTTTTAATGAAAGGTGTACCACTAATTTTTACCAATGAAGCCAAATATCTTGGGGTGATATTAGACAAAAAATTAAGTTGGAAACCTAATATTCAGGAAAGAGTTAAGAAAGCTACAATAGGTCTTTTCTCTTACAAGAAAGCCATAGGAAGCAAATGAGGTTTTCAACCTCGTATAAGCTATTGGCTATACACATCGGTCATCCGACCAATACTCATGTACGGGGTTGAAGTACGGTGGGCTGCAATGGAGAAAGTCACTTAGTCGAAAAACTCAACAGGGTCCAACGCACTTGCATGTCTCTGCATAAGCGGGGAATTGAGAACCACACTCTCAGCAGCGTTAGACACTCTCCTCCTTCTGACACCCCTTGACATCTTCAGCAAACAAGTGGCAGCGAGTACAGCTATAAGACTCAACGCCTCATCTCAATGGACCAACAATAATGTGGGACATTCCATCATTTTGAACTTCTTCGGTTCTATACCAAAGTACATAGACTACACCATTCCAAAACCCCAATTTGGTAAAAACTTCCACATATCCATTCCACCCAGAGATGAATGGGAAGACAAAAAAGTTCCTGGAAGACAGGAGTATTCATTTTTACACAGATGAGTCCAGGACAAATGATGGAGTTGGTAGTGGTGTGTACTCAGAAATGCTTAATCTAAGCCTTTCATTCCGCCTCCTTAATCAAGCGGAAATTTTAGGGATCAAAGAGGCTAAGAGAAAATGTAATATGAACTTTTGATATCCGCATCTTCTCTGACAGTCAGGCTGCTATTAAATCTCTCGACAGTGTCTCAACCAAATCTCTAACGGTCCTCGATTGTCGATCATCTCTTATGGAGATGGCGCGGAAATTAAATATTCACCTCTGCTGGGTGCCGGGCCACAGAGACATGACGGGAAATTGTAGAGCCGAAGAAATCGCTAAATTGGAACCGTCATACCTATCTCACCTGAAAGGTGTAGCTGGGTATACCAATAGCTACATGCAAACTTTTGCTAAAATAAACAACCTTCACGATAACAAGGTCTAGGTGGTACAATTTACCTACGTGCGCATAGAGCTCATATGGCACCTATAGCGCTCTGAGGACTTGTTATCTCAAAGCGGATTTCATATTAGCTCTCTAATAGGTGTCGTTACGGGACACTGTCTTATAGGCAGACATGCAATACGACTTGGTGTAGCCTCAAATGCCTTCTGCAGGAGCTGTATATGGACGAGGAAGAAGAGGAAACAATCTCTCACCTTCTCTGCTCTAAGACGCAAACTTCATCTGGGATATGATAATCCCAGTGAACTAGCTAAAAAGGATATCAAATATCATCTTCGCTTTATAAAAAGCCCAAAATGGTTCGACTAGTAAGAAATAATTCTCTAGATTTATTTGGTATCACAATTGGCCTTTTTTCTCTTGGCCTAAGTGCGCGGATTCTGTATCCGCAGCCACTTTACCTAACCTTACCTAACCTACCACCCAAGGAAGCCAGATGAGAATCAGCACTCTACAATCATCCTACATCAGATTTGGTAACATCTCGACGATCGCCAAGATCAATGACGTTTCCGCAGCACTGGAGTTACTTACATTTCAACATTCAACAAAACTCATCTGGAATCTTTAAACCATCTCCCGACTTAACTCTCTGGCATACGACATTAAGATCTTATCAATTTAAGCAACAGAGTTTTCATGAACAGCATCCATAACCACTTCGTCAGCTATTTGGCCCTCTCTCCTTCAATTTGCGTTTAAATTGCAATTATTAACAAACTTCGGAAGAGAATGTCGTCTTTGCAAATCCGCGCCAACTCCGCAATCGCAAACACAATACGAAGGCTCACAAACGCTCCACTGACATCACGCTGTGTTCTTCCAATTATGTCAATGTCGTCTGCGTATCCTAGTAGCTGGACGGACTTTAGAAAGATTGTGCCTCTGGTGTTGACATTGGAGCCTTGCACAATCTTTTCAAGAATGATGTTGAAGGAATCGCATGGCAACGCATCGCCTTGTCTAAAACCTTTTTTGACATCAAAAGCGTCCGTTAGATTTTTTTCCGACCATGATGGAACAGCGTGAATTTTCCATTGTCATCTTACACAGACGGATGAGTTTTTGAGGATCGGGCATACGATGCTGAGGTTCCATTCATCGGGCATGCTTTCCTCCGACCAAATTTTGCAGATGAGCTGGTGCATGCACCTAACCAAATCATCTCCTGCTGCTTTGTACAGTTCGGCGGCTAGCCTGTCTGCTCCAGCGGCTTTGTTCGACTTAAGTTTAGATATCGCTATCTTCACTTCGTCCATGTCGTTTGGGTGGAATTGTTGGCCTTCTGCACCCAAATTGAATGGTTCTGTATTGCTGACGGAGTTTTGGTCGTCATCGCCATTATGCAGCTTGGAAAAGTGGTCTTTCCATATCCTCAGCACTGACTGCGGTTCTACTACGATGTTCCCATGATGGTCTCTACAGGCTTCAGTTCGGGGTGTATAAGCCCTGGAGGTTTGTTTCACCTTTCTGTAGAACTTTGGAACCTCGTTCCTGTTGTGACATCCTCTATCTCCTCGATCGCGCGCTTCTCATGCTCCCTTTTTTTCTTTCTGAGAAGTTTATGCTCTCATCTCTATCTTCCAAAAATCTGTTCAACTTCTCGCGTATACCGATGATATTGATATAATGGGAAGAACACAGCGTGATGTCAATGGCGCCTTTATGAAAATTGAGACAGAAGTTGCAAAAATGGATTTATCGGTAAATGAGGGAAAAACGAAGTATATGCTGTCTTCGAGGAAGGACACCCAACACCGACGGCTCGGACAGAACGTCACAATACAACTTCGGAGCATACAACTTCGAGGTAGTAGAGGAGTTTGTCTACCTAGGCTCCGCTATAAACTCGGGCAATAACACCAGCGCCGAGATCAGACGAAGAATAACTCTTGCTAATAGCTGTTTCTTGTGGAAGTGGAAGCGCACCCCTCTCGAGCAACTAAGGTAAAACTGTACAACACACTCATCATCCCAGTCCTGCTGTATGGTGCAGAAGCATGGGACCTTGACAAAATCGGATGAAAGTGCCTTAGGCTGTTTTGAGATTAAAGTATTATTATTATTATTTTTTTTTTTATTATTTATTTAAATTCATATAAAGTTCAAAACAAACAGCATTCAAATTAGAGCTCTTGATACCCGGGTACCCGGGTACTCGTAACATAACGATCGTGTACCCGGGTACCCGGGTACTCGGTTCTCTTATACAATGAAGCTGAAATTGTTTGAGCAAATGGATGTTTTTATGAAGGATTTGCAGGTTGGGGGTGGATTATTATGATTATGTAGTTTATAAGGATGGTTTCGGTTGTTTGTTGTTTATTTGTAGTTCATAACAAAATTGTCATTTGTTAGATGGCTTATGATTTTATTAGTGGTTGAAAAGTTATAAACCGATCTTGACCGTCGACGTCGTGGTCGTCGTGGTCGTTGCGTGGTGGTCGTCCTCTTCGTGTTCGTCGTGGTCGTGGTCGTCGTGTTCGTCGTCGTCGTTGTCGTCGTCGTGCGTCGTGGTCGTCGTAGTCGTAAATAAAGAAGAAAACAAAGCTGTTGGCAAGTGTTTGTTGATTTTGTTATTGTTGCAATGTACGAAAAAGAAATGCAAGTTGTGTTTGGATAGTGATAATTGAAAGGGATGATTTTATTATGTTGGTTAATCACTGTCCTGTATTTATCTTTGTATGGCCTTCTTTAAACAGGTAGTTGGTGCGTTTCCTTTGTTTTGGTGATTCATAAAAAATATTTGGTTGAAAATATTAGATGGATCATTGTTTTATTAGGGGTTGAAAATAAAGATGACCGATTTGGTGTGTTTGGTGTGTTGTCGTCGTATATCTTTTTATGATGGGTTATTTGTCTTTTTCTTAACCACAGGTCAATTAAAAAAGAAAACAATCATTTGGTAAGTGTTTGTAAGGACGATATAAATAGTAGTTCGGAGACTGACCTGAGTTGCAGGATTGTTAATTTGGTTTTTTGCATGTCATAAAAATTAATGAGACAGAACGAACACGAAGAAGATGACCACCACGCAACGACCACGACGTCGACGGCCAAGATCGATTTATAACTTTTCAACCACTAATAAAATCATAAGTCATCTAACAAATGACAATTTTGTTATGAATTACAAATAAACAACAAACAAATCGAAACCATCCTTATAAACTACATAATCATAATAATCCACCCCCAACCTGCAAATCCTTTATAAAAACATCCATTTGCTCAAACAATTTCAGCTTCATTGTATAAGAGAACCGTACCCGGGTACTCGGATACACGATCGTTTTGTTTCGAGTACCCGGGTACCCGGGTATCTGAACACCATGCAAATACCCGGGTACCCGGGTAATTTGGAATAATTCGAGTTCCCGGGTACCCGGGTACCCGGTCAGAATCAAGAGCTCTAATTCAAATATCTTAATCTATTGGTTTGGTATAATATACCGTCCACCAGATTGACATTTCGTTTTCGCAGTGTTGAATTACTAACTTATAACTTATTAAATATGTACTTATATAAAAAAGTAGTAAGATGTTTAAAAGCTGCCTTCAATTATTCGTTTTCTGTATCGTAGTGCATTTACAGTGTAATTATATAGTATATAGATTAAAGTACTTTGGGTCATCTTTGGCCCCGTGTGCATTGAAGGGGAATGGCGAAGAGGATATAACAACGAACTTAACGGGTTGTACAACGACATAGACCTAGCCAGAAGGGTCAAGGTCCAGAGACTCAGATGGCTCGGCCATATCGAACGAATGGACGAGAATGCTCCAGCCAAGAAAGTCTTCTCATCCCAACCCCCAGGTTCAAAACGGCAAGGAAGACCGAACCTATGGTACAAAGACCAAGTGACTGCGGATGCCAGAGCGCTTGGTTTCAGCGACTGGAGAGTGCATGCGACATGCGAGGGACCGATCACGATGGAAGGCTGCAATATCTCATGGATTGTGAGCCGGATAAGTAAGTAAGTAACCTCCTGGATTATTCGTTTGGTTTCCCCGAACTTCATTGCATTAAAATCGTCAACCATAACGATGTTGTTTTCTTCCAAGTTCAGTTTTACAAATAGTACCCTGAAAAGAATCTCGATTTCTGAAATAATGGTAGTAGCCTGCGTAGTCAACAAGCCAACGGCAATTTGCTTTTAACAGGGTTGACCTCTAAAGTGGAAAGAACGACTTTGTAGAATTTATTTTGTTTAATTAAAAATCGGGCTACGAAGAAGGAGTAAAATTAAAGTCCAAAATGTTGTTGATGCACACGCGACGGAGAGAGCAAACGAAATGCGAATTGCTACTAATGTAGATTTGCAGGTTTGCACCTTTGCAGAAAATCAGATCTCAGATGTGCGAGTAAGATCGGTAGAGGAGTTGGAAAAGGACGAAGTAGGTAGTTTTGGTTCCAAAGTTGTGTGGACTCTAAACAGGGGACCCCAATGATTTAACCGGCACCAATTGGGGCTGCCGCAAGAATGTTCGCGTAGGCAGCAATTCTGAAACTCGAATTCGCATAGTGCTAGAAAACATTTAGTGAGGGTCCGGGTCACCAGCGAAGAAAAAAGGAGCAAGAGCTGACGATCGACGGCAGCGGGCACGTAGCCCAAGAGTCTTAGCACGTTGGCCAAGTGCAAAGTTGAATCGTACCACTAAATTTTAAAATAATTGTGTCAAAGACTCAGTAGATTTTTAAAATATCAACAAATTTTACTGGTAAATTTCATTTAATAGTCGGTCATATTCGAAAAGGTGCATAATTACATATTTGAGTGCCATTGATGATTCGAGTTAAGCCTTTTTTTTGTGTTGATTCTAATAAATAAGAAAATTCAAACCAAACTAAAAAAAGGGGACATCACTTCGACGGACATTGCATGCTGTATCCACATCATCGAAACCGGGTGAGTGATTGATTACAGAAATTTACTAAGTAGAATAAGCTAAATATATATATATACATTAGCCAAAGTGCATATATGAAATTTTTGAATCTTAAAATACTTTAACTTAACTTAACATAAAATAATAAAGTGTACATTGAATTTTGTTGAAACTAAAACCGTTTGTTTCAACATGAATATGGAGAACAAGTTTAAAGGAAAGGTGATATGAAAGGTGAGTCAGGTTCATGAAGATAATATAGGAAGATGCCATATACAGGGATTGCTCTGGCGAGGGAGGCAACCATAGGTAAGTGACGGTTGAGGCAACATGCTCGCGCGTCATCAACAACTTTGAGGCCAAAGACTGACGTGAAATTTGATACGGGTCGTAGAGTCAAAGAACCACCCCACCGACGAGCTACAGAGGGTTGATGAAAAAGTAGAATTTATGCTTGAAAGAATAACTGCGTGTAACATTTCAAGTCACTAAGTTACAAGCTATTGATATATTTACATGTATTATTCATTAAACTGTTTAAATATTAAACAATAATTGTTTTTATTCTCTTAGTATTGATTTTTTTAATTTTTTTAACTTTGAAAATGTCTAAAACAAATTTACTTAAGTTTATTTCACCACCGATCAAAACATTCAATCCTTTTATCCTTTCTTCATTATAACAAAGCAAAAACTAGCAAAATATCTATTTTCCTTTTTAGAAGTAGCAAAAATTCTCATTTGATTGTAAGACATTATATAGCAAGCTTTCATCCAAGGATGGCTGAGATTTTCATGGATTCAAATTTTTACTTTTGGAGTGAATTTGCAGGTGGCCTGTTGAGATTTGGAGCGACTCCAGAAACTAAGTCAGAGTGCTGATTTTGCGTGAAATGGCTTCAACTATGAACCGAAATATTATGTGTAGACTAGAAGCTCTTAATACTATTTACTAAGCTTACGCTACTTCATATTACGCCTAATTTCTTCACAAATTCTCTTAAAACTAGATCTAGTGAATCTCGGTCTAACGTTAGAACTTAGTTTTAAGAATATTTGGAAATCGTGGTGTTTATGTGCGTGGGCTGTTACAGAGAAATTGGGATTGGAATCCTACTCGTGTCCATAAACTGTGGATACTAAATTCATTCCAATTTTTACCGTAGTTTAGGATGTTGAAGGTTTTTTGCCAACAGTTGACGGACTGTTAAGAACCTTAGCTTTGTTAAACTGAAGCGACGAAAAAAATCGGTGTCGTCCCATGTAATAATAGTGCCAAATATTGCCATTGGATAAATACGCCGTTCTTCCAGGATAACGTTCGTATCGTACTCAAAGTCAACGTCCGTAAATAGGAATTCATCAAAAATTCTATCCATTATCGTATAATAAACCGAGTTTTAAGGCACAAGACCACCGAATTCGGGTGTCTAATTGTATCGAAGTTCTAAATAGAAGTTCTAGAACCTAAGAACTTGGTGAAGAATTGACTAAGAACTCAAATGAGTTCTAAAATTTCACTAAACCGAGTTTTAAGGGCTAGAACTTGTAACAGTATTTAAGATTTTCCTATTCAACTACGTGCGATCATATGCATTATACTCTTGATCCAAAGGATCTCAAGAATTTTGGTCTATGTTGAGTAGATTGTCCTTGGGGTGAGCTGCTGGCAGACACGCTAGCATGGCCATGGGTGGGATCTTATGGCTCCCCTTGAGATATAACGTGCCTTGAGTTTAATATCGGCATAACACAAAGTAATCATATAAATATCGTTCCATAACATAAAATTTATCTCGTTGTAACGGCAACAATAGCTTTTTCATTGAGGCTCTCCTTAGTCGCTACATATAACAGTGACTCCGTTGTCACTGCCATAACGCCCTAACGATACTCAATGTTTTTTTTACCAAACACAATCTCAATTATCTCTTGTCTTTTCTGAGTGTAGGGTATATGGTGAAATGAAACTTTTCGAGTTTCCCATGAATTTTTTGATTAAGAGCTTCACAACCTCACAATTTGTTGATTGTTTGTTGCCTATGTTGAAGTTATGCAGACACGGCGCCCCTGGATCTTGCCGCCCCAGGCGACCGCCTGAGTCGCCATACCCTAAAGCCGGCACTGGGCCTAAGTGGCTTACTCTCATCAACAATTCTCTAAGTGCGTGTGAAGAATTGAGATCATGATAGATGACACTCTTGGAAGTTTTGTCAGTCCTTCGCAAGAGGCAGTGCCCGTGTTTCCACGTATACACATAATTATAAAATTGTACATTTTATAAAATAAAATAAAAACTTACCAAGTAGAACTCCGCCTCGTTTTGAAGTCGTCTTCTTAGCTACAGTCTTTTTATTTATTCTATAATCCTGCTCTAAGCTTTCCTTTTCCGATTCAATTTCTTTCTCTTCAGCCAATCGTAGTTCTTCTCTTTTTTTGTTTTCAATTTTTCTAGTTAAAGCCTCGAATTCTTCGTCATCGTGATCTTCACTATAAGTAAAGCCAGCTTCCTTTCGTTTTGTGCGATTTGTTCGCAATGATCGTTTGCGTTCAGTAACGACTTCTGCTTCTGGTTCGATTTCATCATGTGCAGGTGTATAATCGTTATCATCTTCATCTTTTTCCGCAACAACTAAGCCATCGCTTAGTTTGCGGAATTTTCCTCTTCGTTTCGGCAGTGATGGTGTTGCTATTGACGTTGATGAACACGACAATGGAGAAGGTATGGATTTCGATTGCAAGGGAGGAGGAGTTGACGGTGTTGCCGACACTGGTGACTGCTGAACTATTGTAGAAGTAACTGGCTTATCTAATGTTATTGGTTTAGGAATTTTTATAATATTTGTTGGTAGATCACCCTTCGATGCGACTCGCGTGCGACAAGTTACTTTACCCGTTCTTGAATCAGTTGTCAAGGCTACTGGCTTCCCAAATGCATCGTTTGTTGCAAATCGGCAAAATCTTCTGCCCGCTTCGGTTAGATAATCGTTTTCAAGAAAAACATTTCGCAAATCTAATAACATTTGAACATCGACACTTTCTGCCGAACATGTCTTAGCTGCTTGATTCAGGAATATACGCGTTTCCTTTAACCGCTGAAAAAATCGATATTTCAAGACACGCTGGAGAAGCACAAAACATGCATGCGAAGCTATTTGCAATGGACTAGCAAAATTTGTAAGGAAACCATCCAGCCATTCTTTAAGTACTTTATCCTGCACATGTCGTATACTGACTCCAGAATGGACGCCCACTGCTCGTGTGGGTGGTGTCAATTTCAATACAGAATTATTTGACGCAGGTTGGTCATTATTTCGAGTGTTACCTGCTTTTGATGGAACCGATGAAAGCGATATTGATGATGATTTTCTATTGTATGATGGGTTTCCATAAAATGCATTCGGTATTATAACTTTTTTGTTAGAAAGACGTGCAGAAAACGTTGCTGGATTTGAAGAACACGATTTGGCTGGCTGCAGATTGACCGCATTCAAAAAATTTGATTGAGCTGTGGCCGGTTTTGCAGGTAACTTATTTACTGGTTTCGAATAAAGCCTGGGAATCGGTTTTGCAGAAGCACCGGTTAGGTTTGGTTTTGAGAGCATTTTTCTTGCCGGTTGTGTGGAACTGACTATGATAACATCATCGTCGTCGATGTATGAATTTGTATTTTTATTGCTCTTCGGTTTTTCATCTTCGGAATCAGAATCTAAAAGATCTATAGTTTCCATAAGAGTTTTGGGATCTTTTTTAACAAAGCCAGCTTCACGAGTTGAGTTTTGTTTTTGTTTAATTGATAGTTTTCGTTTGGCCGTGATGTTTTGGTTGTTGATAATTTTACGAATAGTGTCAACAACAGCTGATGTCGATTTCCGAACGTTAGGTTTCGGTTGTGAGTGATTTTGTTTGGATGTAGATACATTGGTGGGAATGATAGGAAGAGAACGATTTCCTTTCACATTTTCTTCGTCCTCTGGATCTGAATCGATGCATATGGGGGATGAGCGATTTTCTACCAAAAGTACATCATCGTCCTCGTCATCTTTATTTGGGGTTTTTGCGGTTACTGGCATTACCTTGGTGGTTGATCCAGGGTTAGGTTCGTTTGTGTTGTCTAGTGGATCCAATTGATCAGAGGTGCACTTCTCAGATTCGGATGTTGTTGGGATGTCTTTGGCAATATTGCTTGAGAGATTTTCCGAAGAACAAGAATTTGTGCCATCATTTACGGTAATTATTGTTTCTGTTGTATCTGCAGCTAAACTTTCTGTTGATATAATTTTAAATTCTATCATCTGAGTTTCATTTTCCGTCGTTGAGTTTTCAGTACTTGTATCTATTACTTCTTGTGTAACTTTTTCACATGGTGGATTGATTTCAGAAAGCAAATTCTTTTCTACACTCGAAATGGTTTCTACACCAACCATCGGTAAGGTTTCTTCTTCGCAATTTAGCAAAGCTTCTTTAACTTCTGCAGAACTATTTATGCCTTGTGTATTTTCAGAGCCCAACGACAGTTTTATATCCGACGTACAAGGGAGTTCATCGTCACTTTCAATGACTTCATCAGTGCCTATTTTATTTGTGCTCATTGTGCTCAGTTTATCAACAGTTTTCTCCTCTTTGTTTGTATTTTCTTCAAGATATTGTTCATTTTTTCCCTGATTTATTGAACAGTCAGGAATGGAATCCTTTTTGGCATCCGATAAGGTACTTTGTTGTTCAGTTAGTTCACCTAAACATTGTAAACCATCATTTTTGGCATTTCTAACTTCAGAAATGTCATTTATGTTACAGATATTTTCATTCCCCGTTATTTCTTCGGTTTTTTCATCAGAAGTGAGATTATTTGTTGATTCAATTTCTTCTATTTTCTCAACTGAATCACAAGGAGTCAACATGGATGCTTGAGTAAAGTTTTCATGATTACTAGATGGTTGAAGTATTTCTGAAACCATGTCGTTTGCACTGATTGATTCTAGTTCATTTTCTTTGGGAGATGTGTATTTGCTCTCGGAAGTTGACTTGTCATCGCCTTCATGTCCAGTAGAACCATTAAGCTATGAAAAAATAAATAAATAACGTTAAACAAGACCAAAAACAATATTTCTATCCTTAATTTTCTTAATGGAATTACTGCATTCTTATATTCTATTTTAACTTTCACAATAAGAGTATGTCTGCAACTGAATAGACGTGTTTTGCTTCGGCTCCAGTTTTTCTTTAATTTTCCCGTCTTATATGTTCAGTTTTGCTTTTCTTTTTAAATTAAAACAAAAAAGAATAATAAATATATCAACTCTCTGGTGATAACTATTCCCTTTTGTAACAACTGTGGCTTTTGTTAAATTTCTAATAATTAATATCTAAATTCGAATGCCCAACAACGCTAAGAGACATCGATCGAGTTCCCACCATAAAGAATCGTCGATTTATTCGACTTGCGCCGAATATAACGATAACCTAACCTTTAAAGATTCCAACAAAAACGAAAATAAAGAGAACATGGGCAGTGATAATAAAAAGTGCTCAAAACAAAGTGAGTTGATTGTGAGTCTTCTGTCATCAAAGATTTTAGAATCTGAATCAAAAATTATAAATACATTTGAAAATACTGACCGTGAAGTAAAATCTATTAAGTCAGACATTGTGAATATTGATGCAATAGTAACTAAGCTCGAGTCTTGTCAACAATCTTCAATTAATTCTGTCAGTGGTGCTCTTAATAATCAAATATCAGAACTTAAAAAAGTGATTCATGCTCAAGAAAATAGAGCCATTGCTGCTGACGCTCTACTATACAGAGTTCCATTCTCTCCAAGTGAAAACTTAACTTTAATTTTCAATAAACTCTGCCAAACACTAAAAATTGATACCCCACCTATCAGTAAAATTTATCGCTTCAGATCAAATATAAATGACAACATAATTTCTCCTATTATTATAAAGTTCTACTCTCCGTATGACAAAAAACTTTCTATTGAAATCAATCACACTCTTCTGCAAAAACAAAGGCTCCCCGCTCTCCTTGCTTGACCTAGGCTTTGACTCTGATGCCACCATATATGTACATGAGTTTCTAACAAAACATAACCACACTTTATTGAAATATGCACTAGAGTTAAAGTAGAAGTCTAAATTGCTGCAGTGTTCTCATACCGTGGGAATGTTTATGTGAAACGAGAACTTAAATCGGAAGGAGTGCCAATAAGTTCTCTTCAATGCTGTGATGATCTCTTAAGCTCTGACAGTGTAGGGATAGTAGCACCATTGGGATGTAGATGATTGATTTCGTGTGTACGCTCTTCAAATAAGAAACAGGAGCCTAATCAAAGACTATGAATACTACCGCATATCTGAATTGATTTATTATATTAAATTATTTATATTAATTTAATTTATTTACATTTAAACTTAAATACGATTAATTAATTTTGCTTATTTCTTTTGTTAATCTTTGAAACTTACTACCTATATTACTTTAATTCATTTATTTGTTTGATTTTGAATACATTTTTGTTTTTTCTTTCTTTTATTAAAAATAAATTTCTATATAGTTAGTAGATGTAGGGTTACCACGATGATAGGGATGTGACAGTCTCGAATTCTCTAGTAGTGTCGTA
>CAKKXW010000004.1:55649969-55724027 GCA_920937365.1 Sphaerophoria rueppellii | reverse complement strand
TTACAAACCATTGACTTATCTTTCACGAACCCCTCTGGTTGTGTCAGTCCATTTAAAAATGCACACTTTACATCCATTTGATGAATCTTGTAACCAAAATGATTGGCAATGGACAACAAAACGCGGAAAAGTGGTCAACTTGGCTGTTGGTGAATAAGTTTCGTTATAATCATAACCCTTTTCTTGCGAAAAACCTCGAGCAACAAGCCTTGCTTTGTATTTGTCGACATCACCATTTGGTTTATGTTTCACCTTAAACACCCATTTGCATGTGACAGCTTTTCGACCAGTTGGTAGTTTACACAATGACCAAGTTTCATTCTTTATTAAAGATGAAAATTCGTCATTGATAGCCTTTTCCCACTTCGCCCAATCATGACGCTTTTTCGCTTCGTTCATCGTAATTGGATCATTTTGTACAAATTCTTCTGCTGATAGTGCAAAATTTACAAAACATGCTTCATGTTCACATCCGTATCTATTAGGCTTTCTTTTTAATCGTTCAATATGACGCAATTTATCTTTACACTTTACTTCAATGTCAGTTGAATCGTTAACGTATAATTCATCATTTTCATCAAGGTTGCTTTGTTCATTCGAATCGACTTTACGGACATATTTTTCTTCTTTGATGTTACCGACACTTTCCAAATTACATAGTCATCATTTATATCATTGTTTTCCGCCTCTGAATCAAAAACTTCGATAGTATTTAGACGGTCAAAGAAGGCTTTCTCGTTGAAAGTAACATTTCGACCCATTACTAGTTTGTCACTTTCGATGTCCCATAGGCGGTACGTATATGAAGATGAACCATATCCAAGCATATAACATTTATATGATTTTGCATCCAACTTGGTACGAATTTCGTTTGGAATAAAGTTGTAGCAAATGGAATCAAAAACACGAAGATAAGATACATTTGGCTTTGTACCATACCAAATTTCAGCAGGCGTCTTGCTTGTAAACTGTTTACCAAAGGCACTCGTTGGCGAGCGATTCTTGACATAATTCGCATACATTACAGCTTCACTCCAAAATCGACGACTCAAACCACTCGATAATAATAAAGTTCTTGCCTTCTCAATAACGGTACGATTAAAACGTTCTGATACAGCATTCATCTCCGGGTTGTATGGTACGGTGAAAATCATTCGTATACCTTTATGCATACAAAAAGATTTAAATTCTTTTGAGCAACACTCACCACCGTTATCTAGCTGCAGTTTTGAAATTTTTCGACCATGTTGTGTTTCAGCCATAGCAATGTATTGCTTAAACTTATCGAAGACTTCACTTTTATGTTTTATACAATAGACTATTGATGCTCGTGAAAAATCATCAGTGAAGGACACAAAATATCTAGAACCATCATATGCCGGTTCACTCATTGGACCACTAACGTCTGTGTGAACAAGTTCCAATATACGTTCTGATCGATTTGATGTTCGGGGCGGGTACGATAAACGCGTCTGCTTGCCTAGCACACAAGACTCACAAAATTTGTCATCCGTCTTAACATTTAATTTGTCCAATCCAAGCACCATGTCCCTATCAACCATCTTCTTGATATCATTGACATTCAAATGAGCTAATCGAAAGTGCCATAAATTTTGCGATACTTTGTTCAATTTGTCGTCATCAGCAATACCAGCAAATACGCTTCGATCAACGTAGAATGTAGTTTGCGTCCATTTCGACGAGCGACAAAAATCTCTTTACCATTCTTGGATATTACCGCATCGACACCGTTGAAACTGATTTTATAACTTTTGTCTGTTAGTTGGCGAATTGACAATAAATTACATTTAAGATTTTCAACAAACAAAACGTTTTTAATGGTTTTTGTTGAATTATCTCCATTGAAAAAGGTCTTCATTGAAATGTCACCTTGTTGCTTAGCCACCAAAGATGCACCAGCCTTTGCAGTCGAAATGACAATCGGGTCCATTCGATACATACTATTGAAAAATGCTTTCCTGTTGACAATATGATGAGTTGCTCCAGAATCAAGAACAAAAACTACTTTATTTAAACCATCACTCGATGTTCTTTCAACCATACTGCAAGATGCAACATCATCGTTACGACGTTACCCATGCTTGAGTTTTCACTAAAATTTTCATCTTCACAAAGCAAAAATTCTGGTTCGTCGTTTTTAGCACAGTTTGCACCTCCATGTTTCTTGCTATTAGCACAGATAAAAAATGTTAAAAAAATGTTAATGTTAAATTGCAAAAGGTAGTGTTAAAATAAGAGATATACTTTAAGCAATTCTGATTGCACTCTTACTTACAGCTTACACTTAACTCAAAAAAAAAAAAAACAAAAATATATGAAAATAATTAGAATTTATTAAAATAAATTAAAATTTGGAAATGTACCTCGTATATACATTTCATTCCAAAAATTTAAATGCCGAACAAATTCAAACCTTATTCTTGATTTATTGATTTTTTTTTTTGAAAATCGTCGGAGCCGTTTTTTTTTAATTAATTTTTTATATATACAGAATTTTGAAAAAAAAAGTTAAAAATATTTTTTAAAAATCCAAAACAAAATTTGAAATTTTTTTGAAAACAAAATATTATTTGAACAATATATACGTACTTTCGAAAAAAAACTTACGCTGATCGGACTTTCAGTTTTCGAGAAAATCTAATAACAAAAAACGGTTCTATGGGAGGTACCATTTTGGAGCAATACAACATTTTTTTTTTTACATAAAACACATAAATGTTTAAAAAAATTTATCTCGAGGAAGTTTAAAAAAAATCGGTCGGGCCGTTTTTGTGAAAAAAAGTTTTGGTTTTTGGCCAAAAAAATCGCTACCCTAAATTTTGATCTTAAAACAAAAATAAAAAAATTGGGATATGACTTTTTGCTCAAACCTCTAATTTTCAAATTTGAAGTCAATTGGACCAGTAGTTAAGCCTGTAGATGCCTGTAAACTTTCCGACAGACAGACAGACGGAATCGCCGGACCCACTTTTTTCGACTTCTCTATCATCGTAATATCATATCTCATCCTCATCTCGATTTTTTTTTTTTACGAATTCAATACTTGCCATATATTTTATATGTCGCAAGTAAAAAACTATACAGATGTCTCATCCATATGATAAAAAGTGTTCTATGAAAACGAATTTTAGCAAAAAAGCTTTTTCCTATGTCCTATCCGAAGTCTTTTTGTTATTTTTCGTTTTTTCTTTTTATGTCACAAACATGGAGGGTAAGATCAGGCTTGCCAGATTGGGCTATTTATCGGAAATTGGGCTATCTTTTTCCAAAATTGCCGACAACAATTTTGGTATGACAGCCCAATCCTAATTGGGCTATAAATAGCCCAAATCTAATCTTGGGCGATGTTTTTTCATTCAAATAAATCATATGTATAAATAAATCACTTTTCTCTCTCTAAACATACCCTTAAAGTAGTCCGACATTTGCTATTTAAGTCCGACTGTATGCCTTAATGAAAATCGTCCAAATTTTAAGGATCTGTTCTTGGAGATAATTCCAAAAAACAAAAAAAACTGTGGCAAATATTCAAAGTTTGGAAGAACAGTGGAATAAGCTCCCTCTATTTGATTGGAGTCCGTATTTTCCCTCCAAATATCCAACGAATTACCAATGTAATGACAATGATCATGAGGATGACAGTGACGATGATTCTGATGAGGATATTGCCCTTATAGACTGATTTTCAACAGTTAAATATTTAATTAAATATTTATGTTTAATGTGATAATTTTGTTAACTCTTCTTAATTAAATGAACTTATTTATTTTGTTTTTCTTTTCTTTTTTAAACAAAAATGTATTTTTGGTTGTTCTTAAAATTAAAATAAATTATGAAGTTATCAGAAATGTTTTTTTTTTTTTTAAATTGGTATTGGGCTACTATTTGGGCTATTTTTTCGGCTCCGATTTTGGGCTACAATTTTTTTCAAATTGGGCTATTGAACTAGTTCACAACTCTGGTAAGATTTTTTTTTTTTTTTTTTTTTCTTTCTTCATCCCCTATTTTGCCTTCTCATTTGAATTTTTAAGTCTTTGATTTGGAAAGAAACAAAAATACTTCAAAAACAACTTCTTCTGTCGTCTTATGTTTATACATATACATTCTTAAAATGTTTCAATGTATTTGTGCTTTATTTCATAATGATACGATTTTGGAGATGTATGTGATGAAATTATTGCGTTTCTATTCGTTTTTATTTAGCTTCTGCTCTTATACGCTTGAAGATCTGTGATTGTATTAACGATTGGTAGTAAAAAGTAATAAAAAGTCTCAATGGTAGTTAAAGTATTAACGAATAATGAAATTGAAAATTTTGATCAATACTGAATCCTGATCTGTTGTAGATATTTAAAAAATTATTTCAAGGACCTGTTAAATAATATTTTTTCGTTTGCAATAAAAACTGAAAAAAAGACTTCCAAAATGTTGATCGGCTGTCTGTCTCCTGGGTAGATGGGTCGATTGTCTTTGGATCTGGTATTTCATAATCAAGGAATATTTAGACATTGGTTTTTGAAGGAAAAATATAAAAGTGGTTCTACATTTTTTGGGAAACAAATTAAAGGGTTGATGTTTTTGAAACTTTTTTTTTGTAAAAAAAATCGCAGTTATGTATTATGATTCTCACTTTTCTTAGAAACTAAATCGAATTTAAATATTCGATAGCTTTCTTTCTAAGCCATTCGAAAGAAATGTTTGCCAAAACTTTGCAAAAAAATGTAATATATACATGAAATGTATAAATATAATATGTAAGTACATTAAAGTCAAATAAATGAAGACATCCGCTCAATCGTCTCCAAATAAATAAAAAAAAAAAATCTCTTATTTTTTCACATTCGTATTTATATCCCTTACTGGCCCTGTATCGAAGTGAAATTAAATTGTTGGTGAAATTATCTTAAACGCTGGTCGTAATGAAGGTGTAAACAAAGATACATCTCACTAGGAATTTTTCGGCAAATAAAACCTAAAATTACTGAACTATCATTATTTGACATTTTGTTTTCGACTAGCTTTGTAGTGCAAATTTGCATTCACAAAGCTAGTTGAAAATCGACTACGTAGTGACTAGGTTAGTGAATGCGCCCAATATTGAAAACGAACACGAAAAAAGAAATGAAAGAAAAAACTAAAAAAAAAAAAAACAGATATACTTATGAGAGCTTTCATATGAACAGTCAGAGCTTTCATATGAATAGGCAGAGCTTTTTTATGAACTTAAAGAGCTTGACGATGAGCAGGCAACTGCCTGTTCATAGTCGATCTTGAATTGAAAAAAATGACTTCATTTTTTTATATGGAGATGAGAAATCTGTATATTTTCTTATCTGTGCTATTAGTATCATTTTTCTTTGACAGATTCACTCTGCATTTTGACTTAATATGTCTTGGCTTTTTGCATCTATGACAAATTATTATTTGTTTCTAAGGCAGTAACTAAGCCATCAAAACTTTTGGGTAATGTTAAAATCAAATGGCAAACTGTCAAGTTCTTCTAAAGTTGCACCAATCGATTTGAGTTCACGCACAGTATGATCAAATTGAAGAAAATATTCGTTGATATCATCACCATCTCTGTCATAGAGAATATATAATACCTAGAGTCGCGACCTTTTCCTCCCTTGCCGAAAACACCCTCAAAATTTTTCTGAGGTGAACTCACACAATCCTCTCTTTTTTTCGTGTCCATGAATTTGTGTAAGAGGTGAACTCACACAATCCTCTCTTTTTTTCGTCTCCGTGAACCTGTGTAAGAGGTGACAAAAGAGTGAGCACTCAGCCATGACAAAATTTTTTACCTGATGCACAAACCCAAAGTGACAGACTTCCACCACAGGAAATACGAGACTAAACGCACGACTTTTTTCTTAGATTTATTAAGATTTTTGATACAAATATTTGTAAATTATAGTGCAATTATGTGTTAAAAGTGCAAAGAAACAATATAACGTATTTATTTTTCATATTACATGCATTTTTTGTATGTTTAAGTTTTTTTTTGAAAATGCTGAGCTCAACGGAATCTTATTTTCGAAATCTGAGCCCATGAAACCCACCTCGACTCCAACCTGAGCATTGTATGGGTGCAGTTTCTCATTTAAAAAGCATTGGAAAACTAACACATTCTCACTGGGTTAGTACAAAACGACCAAATTGCAGCTTGTAGGCAAAAAGAGAGCGAACACCCGAAGTCGTTACTCTAGGTATTATATATTCTCTATGATCTCTGTACCGCATCGTCAGTAAATGTTTTCGTAGCAGCAATTGACCAGTAACGCTCTTACGTTCGTATAAGCTTATTAACGTATCATAAATTTCCTTCGCAAATTCCTTGTCTTTGATATATTCCAATTGAGAATCACCAATACATTGGACTAATATCGATTTACATTTCTTCTCTTCAGATTTTAGTCTGTCTATAGTTTTCGATGAATTTGCATCAGCTGGGACAGCTTCCAAAAGCGATTGCAAGGAGTTCCTCAAAAACAATTTCTAAAGATTTCTCTTCTTACAAAATTTTAATTCGATATTTCCAATTCGAAAAATTTGTCCCATCGAATTGCTTCACTTTTTGCAAATTATTTTCCATATCTGGCTTGTTCAATTATGTAACTTGAAATCTTGAAAAATTTGAATTGCTTGAGTCATGAGTTCTAGATTCTTCTATTGCGTGCGATTTTGACTAAAATGATATTGAATTTTAACAAAAAAAATATGTATGCTTATACTAAGATTAATATAATCTACTGTCGCATTATCTGCTGTATTAAATAAAAAAAGAAAATCCTTTTCATTGTGAAAACATAGTTAGTATAGCAACTTTTTTTTTATTATTACTATATATACTTTCAGTCTTATTTAAAAACGCTGTATAAAGCCTACATAAAGTTATGTAATCTCTATAATGCCTCTAAACGCAAAAATGCTATTTATAAAACTTATGCAAGGTTGCATAGTCCCATAATAAGCTAAACGCGTTTTGAGGTTGAATAGAGCCTACATAAGGAAATTATTGTTATTATTATTTCGTAAATGTCATTTTTATTTCTCTCCATTATTGAAATTAAAAAGAAAACAATAATGCCTTTGGCAGTTTAGCTCGTTTATTAATGATATTAACAATTATCACGTTTTACTAACTCCGAGGAGGCGGAAAGTGTATAAAAAAAGGTTTAACCCAATGAGCCTAAGAAGTGAAAAATTAAAAAAAAAAATAGATTTTCGCAAGAAAATATCAAAATAATTGATATCATCCGTTTCCGTTCGGACCTCAGAAGCAACAATAGAGGTGGCCACATCCCTATAGATCTCCAAGTAATGGCTGCAACTAAATTCAAAAAAAGATTTAAAAGCACACAGCACAACACAAATTTTTATATTTTATTTAATTATTTGTTATGATGACAAACAGCTGATTTGATAGACAGATAAATGGAATAGATTGCTACATTTTGGTACTTTCTTTGACATAAGCATTGTATAACTAAAATTTATAGCAGAATTTTTTATAAATGAGAATTTGTGCAACGTTACATAGAGCCTACATAAATCCTTATGCACTGCATAACTATTCATCTGTTTAGCGAATTCTATTAAATAAGACTGTTTGTTTGTATTGAATTCTAACTCTCATTTTATTCTGATTAAAAACTACTCTAAATAAAAACGTGTTTGTTTTTTTATTGAAAAGAAAATATAATTTCGTATTGCTATTTTAATTTAAAGAAAACCAAAAGGTTATGGGCCCAGTCACACAAGTGACTGGAATAAATTGAATTCAAGTAAAATGTGAGAAATACAGCATCTGGAAGTTTCGCGTGCGTGCATTGATAGCAGAAGAAGATGCACTAGACGTATTGGATAAATTAACATTAATGGAACCAAATGATGAATGGAATAAGAAAGAAAGAATTGCCAAAGGTATAATCATTGCACACTTAGGGGACTCCATGCTTAGTTTTGCACAGGGCCGAACAAGCGCAGTTGGCATCATGATGAAACTTGATGAAACTTATGCAAGACAAAGTCTTGCAACTCGTTTAATTATGGAAAAGAAACTATAGAGTGGCGCGACAGCTCTTGAAGAGCCAAGGCCTAAGTGGCTTACTCTCATCAACAATTCTCTGGGTGCGTGTGAAGAATTGAGGGGACCTACAATTTTACGCCGATTCCGAACGGCCAAGCTGAGAAGCACTTTTTCATGACAGATGATACTCTTGGAAGTTTTGTCAATTCTTCGCAAGAGAAAAGAAACTGCTAAGCTTAAAATACAGCAATAATACACCTCTAACGAGCCATATAGCGATTCTTGATAATATGATTATTGAATTGGAATCAGCCGTTGATACGATGAAGGAAATGAATAAAATTGCCCGATTGTTATTAACTTTGCCGAGCAGCTATGATCCAGTTGTTACAGCAATACAAACAATTTCCGATGACACACTTACATTGCAATTTGTTAAAAATCGAATCTTGGACTATGAAATAAAATTGCGAAACGAGGAGACTGATACAAGCGCAAAAGTTTTGACTGCACAAACAATCGAACGAAAAAAGGGCAAAGAATGGGGTCTTAAGAAAATTGAAAAATCTTTCAAAGCAAAATCGATTAACAATAACTACCAAACACAAAACAACTATAAATGGCATAAAAATACTAAAAACAGCAAACCAGAGAATATTAAATGTGATTTCTGTGGCCGAAAAAATCATCAAAATAAGAATTGTTTCTTTTACAAGCGATATAGCCAAGCCGCTCATGAAAAAGACAAAATGGCCCAAACCGCTATAATTGAAACATACGAACCCATCAGTTTTATGTGTTCTACGGATGATAAAAATTAAAACAGAATTGGAAGCACAGACAAATTAGAGTTTTTGCTTGACTCTGGCTCCACCGACCATTTAGTAAATAAAAAGATTTTTTTTCATCGATTGAGGACTTGGAAATACCCAGCAAAATTGCAATAGCAAAGCGTGGCGAATACATTACTGCATCGAAACGAGGAACAGTGAATATCATTTCAAATCTTGGCGTAGAAATCACACTCGAAGGCGTACTCTACTCACCAGATGTCCCACAAAACCTGCTGTCAGTGAAGCGTATCCAGAATAAAGGAATGACCGTGATTTTTGAGAGCAATGGACACGTTACAATAAAAAAGGGCAGTATCCCAATAATTACAGGTCTAAGCATAACTTAATATCTATAGTTTTTAGTAAAAACACAAATAGATATATGCATAGTAATGTAGCACAAACTACATCAGATATAGATAGACTATGGCACAGACGTTTAGGTCATATTCACGGATTAAAATTGCTTCAACTTAAAAGAAATCAATTGACTAACAATGTTGACTTATTAGAATCAGTAAATCCATTACTTGAGTTTTGTGAAGCTTGTGTTTACGCAAAACAAGCAAGACTACCTTTTTCAAAAAGCAGGGACAGAAGTCATGTAAATAGACCATTATTTGCTGTTCATACAGACGTTTGTGGCCCAATCACACCGCCTACGATTGACAATAAAAATTATTTTGTAACTTTCAACGATGAGTATACTCATTACACTACAGTCTATCTGGTAAGCAATAAATCAGATGTTATTGTATTCCTCAAAGACTTTGTCGCAAAGAGCGAAAATCATTTCAATTTAAAAATTGCATATCTTTACTGTGACAATGGTAAAGAATACTTATCAAATGAAGCAAAAGCATATTGCTTTAAAAAAGGCATTCAATATCGCTTAACGGTACCACACACTTCTCAACAAAATTCTATAGCTGAACGTATGAATCGTACGTTAGTCGAAATGGCTAGAAGTATGATATTTGACGCTCAGCTAAACAAAGAATTATGAGGAGAAGCAGTTTTAACTGCAACATATCTGTTGAATATGATTCCAACCAAAGCCATATCATTAAAAAAAACGCCATTTGAACTATGGCATAATAAACGGCCAAATATTAAACAATTAAAAATATTTGGCTGCACTGCTTATGTTTTGATAAAAAGTGAAAGAAGTAAATTAGATAAAAAGTCATTTTGGTTGGATATAATTACAATGGGTATAAAGTACTGGATATTGAAAAGAATAAGTTCGTTGTAGCTCGCGATGTAGTGTTCGATGAATTAAATTTCAGAAATTCAAGGCCTTTTTCAAATGCGTATGAAAACACAGAAGGAGGTGACATTAGTGTCGGTGAACCAAACTCCACGAACTCAACAATGGCTAGAATTTCCGATAAAATTAATAACACAGAACAAAATGTTCAAAATACTGAATCGATTCAAATCGACAAATCAGTTTCAAATGAAAACGAACAAAATCGCAGAAAAAGCAAACGAATTGAAAGTATGCCACATACTTCATACAAAGAAATCGATGAAGATGAAAATTGTCATTTAGCTACAAACGAAGCACCATCCTATACTGCCGAAGAAGAATGTTATTACACATTTGCACAATCAATACAAAATGATATCCCTCAGTGCTTTAACGATATCAAGACAAATAGAAACCGAATTCAGTGGGAGCATGCAATAAGTGAAGAATTAAATTCACTTAAAAAGGATTATAGTTCCTATGCCTAAGAATAAAAATATTGTCGATTGCAAATGGATATTTTCAATTAAACATGATTCCGATGGTAACTTAACTAAACATAAAGCCAGATTGGTTGCCAAAGGTTTCAGTCAAAAATACTTATCAGATTATGATGAAACTTGTGCACCAGTCGCACGAATTGCCACTTTCAGATTAATGTTAGCATTAGCAATTCAAAATAATTTGTTAGTACATCAAATGGATGTAAAAACAGCTTTCCTTAACGGAGATTTAAATGAAGAAATTTTCATGAAAATTCCTGAAGGAATAAATGAAGGCACAAATTATGTTTGTAAACTTAACAAAGCCTTATATGGTTTAAAACAATCTGCAAGATGTTGGTTTGAAAAATTCGAAAGAATCTTAAAACAACACAAATTTCAAAGTTCAAATGCCGACAAATGTTTGTTTATTCTGGATAACAATCACATTCAAAGAAATATATACGTTGTTCTTTACGTTGAACAAATTCAAGCAGTATCTAAACAAACAATTTGAAATGAAAGACATGGGTGAAGCTAATTTCTTTTTGGGTATTAAAATTGAACGTGATAAGAATAAAATAAAATTAAACCAAACTGCATATTTACAATCAGTGCTCAAAAGATTTGAATGAATGAGTGTAACCAAATCAGTACTCCGTTGCCTGAAAAATTAAACTATGGTGAGTTAAATTGAGATTTATATTATGATTCGCCATGTAGAAATTTGATTAGTTGTCTCGTGTATGCAATGCTATGCACACGCCCTGACTTATGTGTAGCTTTGAACATTTTAAGTCGTTTCCAAAATAAAAATAATAAAGAATTGTGGCAAAATCTCAAAGAGTGTTAAAATACGTAAAAGGGACTTTGAATTTATGTTTGAATTATGAAAAAAATATATCCCAACATATATTGACCGGCTATGTGGATGCTGATTGGGGCGGAGATGAAGTTGATCGCAAAAGTACAACTGGTTATTTATTTAAATTGTATAATAATACGATAAGTTGGAACTCTAAACGACAGCACTCCGTTGCCACATCATCCACTGAAGCCGAATACATGGCATTGTTTGAAGGTGTTAAGGAAGCATATTGGATTAGATCAATTTTAACTGACATAAAATTAATGTTGGAACCCACAACAATGTATGAAGATAACAACGGTTGTATAGCAATTGCAAATAATCCGACTGACCATAAACGTACAAAGCACATAGATATCAAATATCATTTTATAAGAGAAAGGATTCAACAAAAGATAATTACAGTAAAATATCTTCCAACAGGTGAGCAACAAGCAGACATGTTGACAAAACCATTGTCAGCTGTAAAGTTTGCACGTAACTTAAACAAAGTTGGACTTGCACCAAAATGAATCATCAGTGGTTTGATTAGGTTTTCTTGGGGTTTCCCTAATCCAAAGCAACAAATGTTGAACCATCAAATTCCCCATAAATAAATTTATAAAAGAAACATTTTTTTTGAGTGGGAGTATTGAATTTTAACAAAAAAAATATGTATGCTTATACTAAGATTAATATAATCTACTGTCGCATTATCTGCTGTATTAAATAAAAAAAGAAAATCCTTTTCATTGTGAAAACATAGTTACTATAGCAACTTTTTTTTATTATTACTATATATACTTTGTTTGTATTGAATTCTAACTCTCATTTTATTCTGATTAAAAACTACTCTAAATAAAAACGTGTTTGTTTTTTTATTGAAAAGAAAATATAATTTCGTATTGCTATTTTAATTTAAAGAAAACCAAAAAATGAAAATCTCCCTTAAATGCAAAACAATAAATTAAAAGAACAATATCGAACCAACTCCTGGGCTCATAACCTGATAAAATAAAGGCTGAATCACAAAGGCGCTTCAGCTTCAGCTTCGCTTGCGTTACGATGCAACCGCTTAGAATTTGCTTTGAATGACAGTCTCCGTCCATCACATCATCATCCCTCCGAAACAGCTTTGCCACTTTACTCTTTTCGATTTCGCACCATCCAGAATTTCCTAAAATCTACTTCACTCAGAAAAAATGTAATTCGATTTTACTTGATATTTCCAAAATCAGCTTAGATCAGCTCATTAATAATATATTTTGTAATCATCTTATGCCTTCAGTTTATATTGAAAAATGGCATGCCTTCACCATACTTCTCCTATTTTCAGCAGGAAAATAGATAAGTAACATCTGCCATAAAGTTTCTATCTTTATACGCGAACAATAAGCGACACAGTTTACAAACACGAAATGTCAACCCATACAAATACGCAAAGTATGAGTTACGTGTTTGCATTAAATTGTTTAAAATTTCAGGCTGCGTGGGACTTGCGTTGGAATGTTGGTTGAATTGTCAAATTTTAGCCTGCTAGTTAAACATTTTGATAGCAACTGTATACCCCTCTCTGCCAGTATAATATTCACTCTTTTAAAAAAAAATATTTCGCTTATTTTCAATCAACTTTGCTTTATTCCCAAATCTATTTCGATTCCATTTTTTTTTCAAGTGGTAACGCTGTTTCAAAAATAAATGAATTTTGTATTTTTTAAACAGCTGTTGAGCTGTCAGACAAAGCAAATGTTCAGTATATTTGAACTAGAGCTTCTGTTTGAAGTCACGTTACGTACGAAACGTGATAGCAAACATTGAATTCCTATAGCTGAACTCTTAAACGTCAGGCGAAGCTGAAGCTGAAGCGTCTTTGTGTTTTAGCCTTAACGAAGATCTTTGAATGTTTACAGATTCGAAATATTTTATTGAGTGAAGAAAAATAATGAGAAAAAGTTTCTAATGAAATTATTCACAGATAAAATTAATGAATTAAATCTAAGTGGAATATTAGCAAAGTAGCAAATTAGTACTTTTACAAAAAGCCCTCTCTCAAGCAACTAAGGTAAAATTGTACACCACCCTCATCATCCCAGTCCTGCTGTATGGTGCAGAAGCATGGACCTTGACAAAATCGGATGAAAGTGCCTTAGGCTGTTTCGAGAGGAAAGTTCTTCGGGTCATCTTTGGTCCCGTGTGCATTGAAGGGGAATAGCGAAGAAGATATAACAGCGCACTTTACGGGTTGTACAACGACTTGGACCTAGCCAGAAGGGTCAAGGTCCTGAGACTCAGATGACTCGGTCATTTAGAGCGGATGGACACCAATGCTCCATCCCTGAAAGCCTTGGACGCTATTCCCGAGGGACGTAGGAGGAAAGGAAGACCGCGACTCAGGTGGCGCACTCAAGTGAAAGAAAACCTCAATCAACTTGGAGTGCAAAACTTGATGAGTCAGCTAGCTAGGGACCGAGCTGGCTGGCGGAGACTGATGATTGAGGCCCAAGTCCACAACGGTCTGTAGCTCCACCTTAAGTAAGTAAGTAAGGTAAAATAATTTTGTGTACAAAACCAACAGCAACAAATTTCATAAAAAGTCACTAAAAATAACAAACAAACTTTGTTTCATTTATATTTCTAGATTTTGCAGTGGTAATATGATATTTTGAAGCAACAGTAAAAAAAATCTTCAAACTAAAATTTCCCTTTTTGATGATTGTTTTTTTTCCGTATGGAAACACTGCAAAACATGTTTTCACAGCTGATATCTGTTATGTTCAAGAGAAAGAAAAATTATCTCGTTATGATGAATTTAAAGTATTTTATTTTAATCTCTGGAAATATAAATGCAATTATTAATAAGTTATTACATAGAATTAAATAAAACGGAGAAAAACAGAACAAAACATCAAAACAGAAGCAAACATCTCTATCATTCATTAGAAAAAAAAAGGACACGTCAAAATTTTAAGCCATTTAACCTGCTCCACCAGCAGGATACATTTTAATCCATTTTATTCACCACGCTAAAGTCAAGTTTTAACCAAACGTCAAGTTTTAATACACGTTTTAACGCAATTCACACACGGCCTAAAAACGGTATCATCCAAATGATGGCCGTTGTTTTTTCAATGCATTCTTGCAGTCGAACCCTTACATTTGCGATAACGCTACGGCAAAGCGCTGGAGTAATGCTTTGGAGTTCATGACGAATATTTTCCTGTAGGGCCTGAATTGTTCGGGGATATTATTATTGTAAGCCTTTGTATTGAGGTATCCCCATAAAAAGAAATCGCAAGGTGTAAAGTCTGGTGACCGAGGTGGCCATGGAATATCTCCGTACTTGCTGATCATCGACACCCTAGCACCTAGCTGTATGCGGAGTGGCACCACTGGGGAGTAGTCTCAAGATGGAAAACGATGGTGGTGCCATTTTGAGAATTTTTCAAGGAAGTAGTTTTTTTTTACATAAGTTTGTATAGTGTGTTCTCTGCTTGGTTTGACAGATCTTCTGTCAAACCAATCTTGGTACTACTTGTTCCATATACAAAGTCCTGAATACAGCTGCAATTGCGTTAACAGAAACTCATCAATCATAGGGCAATACGCCGGAGCCATTACTGTCTCATTTTGGTAAAAAAAAAAAATAAGGGCCTATTATACCGCTCCCTGAAATAGGACACCAAACTGTAGTTTTTAAACAATGTAATCGTTTTTGATGGCGTCCTCTCGGGTTGTTGGGGCACCAGTATTGCATACAGTGAAATCTCCCATAAGCGGACACTCATGGTCACCGATTTTTTGTCCGGTTACGGAAGCTGTCCGGTTAAGAGAAATAATTTTTTTTTTTTTTTAATATTTTTTATTCAAGAAAATTAAGGAAAAAGTTATAAATGCATGTACAGTACATTCATGTATTTCAATAGTAGTTGGTAATCTACAATTTATAAATATTTAAAATTGAGGAGTGGCGTAGTTTGCTTGCCTTATGCTCCATAACTTTAAGTTCAAAATGGCTTTCAAGATGTTTTACATAATAATAAACATAATGGGCCTTTCCAATAATCATATTTAGTGACGACTTAAATATTTAAGTGGACTCTAAATAATGAACCATACCAATAATCAATTTAATAGTCAGCTTAACGCTAAACGTCGCTCTAAATTTTAGAGTAGAGAAACGCGTGTTTAACTTCGTGATTAAGTGAAAACGTCATGTTTGTGTTGTCATTCTGACAGTACAACGTACAAACAAAACCTGAAAACAGACTGAACTGTGATTTTTTTTATGATGTTAAAGTAGTTTTAAGCTTATATTCATATAATTATTTTAAGTTAATAAAAAAAAAAATAGTTAAATGTGTTTCAAACAATAATTTATGTTTTATTTTTACATGGTTATTTTGTTTACGTAAAATGTTTGAGTATAAACTGTGATCTATAAAATCGTCATGTTAATCTTCTACCTGGCAGCACAACCAAGTCATCACCATTTCTATCATCAGAATCAAATACTTCATCGGAGATGCTTGCTGTTGCTGGAGAAGAGTCATCTACAAATCCCACTATAAAGAAAGAATCTATCAGAAATTCTTTTGTTTTCATTGCATTCCATTACAAACCAACCATTTGAACGCCCAAACAAGCGTTCAATATGATTTCTTGTATGTATATGGACTATATTATATCGCCTCTCTGGTTCGTCATTTCGACAGCAGCTGTCTGTTTGGCAACAAATGTAGTAGATAATGTAATAGAGCACAGTTTAGTTAAAGACGTGTTTAATTTTGTTATTGGTTAACACACAAATAAACTCGTCTCTAAAGTTTAACGTGGCGTTTATCTAAACGCTTGTTTAGTCAATAATTATTGGTAAGGCCCAATAAGTATAAGTAGGTACATTTCAGATCATAGCAGGCTAAGAATATTCAAAACCTAACGATATTTTTTGTTTCAAATTTTCGAACAAGCTAAATAACTGGGGATTACCCTTCTTAACTCACAACGAATCAGCGTAGCAAGCTAAGGAAAAAAATATTCTGTCCGCTTATTAGAGCTTCGCGTCCGGCTATTGGAGATTTTAAACGAATTCGCTTCCACATAAATTAACGAAAATTCAAACGAATGAAATTTGTTTTGAATGTTGTCCGTTTATAAGAGGTGATGAGATGAGAAAAAAGGAAGAAACTAATGTCCGTGTCCGTTTAAGAGAGTGTCCGTTTATTAGAATGCTTTTTATATAGGGAAATTATAAATAAAAGTTGGTTCCCAAAAAATTGTCCGTTTAAGGGAACTGTCCGCTTATTGGAGCTGTCCGCAGGCGGAGCTTTCACTGTATATTGTTTGTTAACATATCCATCAATATGAAAATGTGCTTCGTCACCGTATAAAATTTTTCCAAGTGTAGATGCTGTCCAAAACTGTACCAGCATTGTTCTTGCGAAGGTTTTTCGCAACGGATAGTTACTTTCGTTGAGATACTGAACAACTTGCATTTTGTAAGGGTGTGGGGCTTTAATTTCTTCTTCAAAATAACATGCACCGTTGAATTCCTACTGGACACGCTTTATGTATCAGATTTTTTTGCTGCGTCCGTGATTTTTTTCTCAGAGATGAAAGTCTTTATGAAGTCCTAACATAGCAACTCATGAAGGCACCAAAAAGTAGTCAGTATTTTATAAAATGTATCTGACCAATTATTTGTTGAAAATTTATGATTTTGTTATTTTAGGCTATTACTGTCTATTATGAGGTATGTTCAGCGACACTGTTCTGCACACTTTGGAACAGAAAAGTACAGCTTTTTTGTGTTCATTGACACATTTGCTGTTCCAAACTGTTCTGATTTGGTGTTCATTGAGTCTGTCTAGAACAGTTTGGAATAGTTAGGACAGGATTTTCTGTTCCATTGTTTAACACATTTTGTGTTCTAATCTGTTCCAAACTGTTCTGACACTTCTCATGAAGCTGTGCTGTACTGTGCTGTCTTTTTTCTCGCTGAACAAAGCTATGAATTGAATGCAAATAAAAGATTAACTTCATTCTTTTACCCGACCGATGGCGTTGAAGACACCGACAACCTTTGTATATGGAATTTATAGTAGTTGCAGCCTCGTGAATCGACGACAGCGACGTCCGGAACGCGATACAGAACTAAAATCTTGTATATAGAAAAACTGACAGCGCCAAGACGGGACGACTCTCCAACCAAATATTCTCGAGGCTGAAAATACTATAAATTCCATATACAAAGCCGACAACATCAAGCAAAGATATGCTTTGTTTAATTTCATTGTTTTTTTCTGTTTTGATTCGTGATTTTCGTTTATTTATTTCAATTTATGTCAGTGCCGTCGGGACATGATATATTAGGTCCGTTCGCGTACTTTCTGCACTTAAATTCGTAAAAAGAGACATTTTAAAGAGTGGGAGCAAAATTCTCTCACAAAAAGGCAAAACTAAAAAAACACAAAACAACACATTTTAACTGTCAAACGTCGGGTAAAAGAATGAAGTAAAGTCTTTTATTTGCATTCAATAGTCAGTATTTTGTTGTTAGTTTTTGCCGCAATAATTGCTCAAATAGTTCTTGGTTTTCCAAGAGCGCGGTTATTCGTATCTTCTTTTTTTCTCTCAAACATTTATTCAAAGAGCAAATATAAACAAGAAGGAAACAATACCGAAAAAATGCATTTAAAAGAAAACCTACAATAGGAGTGGCTCCTTAGTAAGGAGTCCTTACTATTTTTTTATTGAGTTGCATCACTGATCAAGCAAATTGAGAAGAAATTAAAGTACCGTTATTTCCTCCTCCGCAATAAATATATAAACCGCACAATGCAAATCTCTTTGACGCTGCATTCAGTCAAGTGCTTTCAAATAAAAAACAACAATGCCACGTGGTACGCATTTAAGCGAAATTGAAAAAGGCAAAATCTTGGCTTTTCGGTCAATCGGCCTAAGTCTTAGGGCTATTGGAAGATGAATTTCACGATCGGATCGTATCGTTCCAAATTTTTCAAAATATCCAGAATCTTTTGGGACAAAAATAAGACCCGGGCGTCCGAATAAGCTGACACGTCGCGATAAAAGGCGTTTAATCAATGCTACATCCAATTCGGTGCATTCTTTGCCGGAATTTCGTAACGAATTGGGTTTAGGAGTTTCGGTTTCAACCGTTTCTCGTGCTTTAAAAAGCAGTGAAGTGATTGTTCGGGGCAAAATGATGCCAGCTCCAAATTTAACAGCAGCCGACAAACAAAAAAGATTGGAATTTGCCCGCCAAAATATAAATCGGGATTGGAAAACCTTAAGTTACTTTCTATTAATCTACACTTAAATCTCGTTATTCCAAATGGCATACTGGAATGAATATTTTTTATTAGGTTATTTTTAGTGATGAACAAAAGTTTAATCTCGATGGACCAGATGGTTTTGGCGGATATTGGCACGATTTGAGGAAAGAGAAAAAGTTTTTTTCCAAGAGGAACTTTGGTGGTGGCAGCTGTATGGTTTGGCGGGCTTTCTGCGAGCGTGGTAAGGTTGTATGTGCCTTCACCACTACCAGAATGAACAGTTCTGACTACACTTCGGTCCTTGAGGAGAATTGGGTACCTTATTTAAGACAATTTCGCCGAGTTGAGCATGTCTTCCAGCAAGATAATGCACAATTCATGTAAGTCGTCAAAGTTTGGATTGGTTCGAATCGAAAAACATTAATGTGATGGATTGGCCGTCACATTCTCCAGATTGCAACCCCATCGAAAATCTTTGGTGAATTTTAACTCGCAAAATTTATGCCCATAATAAGCTAGTGTTGCTGAGCTGCGAGAGCCAGTTGTGACAGAATGGAACGCTTAAGACGACTCTATATTGAAAGATCTAGTTAATAGTATGCCAAAAAGAATTCTAAGATTGGTGGAAAATAGGAGGCAACAAAATTGCATATTAATTTTATGTTAAAAATAAATGCGGTTATATTTTTGCAATACGTTAAAATCTGTTTTTAATTTTTAAACACCAGGAGAGGAAATAACGGTACTTTATTTTCTTCTCAATTTGCTTGATCAGTGATGCAACTCAATAAAAAAAATAGTAAGCAGCCACTCCTATTGTAGGTTTTTTTTAAATGCATTTTTTCAGGTGCGGTTATACTTATGCAAGGCACTGTATTATGCCAACAGAATATTGCTAGATCGCTCATAGCGATCTAAAGTACCAATGAAGCTAGCAATTTTGTTGCTCAACTAGTTTCAGTTATGCGAAATTTGATAATTTGATAATCGATTCGATTTTCTTTGGTAATCTTCAAGTCAGTATCGAAGCTTTGCGACTGCAAGTCTGCAACTGGTTGGTATTGGCAAGACTTTCATGCGGTACGAGTTTAATAGACCCCAATGATGAAGCAGAATCGTTGCATATCTGTTTTGGCCATGAAGTTCCTCCCATCAGTGAGCTGTTTATGTGTCGAATGAAATTCAGTTCGATAACTGACAAGAATTTCAAATTATTGTACTAGAAGCTCGGTACATAGCTCGATCAGTCACCTTTCCAAATTTTTGTGTTAAATACTGTTGTACTCAGGGATGGTTCTTGTAAACAAAAATTTGAAAACACATACGGAAGATTCGGTAAACTGGAAAGATCAAACATAGATCTTCATTCTTTGTTCCGGAATGGCTTCTATCGAATGCAAAAATAGAAAACGATGTCATATTTCACGCATTGAAAGTTTGTACCTGGAATGTAAGAACACTCTACACTCCAGGTGCAACACAAAAACTTGAATCTGTCCTCACGCAGTATAAGACAGACATCACTGCGATCCAGGAAATACGATGGATAGGATGAGGGACAATGAAAAGGAAAAATTGCGACATTCATTACAGCAGTCATCAAAGAATGCACATATTTGGATGCGGATTCGTCGTGGTAAATCGGCTAAGATCGAAAGTTATGGATTTGAAGCCAATTAGTGATCACCTGGCTGTAATCCGCATCAAGGCCCACTACAAAACATCAGTATAATATATGCACACGCCCCTACCGATGATGCTGAGGAGTCTAGCAAGGAGGATTTTTACGACCTCCTGGATAGAGCCTACGGAGCCTGTCCAGAGTACGACATCAAAATCGTACTCGGAGATTTCAATGCAAAAATCGGTAAGGAAGACATCTTCGGCGGATTAGTTGGAAAGCACAGCCTCCACGAAGTGGCACCAGATAACGGCTTCCGACTTATCGACTTTGCTGCAGCTCGTAATACGGTGACAAGTAGCGCTAGGTTTCCAAGACGAAGATCTATGCAGTAACCTGGCAATCTCCGGATGGTCGAACCACCAACCAAATCGACATGTTCTAGCAAATGTCGACTCTGACCACTTTCTGGTAGTGGCTAAGTTAAGAGCTCGACTATCAAACGACAAAAAAAAAAAAACACGTGTGGCCCCAAGGAAGAAGTTCAACATCGGTTGCCTTGGCACTCCGGATAATCCCGGAGACTACAGTGAGCGGCTCTGCGCCGTCCTCCCAAATACCACAGACACCTTGTGGAACCAATTCGCGAAATAATAAAAAATGTAGCTGAGGCCACCCCCGAAAAAAAACCCGTGGTATGATGATGAGTACGCGTTATTGAAAAGAGAGACGGAAAATGCACGTTTGCAGATACTGCAACGGAAAACAAGAGCAGCAAGAGGAGAGAATCGAACAAAAAAAGAGAAATGAGAAAAACACCCTGCGAAGGAAGAAAAGAGCAACCGCAGTTTCTCAGCTCATATAGATTTAGAAGAGTCTCGGGCCAAGAACAACATCCGGGCGTTTCTTTAAAATGTTGAAGCAATTAGCTTTGGGTTTCAGAATCAGAACTGGGACACAGGCTCTTCGAAACAATGAACGAAACTTAATCACCGAAGTACAGGGAATTGTAGATGTTTTCAAACAGCACTTCCAACAGCTGCTGAATGCGCAAATTGAGAAGCAAGACCAGTCAATGAAGACCCAGTCCCAGCCCCCAGCGCAAAGGAGGTAGAAAGAGCCATCCAAAAGCTAGAAAATAACAAGTCCGCCGGGTCGGATGGCATACCTGCGGTACTCTTTAAATATGGAGGAGGTGTTTTGATGAACCGCATGCATCAGGTCATCACCAAAGTGCGGGAGGTAGAATGCATACCCACTAACAGGTCCATAAGCTCCTTATGCCCTATCTACGAAAAAGGCGATCAGATGTCATGCAAAAACTACCGCGGTATATCCCTGCTTATTGTGCATACAAAATCCTATCCAACGTACTGTGTGAGCGTCTTAAATCTTTCTGCAACACAATAATCGGCACGTACCAGTGTAGCTTTAGGCCAGGCAGAACAATGATAGTAAAAATATTCACACCGAGGCAGATCCTGGAAAACACCTACGAATTTCAAGTCAAAACCCACCATCTTTTCATCGGCTTTAACGCTGATTTATAGCAACCACTGCCAAGAGCTTATGATGGTGCAGTGTGCAAATAGGTAACAGCTCTTCCGAGTTGTTTCAAACATGCGCAGTGTTTAGACAAGGAGATGCGTTGTCATGTGACTTCTTCAACATTGTCCTGTAGTAGATAGTGCGCAAGGCAGGTTTGAGCACGAAAAACACTTTCTTCAACAAGTCCACCCGCTCCTAGGCTATGCGGACGACATTGACATAATCGGTCGATCCAAGAGAGCTGTGTTTGAGGCCTTCACAGCGATTGAAGAACAGGCGAAACTCGTTGGTCTTGAAGTGAATGAGAACAAAACAAAATACATGCTATCAACAAACAAAGCAATATCTGTCTACCGCCTAGGGCAAAACATCATAACAAACATCAATTCCGCAAGCGACACCTTAGTGGAGATCCGAAGAAGAATTACCCTAGCGAACCGCTGCTGCTTCGGGTTGGCCAAACAACTGGGTTCAAAACTCCTCACTCGAAAGACAAAGTGTCTGCTATACAAAACTGATTTTACCAGTCCTACTCTACGGTGCCGAGTGCTGAACGATAAGTAAAAAAGGGGAATTGATACTGGGCACTTTCGAAAGAAAAAATCTTCGATGGATTTTTGGTCCCGTATGCGACGATGGCGAATGGAAAAGAAGGTTCAACCAATAACTGTGGATATAGTGGAGAAGGCCAAGAAAAGACGACTACATTGGCTCGGCCACATCGAGCGAATGGACGACAACGCTCCAGCAAGAAAGTGTTCTAATCCCAGCCTCCAGGCTCGAGACGACAAGGAAGACCGAACCTACGGTACAAGAACCAAGTGACTGCGGATGCCAGAGCGCTTGATTTCGGCGACTGGAGAGTGCGTGCGAGGTACCGTTCACGATGGAAGGCTGCAGTATCTCAGGCTGAGATCCTTCATGGTTTGTGAGCCGGATAAGTAAGTAAGTAAAATACTTAAAAACTTGAATAAAAACAATGCCGAATATATGTGAACGTTTTAAGCCCTCTACTTCGATTGATGTTACAGAAAAATGCCTAAGACATTTAATTTTGGTTATTTCAAGACGAACAATTTCTTCTTGACCACTTTAGACCTCCGGGCGATAGTTCGCGAAATAGCCGCACGATAAAACTAATTTTCGCTACCTTTTGACTGTTATAACTTTTTTAGCCGGCACGATATCAAGTCGATGATTTTTCACGTCTTCGTAACTGTACCGTAATAAAGGTGCAGGTTTACAAAAATTCAGCCTACTAAGAACTTTTCCACAGACTGGGGCTTAAAACTACTAAAATCTTTCAAAACATTTGGATTCTATAAAAACACAAATACAAACTGAATGCTACTAAATATTTGCTCGACTTCAGGGACCTGTAAGCACATTGTACATGGTTTCACCGTCGAATTGTTTTTAAACATGTTTTACTTAATATTTATTTCACTATCGTTTTTATTGTTTTATTTTTATAGTCATTTAATTTTTTGTGCTTTTAATCTCAACAAAACAAACTAATTTTACTAAAACCACAATCAAAAACATTTAACTAAATGCACACGACGAACAACTTTAACTTTAACCATATAGGTATACACATATAAATGAACGCCCATTGGGTGGAAAGATACATTTACGCTTGGAAGTTTAAATTATTAATAAAATCTATTTCAAACCTTATTTTTACTTTCTACGAAGGATGACCACCTAGTTATGGAAATGTTTTTTCAACTAAGAGTAAGAAAACTAATATTGCTCCTGAGGACCCGTATCCTTACGACTTAAGAGTACGACACGCCCTGATATGCTTATTTGGGCGGAGTCATTATAGAAAAAGGAAAAACCTTCCCTTGTATACAAAATGTACATCAAAAACTGTGTTTTAGCTTAAGGGTAGTAAGCAATACAAGATATAGGATGAAACGTGAAAGTGTTCATCATTTCAAGAAGTGAAGTTAAATTTATTGATTGAGTCTGCTGAGTTATTGGGGAATGTTGAGCTAAATACAATTAAAGCCGGTGGTGTTTTAATCTTTCTAAGAGGATTGTTTGGTATTCATTAAGAAAGAAGATGCACTCGTTTCATTGGTATTTTTTGTATAACACGTGGCGTATTTTAAGAATTTGCTAGCATAATCTGAAATTGATAGGAGCACACAGCGTTGCCATAAGTGCAGATTCTTCATTAAATATGCCGAGTTATGAAATACAAAGAGCTGCCAGAAAAACAGTGCCAAAATATTGGGAGAAAATGGAAAGTGAATTCTGCGATAGCAGCAAAAAATTCGGGATCAACTCATAATCTGCTGACCAGCAGCGCAGCGGACCCTTATAATAATATGTACCTATAAAATCGACGATTAATTTCTCCAGTTCGCCCAAGAATCCATTGAGAGTTTTGATCATCTTCATCGATTGTAACTCTGTGAAACATTTTACTTACTAACTTACTTATGGTGGCGCTAAAGCCCAAGTTGGACCAGGGCTTCGTCCAACAAACGTCTCCAGCCACCTCGGTCCCTAGCTAGCTGTATCCAGTTTCGCACGCTAAGTTGGTTCAGGTCCTCTACCATCTGTGTGTTCCACCTGAGTCGTGGTCTTCCTCTTCTACGACGTTCTTCCGGTTTGAATTCGAAGACTTTCTATTCGATCTACATGTCCCAACCATCTAAGTCGTTGGACCTTAACTTTTCTGCCTAGGTCAGTGTCGCTGAACAGCTCGTACAACCTTTTTTGACATCAAAAGCGTCCGTTAGGTTCCCGAACATGATGGACAGCGTGAGTTTTCCATTGTCATCTTACACAGACGGACGAACTTTTATGGGATGCAAAAACTAGACATTGCTCTATATAATTGTTCTCTATAGACGCTGTCATACGCGGCCTTGAAATCGATGGTATTCTCCAAGATTTGCCGTAGAGTGAATATTTGATCGCGTGCTTCTCATGCTTCCTTTTTTTTCTGAGAAGTTTATGCTCCTCTCTTCTTTTCTGCTCGTAGAGCTCACGAGCTCCTCGTGTCCTTCTCTGCAGCGCCGCTTTACACGCCTCTTATTTAGCTGCATGTGCTCGCCGGAACTCATCGTCAAACTATTAGTATCGTTGTGCTGGCCGTCAGAGGCGGCATCTCTGATAGCTGCTTGGCAGTGTTGCCACTGGTTCTCTACTTCTGAGGTGATTTTTTAGAGACGATCGGACATTTCTTCTAGCATTTTCTCGTGTTGGCCTTGATCGGGATATCCGCATTCGTACCTTGGCTACAACAAGGTAGTGGTCCGAGTCGATGTTGGCACCTCGGAATGTGCTGACATCTTGCATGCTAGAGAAGTGTCATGCGTCGATCGCAATGATTTGTCTTACTTTCCCCCAATCTTGTTAAATGACTGTCCGATTTCTTATGTAGATTCCGCTGAAAACGTAGGTGTTGTCTCTAACCGCAGCCTAACCTGGACGAACCACGTAAATAACACCATTGGTAAATCATATGGTGTCCTTCGAACGCTATGGTATAGTCAGCACTTTATTCCAAGACATGTTACAGCTTTACTTATGAAAACACTGGTTTTACCGTTGATTACATACGGTTGTGAAATTTTTGGCTATTTAGATTACGAAAGTAAAAGAAAATTAACAGTTGCTTTTAACAGTGCCATACGATATGTTTACGGACTACGACACTACGAATTTCTCAGTATTCAGTGCAATTCCTTGGAATGTCATTTGAAAACTTCTTAAAGTTCCGCACAATTACCTTGTTTTCTGATATACTTTTAACCGTCAGCCTGAGAATATGTACAGTAAAATAATCTGCCTTAATTCAAACAGATCTCTAGATCTTGGAGTTCCGCGTTTTCGTTGCCTGACATCCCAACGTCAATTTTTTGTGAACTCAGTAAGAATTGGAATTCATTGTCAAAAGAGATAAGAAATATTAGCAATGTGGAGCAATTAGAGAAGAACTTAAACAATATTATTGTAATTCTTAGTTTATTTAGCATCATTGATTGTATAAAAATATGTAGGTAACACTTCAATTTAAATTAAAAAAAAAAAAACAATGTGATCAATCTGGTTGACGGTTGATTGGTCAGGAGATTTCCATGTTCCCTTGTGGATATCGAGATGTGTGAATCGCGTACTTGCTACCATTACGTCTCGCCCCGCAGCTAAGTCGATTAGCCTCAATCCGTTATCGGAGGTGGTGTCGATGTCGTGTTGTCCGATTATTCCACCAAAGATTTCTTCTCTACCCAGCTTAGCATTAAAATCTCCAAGGACGATTTTAATGTCATAGCTAGGGCATTGCTCATAGGTCTTGTCAAGGAGCTTGTAGAACCTGTCTTTGGTGTCTTCATCCTATTCCTCAGTGCGGGCGTGAGCGCAGATGAGGCTTATGTTTGTGGATTTACCCTTGAAACGGATTGTCGTTATGCGCTCATTCACCAAGCTGAAACTCAAGACATTCCTCCTGAGTCGAGTCCCAACTACAAATCCACATTCAAATAGACGCTGATTTTGTGTCCGGTAGCAGTTGCCGTAATAAATATCGCAGTTGTTCATTTTACGTAGGCCCGGACCATCCCATCGCATTACTTGGATGGAAGTTATACCTGCTTTATAGCAGTCAAGGGCTTCCGCTAGTTGTTCGGCTGCACGTGGTCCGTTAAGGGACCTAAAGTTCCAAGTACAAAACCGAAATTCGTTGTCCTTAAATCTTTTGCGTGGGTCGTCATCATTCAGAGGCTTGTTGGTGGTTCGGAACCTGGTCTTTAGTTTAACTCTAAGTGCCAGTTCGTTCACGCTTGATCATCTTTAATCAAGGATTATTCCAGTTGATAATCTTAGAATTCGTTTATTCACAAAAAATTGTAATTAATAAATCCATGATTTGAGCACTTAATTTTAGATTTCGTTAATCATCCAATCTTGCTTGATTAGGATCATTTAATCAAGGATGTAGTATAATTCAGTTCGTTAATACGTAATTTACGCAGAAATCATAAGAAATTGAAAACTGATAATATAATGTACAGCTGTTATTCATAAATCATAACAAACAATAGAGAAATATCTGGGAAGTATCGTATTGTAATATTCGGCTTGGTCCGACGATTAAAACTTATTCACTTTTCAAATAAAACACAAATTCCTTTTATTTAAATCACTTACAAACTTATTTATTCAACACTTTCAATTATTATTTTCAAACACAGTGTCTTTACTTTACAGCAGTTCACATTCAATTCATTCCGCTTCGCCACCATCGGGGTATTTTTATAACTCAAAAAGGTTCGAGAAACTACTAGGTTCTTCCCGAAGCTTAACGAAGTTCTCCTCTTAACCACTAGAGTGTAGGGGAAACTCTAAAGAGTGTAAACACAATCACTTACAACTACAAATAAAACTTTTGTTACACAGCAATTAGACAATATTAGAGGGACAGAGATAAATAGTGTACATACATTGCAGTATGTACACATATAGATAGACATCTAGAGATATAGATAGGCGGATTTACAAAGTGTGTACACATTACAATAGACACAGATATAGAGAGGTAAGAATATAAAATGCATACATATTACATTTCCCCCTCCTTAGGATTGATCGTCCCGAACAAGTCCATCATTCTCATCACCACTGTAGCGATGCAGCCGGTCGCGATGTACAACTTTAGGTTTTCCTCTGACTCCCTTTTGTATCCGGTACACGACGTCGTTGATTTTTTAATGACAGTATATGGACCTTCCCAGTCCCGTTGAAGTTTCGGTGACAACCCTTTTTGTCGATGGGGATTGTAAAGCCACACTCGATCTCCTGCGGGGAACTCTGTTGTTGTCGCTCGTATATCGTAGCGTGTCTTCATTCGGTCACTGAACATCTTTATTTTCAACCTGGTATCGTCGTCGATCTGAAGGAGTCTTTCTTTGAGTTCATCCATTTAGTCGTCCTCGGCTTGCGGCTCCGATGTGGGACACCCAAATTTTATTTCGCTCGGCAGTCTCATGTTCTTTCCCATCAAAATCTCAGACGGTGTATGGCCAGTTGAGCTATGCCTTGCACTTCGATATGCCATCAAGAACAGAGGAATGTGCCGATCCCAATCTCGCTGGTTGTCGTATACAACTTTGCGAAGATGTTCCTTCTGGATGTGAAGAAGCCCACAAACTTCCTGGAATATGTTCGATTCAAAGTTCCTTCCCTGGTCGGAGTGCAGTTCTAATGGAACGCCGAATCTGCTCACCCAGTTGAACACAATTTGGTCTGCGACTGTTTTGGCTTCTTGATTTGGAATGGCGTATGCTTCAGGCCACTTGCTGAAGTAATCCATGACGACCAGAATATAACGATTTCCATTATTTGTTTCCGGAAATGGACCCGCCACATCTACTGCAATTCTTTCGAAGGGTGCTCCGACATTCAACTGCTGCATTTGGCTGTGATTCCTTTTGTTCGGGCCTTTGGTGGCAGCACAGATTTCGCATTTTCGGCACCACTTCTCAACATCTTCCCTTGCATGTAGCCAGTAGAATCGTTGTCGAACCTTTTCCAACGTCTTGTTTACTCATAGATGGCCTCCCGAAACTCCTTCATGCATCTCTCGCGAACGTCTATAACCTTCGATCTCGGTAAGACTAGCTGCATTACATAAGACTTTCCATCTGCTGATTCCCACTTACGCCGAAGGACACCCTCTTGAACATTAAGCGAGTCCCACTGTGCCCAATAGGCCTTCAGAGCCGGACTTCTGTCGGAGATATCAGCCCATTCTGGTTTTTCTTGGTGTTCCTTCGATGCGAGGATGGGTTCGATATCTGGGTCCTCTTGTTGAGCCTTCCTCAACTCGTCGTTGGAAAGCTGTATCCCTTCGTGGTAATCTGCACTATCGTTGAAGATGTCAATTCTTGTTGCAATTCCAGCATCGTGCTCGTACGCCTAGCTGCCTCCTTTCCACGGTAGCCTTCTGACAAGAGCATTCTTGGACTTCCACTTCTCTTACCCGATGGACACTTCGTGAAGCTTTTTCTGCTGCTTCTATCATCAAAGCGAATGCCAATGCTTCTGGAAGTGTTCGCTTACCGGCAATTCGAATAGCCCTCTGGAGATTAATGTCAGCCACAGCTCTCACAAATGCTTCAACAGCAAGTTGATCTCTTATCTCCTTGCCAGCTGTTGGATAAGCCAGGTGAACCAACCGCTCAATGTCTGATTGAAGCTGTTGCAGGGTTTCACCCCTTTTCTGTATTCTATTGTTTAGCTGTACTCGGAAGACTTCTGTCATGTGGCTATTTCCAAAACGCCGTTCAATTGCGTTTACAAGAATATTGAAGTCACCACTCTTTTCCTCTGGGATGGTTTGTAGCAGTTCAGCAGCAGATCCCCTAAGACAAAGCGTGAGAGCAATACATTTTTCGGCATCGTTCCAGCCATTTGCTAACGCTGCTGCTTTTAATTGTTTCTTATAGAATGTAGTGTCCGTAGCTTAGTGGTTAGGTGCGTTGGCTGCTAAGCAGAACGTCATGGGTTCGAATCCTACTCAGGCCCAAAGTTTTTATTTCATCTATCACGGACACTGCCTCTTGCGAAGAGCTGACAAAACTTCCAAGAGTATCATCTGTCATGAAAAAGTGCTTCTCAACTTTGCCGTTCGGAATCGGCGTAAAATTGTAGGTCTCCTCAATTCTTCACACGCACCTAGAGAATTGTTGAATGAGAGTAAGCCACTTAGGCCTTGGCTCTTCAAGAGCTGTCGCGCCACTCTATTTATTTATTTATTTATTTTTTTTTAGATTGACCACGGAATCTGACCATCAAAACTTCTCTCTTCCTTGAGCACTCACAAGAATGTTCTCGAACTTTCAACTTTCGCACTTTTTCTAGTTTCGTTTGTGATGGATTCGATTAGTTCGTCAATTTTCTCAAAACGTGCATTAGTTGTTGAATTTTGTTTTTCGACACGCTCATCGAGAGTATTGATTTTGTCTTCGAAGTCCGCAAACCTGCCTTCTAATAGGGTTTTCTGTTCGTCAAACCGCTGTAGAACATACTGCTGTTCTTGCTTTTGCTAACTTTTTTGGGCTTCTAGTTGTTTGAGAACATGCTCTTGCTCCTGCTTCTGTTCATTCCTTTGAGCTTCCAGTTGCGTGAGAACATTTTCTTCTAGTTGCTTGAGGACATGCTCTTGCTCCTGCTTCTGTTCATTTCTTTGATCTTCCAGTTGCTTAAGAACATTTCCTTCTAGTTGTTTGATGAAAAGGTCTTGCTCGTTCTTCTGCTCGTTTCTTTGAGTTTTTAGTTGCTCCCGAACATCATTCTTATTCTCTTCAAACTTTGCTAGAAGAAGAGACATCATGTTAGATAAGGCGTCATTTGTATTTACCTCTTCCACTTTTGCTTCAAATTCGAAAGCAAATGTATACGGGTCTTCATTTTGCTGCGGAATTGCATATTTGTATGTGTATATCTATATGTATATTATCTAGATATCATTTCATAAATACAATAGACGACGTAAAGGATAAATTTATGAGCTTCATACTAATATGCATATGATAGATGGTTTTCCAATGAGAGGTGTTATTCTGAATAGCCTGCTATTTCGGTAGGTGTCACTTTTAAAGCTTTAATTTTGACATTTTACAAGTAGAAATTCCATTACTAAAATGGAACCATTAATGTTTCAAAAATGCATTGAAGTAATTAAAATTCACTATAAAAAAGGTGTCAATGTAGCAGTCATAGTTCACAAAACTAAAGCATTTTTGGGGGTTATCGACTTTTCCTTTAGGGTCACGTGAAAGATAAAGTCAACAGCCGAGTCAATATCTCAAAGATGGAACTCTTGAGGCAATACAGGACATAGGGCAGCCTTTTTGTGATTGAATGATATGGTTCTGTAAGCGTGGTCGTGGTTGCCATTAATTTGGATGATGTTCTTTTTCAATATTAACATCAAACGTTCCTTTTTATCATGAAAGATCCAATCATTTACAAACAAATCTCAAAACATGATATTTTTCTTTGAATATCAATATAACAACTTTTATTTGATTTTTTAAGCAAAACTCTTTTTCAAATTTAAATTCCTGACAGACAACGATTGACAAGAAAATGAAATAAAAAACTTAAGGGGCCGACCCATAGAATCCGTTAGTGCGTCAGCGTTGACGATTTCAACTGACAGCACAATAGAATATACATTTTCTAATGAAACTCGTCCCATAAGCAACGCATGTGACGGATACGACGGATAGAGTTGCTTAACTTTCTACTTTTTGCGTCCGTTGATGCGTTGACAACTGAATTTGACGAGCAGTCAATTCAATGTGTTCCCACAGCAACAAGGAAAAGCAATGAATTATCAAAATTATGTGCAAAAAAATAATTTTGACACGATTTTGATATTTTTATTTATTTTTTACATCAAACAAATGAGACTGTCAAAGTTTACAACGTATTCTATGGGACGGTTCCATCCGGCAAATACGTTGACAGCAACGTATGCATTGACGCTGACGGATTGACGGATTCTATGGGTCGGCCCCTTAAATCCTTGATAAAGCTTTGACACCAAAACTGACGGATAGACTGGAAAATGGAACGATTTGTAGAAAAACCATGATTTGTTAATCAAGGTGAAAAAAAAGTAAAAAAACGTTCTTTGATTATCACGGATTTTTAATTCTGAATTAAAGCACTATTCACATGAGCACGACCAACGAACAACGAATGAATGAAGAAAAATGATTTTATTCACGTTGGAAGCCGTATTTCCCTACAAATTCTCAACAAAACGATAGAAGTATAGTTTATGTTTGATTTGTGATACAAAAATTTGATTTCTAATCTCAAATGTTAATAAATTTGAGAAAACAAGTTTATTTGTCGCGAAAAGAATTGTAGTTGATACGAACTGCCAAACTCTATTCGCGTTCCACATCATCCACACTCCCAACGAACAAAATGTTCGCGCGCGTCTAACCTCAAAAATCATTCATGCCTTGTGTTTTGGTTGTTCATTCGCGACGAATTAAAAACTCTCATGTGAAAGAAATGTCAAAATCGACGAATTTTCGTTCATTCGTTGGTCGTCGTTCGTGCTCATGTGAAAAGTGCTTAAGGGGAATCTGTGATAATCAAATTGAAGATTTAACCCAATCTGAACGAACTGGCCATAAGACGAAGAGCCAGCCAAACCAGCTAGACGCCACCGTTGATTCCAACTTGGGAGTTCTTCCGCTGCCGCCTGTTGAAAAGGAGACATGCCTTAGTGGGCGCATACCTCCTCCCCCTCTCTCTCTCTTTGCTGCCGCCAACAACTTCCCACTGGGATTGGAACCCAATCTTCGGTTGAAGCTACTGGGCACCCGATGTTCACCACGGGGAGGTGGAGAGTAGGAGTTGATAGACAGAGGTTGCTGTGGACGCTTGTCTCCAATTGATTGCACGTGTCTACCCTTCGAACATCATCGAAACATTTTACTTATGTCACCGCAATTTCGCACCTCACCAATTCGGAAATTAAATAAGACGTCAGTCGAGGAAGTCATACAATCCAGACCAGATACTATGCTGAGATCTTTAACAATAGACTTTTTTATTGCCTATTTCGCTGATCAATTGTTGATTTGCCTGGTCTGAAACCACTTTGACATTTTGCTATAATGATCATTTTGTATGGGGATATCTGATCTCGTTGGGCAGAGCAGAATTATGGTAACGTTTGACATGTTCGCTTGAAATTGCATAACAGCACTTGAAGCATTAGAATAAACCAATATTGAAGTCACAATTCACGCAAAATGGTCCTCAAACCTTTATTGGATAAAACATATATGTTTTAAGCTATATCAATGGAACCTTCTTTAACTATAGAAAGGTATTATTGAAGGATTAATGGCAGTTTCCATCCGCAGTGCTCTGTGTTTTTTTTTAATACCCACATTTCTTATCTCCTTCGCATCTATAAGCAGTTACTGGTTTGATTTTAACTGTGTGTATCCTTACCTTATCTCAGCTTCCAGAGATGACTTTTAAGTCAACGTTTCGTGGATACTTATTTGTCATTTGTTGAGAGCCTGCTCGACACGTGCCGTCAGTGTCAAGAATTAATTTAAAGGATTTTTGGTTGGGTGAACAAGATATCGTTGAGGCGCAAGTTTAATTGATATTGGTGGGCGTGTCTTCCAATAAGAAAAAGTGTTAATGCGATTATTATTATGAAGAAATATTAGGTAAGAGAAATTTTTATTATTTAAAGGAACTTAGGTAGTTAGGTCGATTGGCTCATTCGGAAAATTACTTGAAGTAACAAAAAAAAAAGAAATGGTTTGGCTGAGGATATAATGGCTTGGCATGGTTTGAAGCATAAGTTCGTGTGTTCCAGTCGTGCAGTTTTTTAAGTTGTGAAATAGGTTAAAAAATTTCAGTTGTTTTATAACAGTATGCGACTCTCGTCTGGCCCCATATTGAACATCTTCAGAGTAACTTCGCAATGATAATGTTAAATATCAAGGTTAAATCGGAGCTAAAAGAAGACACGTCTGTTCAATAAGTACAATTTTATTCAAGTAAAAATAAAGAACAAGTTAAAAGTAATTAGAAAGATGAAGCTTTAGGAATTGACAATATGTAATGAAAGCTTTCGCAGTTGGGTTGCCATGGTGTAAATTCAAAATACAGGGTTTAATTCTCCAACAAACTCCGCCTCAACCCAAGTGCGATACATAATGATTAAACTTTATTCAGAATAATTAAATAATTATTATACAAGAAAGTTTTACAAAAAGATAATCTTTAACATTGTACAAGCAAGTTCATGTTTTTTCAATGACAAAATTTTTGTAAATATATCGGCAGCATTCTCTGATGATGATAATTTTCTCTGATATAATGAAAACGAACATCAATGTGCTTACTTCGTTTATGAACAATTGGATTCTTAACTGCGAACTGAGCTCCTTGGTTGTCGCACAGCACTGTAGAAGCTTTCTCAGCATAATCGTTGAAGCCAATTTCTTTCAATAGACTACTATGAAAAGCAACTTCTTTAACGCCTTGACACATTGCAATATATTCAGCTTCCATCGTGCTTGAGGAAACAATGGGTTGTTTTTTCGATTCCCAAGCAATAAGGCAGCCACAAAAGAACAGAGCAAAACCACTCAAGGACTTTCTATCTACTGGGTTTGATCCCCAGTTAGCATCTGTGTAAGTTAACATACCTTTGGGTTTAAGTTTGAGGTATCTTAGAACCCGTTTTGCAGCTACAAAGTGTTCTTGGTGTGGGTGACTATGGTACTGAGCTAATCTGCACGATGTCAGGTCTCGACATTTTTGTTAAATATGTAAGACCACCAAGTAACGATTGGAATTCCTTGATATTATTGCCAGAGCAATGTTCATCTATATATTTTTCTAGTATGGATCCTTCTACAGAGGGTGTTGCAGCACCCTTACAATCCAGCATTGTATATATTATATAAGATATATCTCTGTTGATTTATTTGAATTTCGCCTCGAAGACCATCTCGCTGAATCTCCAAACCTAAATAATATTTAATAGGACCACGATCAACAGCTTCAACTTGGGATGACAATTTTTCAAATATATTTTTCATAGTGGCTTCTTGAGAACAGGCTATTAACAAATCGTCGACGTAAATAGATATTATGTTGATTTCATTTCGGTGATTCATGAAATAAATACAATTGTCTGTTTCGCATCTTCGAAAACCCATGTCGTTCAAAAGGGAATTGATTTTTTCATTAAAATATCTCCCAGCCTGCTCGAGCCCATATAGAGACTTTTGTAATTTGTTCCTTACTCACGAACATTTGAAGCTGTTCCATAACCTCTTCTTCTAGCTCCCCATTCAAATAAGCTGATACGACGTCAATGTGATTGACCAGCAGCTTGTGTTTAGCCGATAGTGCCGATAAAAGGCGTGTTGCTGCATGCCTTGCCACAGGAGAGTAAGTTTCGTAAAAATCTTCTCCGTAAACATGAGAGCATCCTTGGGCAACTAGTCGTGCCTTCAATTTTTCTACAGTGCCATCTGGATTAAATTTAGTTGAAAAAATCCATCTCGATCCAATTATATTTTTATTAACCGGACGATCTACCAACTCCCATGTGTTATTTTTAAGTAACGAATCATACTCCGCCTGCATAGCATATTTCCATTTGATACTATCTTCTGATTTCATGGCATCATAAACATTGGATGGAGTCACAGTGATATACTTTTTTCTCGGGCGTCCAGCCTTGCCAGTTCGTATAATCATTGGCCCATCTTCTGAAAAACTATTATCATCGGAGGCAATTAGAAGATGATTTTCCTCTATAGTTTCAGTAACTTCGCACTCAGATCAACTACTCCAGACTTCTCAATGAAATTATCGTCTTTTACTGTTCCATCCTCTGCTGGATATACCAATATGTCATAAGTTTCATCATGGACATCCAACTCTTCACCAACAGCATTTTGCTCACCATTCTCGAAAAATATGACATCCCTCGCAATAACAATACATTTGCTTTGCTTATTGTAAAGCCTGTAGGCTTTCGTTGAATCGGCATAACCAACAAAAACAAGACTTGTACCTTTTGGTTCAAACTTAGACCTTAGACCGATGGTTTTCTACCAAACCAGCATTCATACGGGGTCTTTGACAACAGGACTTTTGTTGGACATCTGTTCCTTATATATGTGGCTGTATTAAGCTTTGTATATGAACTAGACTAGTACTACCAAGAATTGAATTTTTGAATTTTGCTGCTCTGCTTGGTTGGATAGCTCAAAAACAAGAACAAGATAACATTTCCCCAGTGGAGAACAAAATGACAGGAACGAACACAATAAGTAGGAGTGTGAGGCTATATTATATTGAAATAATGCAAGTAAGAGAGTTAGGTTGCTTTTTTAAAAAAAAACAACAAAATATTGCGCCGAATTGGTATGGTTGGTTAGAGAGGAGGAAAAATTAAAAATATTATGCGAAGTAAGGATACGATCGAAAGAACTTTAAGAAGTTTTTAGGTAAGACTAACCGTTTTGCTACTAAGTATCAAGACTATTATCAATGTAATTTGGTATTACACGTTTCTGTGTGATCATTTATGAAAGGAAATAGGGTTTACAGAGGGAATAACAAAATTACATGTTCTTAAAGCAAAACTATATGATTTTTGTTTTTTGATCGTGTTTTTAAGAAAGCCATGAATGTAATAATAATTCACAATATTTTTAATAAAAAAAGCCTAATTTCGGTTACATTCTATTTTTTTTAAATCTGTTCTTTTAACAGAGAAGAATGCACAGACATTTTATTTTTTATGGTTTTGTGTGGAATTGCAAGAATCCGGTTACTTAGTGACGTAACTTTTAAAATTCTTTTATACTACTTATTTAGTTAATTCACCCTTTAATTATTCATACCCCAAATCTAACTCTCAGTGAGAAGAGGTTACGTAATTAATATTTTGACAGAAAATCAGGTAGGCATAGGTATACTTTGAACCCTCTTCATGATTGAACAGTGTTAAACATATCCTAAAAACTATATACATAAATATGTAGGTTTTTGGTGCTTTTATGAGATTTTGTTTTTAAATATTGTTTTGTACAACAGGTAAACATGAGAAAATTAGTACGCAGTTTGAACAAAAAAATTAACTGAAGTCGAAAATTTTGCCCAAACAAGAAAAATTGAACATAATTTAAAATTAAAACCCTGGAAACCCTGAAAACATCTCAGTTCAATTCAAAAGCATTTACAAAGGGTAGTATTTCTAATAAAAAATCCGACACGAGGTACCTTCGTTAGTACTGACAGAGAAAATGGGTGAGGGTCAGCGTTACCCTCTTGAAGATCTACTTCGATTTTTGTAAAACATTGAAAATAACTTGCGAAGAAATAGCATCCCTTATTTCTTAAAATATTTAAGTCAAAAAAGTTAACTTCGATTGAACAAAATCTGCTTCGATTTATATAACCATTACACAATTGATTCTATAATAATTATACACTAACAATAAGCCGACACATTTACAAACACCAGATCATAGAGGAGGGGCATAATATTATAAAATATAATAATACCTCATCTTTGCATTAGATGTCAACCCATAAAAAACATAAAGTTTGAATTACATGCTTGTACCTATAAATATTTGTAATATTTAAATTGTATTGTCTTCCTATGTGGACTTTTTATAATTTCAGTACAAAATACAATGTGGTAACGCAGAACTCAGTTTGCATCAAATTTTGCCAAAAGCCATCCATCTGGGTTTTCTTACCATTGAATAAGAAGTACAGGAAGTGGTGTTAGCTACATGTACAGTATACGTGAGTGAAGCAACAAAAATGTCTGATGATGTCCATTTTTAGGGTATGTGCTGTCAATTTTTGGGGTATGTGCTGTCAAACTTTGACTGTGTTGTCAGTCGAGTTCAGGGGTGTATTATTTCTGTTCGTGATTGTTATAAACTTATAATTCATAAATTTTATTCAACTTATATTTAATACAATAATTCAATTTATATAATATGTAAGAAAGTGAGTCTATCGCAGATGGCGGCCAACCTTAGAGTGAGGTTAGAATTACCATCCATAAAAGAAAGAGAAATATTTGACAGCATTGTAAATTGCGTATGTTGGTAACATTAGTTTTTAATAGGGTGCTTCATATCCCCTTTCTTATTCAAACGCAAACCTTACTGGAGGTTTCTTAGGTCTACAGGATTTGCGCGCCTCTATTACTTCTGAAGGTACTGCAACTGAGCTCTGATGATGATCTCGGAGAGATGAGGGAGAGTCATTTTTTTCTACTGGTCTAACTTGAACTTGACCTGATGACCGATTATCGCTGGGATCAGATTGTGGATGTGCAGGAGATGCAGTGGCTTCACATCGGAGATTAGTTGACACATTTGGAAAGTTAGATATATTATTTGGAATTGTCAAATGATTATTTTCTCGAGCGGACCCAAAACCCTTCCTGACTCGCAATTGATTTTGATGTCGCCTGAAATAACCTTCTTTAGACTTTACCAAATACATTCGCTGCCCTAGGGTCTTAATAATTTCAGCTTCTATCCAACGATTCCGTTTCAAGTACTCCCTCGAGTAGACTGCGTCACCAGGCCTAAACTTACTTGTAGTAACCAATCGTTTAGGATTATTTGGTAACATTGCTGAAATAATTGTTCGGTGTGGTCTACCATGAAGGTATTCAGCTGGAGACTTTCCCGTTTCATTTGGGAATGCCCTATATGATGATAAGAATGCTTGAAGGGCATCGTCATAGTTGCCACCCTCATTTAAAATCTTCTTCATTGAAGTTTTGAATGTTCGAACCATTCGTTCCGCAGCACCATTAGATTCCGGATTGAATGGTGCTGATGTCAAATGCTGGATTGAATTATTCTTGCAGAAATCGTTAAATTCCCTCGACACAAATTGAGTACCGTTGTCGCTAACAAGGGTTCTTGGTAACCCTTCCAATGCAAATATAGATTTGAGCGCGACGATCGTTGCGGTTGATGTAGACGAACTCATCTTCACCACCCACGGAAATTTAGAATAGGCATCAACAACAATGAGCCACATCTTACCAAGAAATGGACCAGCGTAATCCAAATGCACTCTTTCCATTGGTGAGCTGGGATTTGGCCAACTACTATATTCTTTGGGTGATTGACTGGAGTGAACCTGACACGCTTTGCAGCCAGCAGCCAATTTCTCAATTTGACGATCAATACCAGGCCACCAACAATATCGGCGTGACAAGTGCTTCATGCGGCTTATGCCCCAATGTCCTATGTGAAGCATGGAAATAACTTTATTTTGCAGATCAACGGGTATAACGACTCTTGTATGCTCTGACTGAAAAAGAATAACATTAGCACAAACAGAAAGACATAATTTTCTACTAAAATACGGCAAAATTGTTTCATAATCTTTATCTTTGCGACTTATTTTTGCGGGCCAACCATTTTTTATATATTTAAAGACTTTCTGGAGTATGACGTCTTTAGCCGAAAATTCGGCTATTGTTTGGCTTGTGATGGGGAACTCTTCCAATAACGTTTCGTAGATTGATTCTATTGATAACACCTGCTCTTGCTCTTCATTATCAAAAATCGGGTCAGGCCCTAGAGGCAATCTAGAGAGACAGTCTGCATTACAGTGCTCTTTGGTAGGTCTGTATCGAATTTTGTAGTTATAGTTCATGAGAATGATGGCATATCGTTGCAGTCGATGGATGGTCATTTCAGGCAATTTTTTGTTCGGATGGAAAATGGTGAGTAGAGGCTTGTGGTCTGTGATCAGTTCAAACTCACGTCCATATATATACTGATTAAATTTTCGCACACCAAAAATTATAGATAAAGCTTCCTTTTCAATTTGGCTGTACATTCTTTGACTTTTAGTCAGCGTCTTGGAAGCAAAAGCTATTGGGCGCTCGGAACCGTCAGGAAAAATGTGGGACAACACAGCTCCGATACCATACGATGAAGCGTCGGTTGCTAGGGTTACCGGATACTGCTCAGAAAAGTGAACCAAACAGGACACCTGTGCAATTTTGCCTTTTAGCTTTTCAAACGCCTCGCTTTGCTCTTTTCCCCATACAAACTTCTGATCTTTGCCTCTTAAAAGATTCAGAGGAGCTGCCAGATGAGCAAAATTTTCAATATATTGATTGTAATAATTTATTTTTCCAATAAAAGCTTCAAGACCTTTGACATCTGTAGGGCAGGTAGTTTTAACAACGCTTTTATTCGCTCACCTGAGGGTCTTTTACCTTTGGAGTCAATGACATGACCTAGATAGTCGATTTGCTCCTGCGCGAACACGCACTTTTCTAGCTTACATGTAAGGCCATGCTGCTCCAATCTCTCAAGAAAAACTCTTAAATTCTGAAGGTGCTCAGAATTATTTCTTCCCGAGATGATAATATCATCCACATAAGCGCCACAGCATTCCAAACCAGCCAATAGCTGATCAATATATTGTTGAAATATAGCCGTTGAACACGCCGCTCCGAAAGGAAGTCTCTGCATCTGATAAAGACCAAACTCAGTGTTGATAACGAATATTTGCTTGGAATCCTCATCCAATGGTATTTGTAAATATGCGTCTGATAAATCGATCTTTGTAAAATATTGACCCCCTCGCAATTGATGGCACAACTCTTCAAATCTTGGGAATGGATACCCATGAACCTCTAGCTGGGGATTTACGGAAGCCTTAAAATCCCCGCAAATGCGAACTGCCCCGTTCGGCTTTGATACCACCACAATGGGAGCTGCCCATTGGCACGTTTTTATCGGTTTCAAGATATTCAAACTTTCTAAGCGTTGAAGCTCAGCCTTAACGGCTGCCTTTTGTGAGAATGGAAGTGGACGGTATTTGAAATATTTCGGTTGCGAACCTTCTTTCATTGTTATGTGGGCCTCGAACAACTTGCTACAGCCCAAAATATTGTTGAAAACGGTCTTATGTTTTTCACAAAGTAATTTAGCTTCAGATTGCAGCTTCGCTGTAGAATAGTCTGACAGAAGGTTCACCTCTTTGTTACTGGAACTAACGCTAAACTTAAGTGCTGCAAACCAATCAAGACCCAAAATATTTCCACCTGATCGAGTTTTAGCAACTAAAAGTGGCAACTTAGTCACTTTGCCTTCTTTGGTTATATTCACTTGAATAACACCACGAATGGGAACATTGAAACCTCCATATGCTTTGAGTACCTTCGTAGTTCTGCTACATTTTGGCTTGCCTAGCTCCTCATAACCCTCATCGCCAACTAAAGAGCACGTTGCTCCCGTATCAATTTGAAACTTCATTTGCCGACCATTTACTGAGAGAGTCACAAACATCTGAGTCTCCCTTTTGTTTATTTCCCCCATCTCAATGCTCTCATTAGCATCGCTAAATGTTCCTAGAGAATTAATCGATGGTATACTTCTGCCCTCTCTTGATTGTTGGCTAGATTCTATGCTGTATACCGAATGAACTGATTGCCTCTTGTTGCTAGACTCAGAATTGCTTTGCCTCGACCTAGGACGTGCTCTGTTCTGCTTTGATCGCTTATGGAATTTTCCTTTCGACCACCTTGCCTGCCTACCTGTTTGCCCCATACCTAAGCATACGTTGCTTATGTGGCCTTTTTTATTACATATGTCGCAAAACGACTCTAAATGCCTGCACTGACTACGATCGTGATTGACTCCACAGTTCTTACATGATTTACGATTAAGATAATCTCCAAAATTGGACTTACTTTGATTGCGAGATTCTCTCCTCTCAATTTGATTTACCTCTATATCATTAGATGCCGTTGATGTTGATGGCTGAGTTGTGGGCTTAATAATATTTGAAGCTAATTGTGTTTCTTCGTATGCCGCAGCTATCATCTCTACTTCTTCTAACGTGGGGTTCTTTTTTAGAGTTGCTGCAGTTCGTACTTGGTCGTGAGGTGTGTAGAATGTTACCATGTCTCTTATCATGAATTCTGCATACGACCTTCTGCAACTGTCATTAGTGCACACAAAACTGCATGTCTTCGCTAAACCCCTCAGATCAGCAATCCAATCCCCATATGATTGGCCCGGTTTCATTTTATTGCGCAGAAAATTACAGCGAGATGCCAAGACGTGTATTTTTTGTTCGAAATGTTTCGTTAGTTTATCTATTATGTCTTTAAATGAATGTGCACTTACGCTATCAGTGTCTATCAGTTTTGTGAGCAATTCATTTAGAAAAGTCCCACATGATGAAAGGAAATGTGCCCTCTTCATATTGTCGTCTGTAATTGCATGCGCTGAAAAATGTTGCTGGAGCTGAAATATGTACGTTTCCCACTTGTCTTTTTGCTCATCAAAAGATCGAAAATGTGGCACAGCGCTGGTAGCCACGTGATGATTGTTAGCCGCTTTGACAACTTCTTCCATTGTCTTTTGGTTGTCTTTCAATAGTTTCTCCATCCATTCCTGTTGCTGCTTCATGATTTTTTTTAACGTAGCCTCGTCCATGGTCCTCGTCGCCAAATGTTATAAACTTATAATTCATAAATTTTATTCAACTTATATTTAATACAATAATTCAATTTATATAATATGTAAGAAAGTGAGTCTATCGCAGATGGCGGCCAACCTTAGAGTGAGGTTAGAATTACCATCCATAAAAGAAAGAGAAATATTTGACAGCATTGTAAATTGCGTATGTTGGTAACATTAGTTTTTAATAGGGTGCTTCAGTGATGGTAAGGCGCTGCAATTCGTTGAATTCCCGTAGTGTGCACGGTTGTTTTGAATAGTTCTTCCATCGTTTTTCGAAACGTTTTTATTTTTGTTTGTATTACAATAGGCGTAATAAAAGTGATGAATTACGGATAGAAAATCAAGAAAATGTACTGGAAAATAAAAAAAATTAATCATTAAAACCGTGCAGTGTACCTTTAGTGTTAAAACACCATGCTTCCTAAAAAAAAATTGAGATTGAAAAAAAAGTCGAAGCAAAATCGATGAAATCTTGATTCAATCAAATTTCGCTTGGCGCCCCTGAGATTAACCATTCAACTGCAGACCAGCCCTGTTGTAATGCGTTTGTGTTTGTGAAACTCACACTACTTAGAATAATGCTTCAATTCTTGTTCATAAGACCCCTTCCTGTACTTCTTATTCAATGCTTCTTACACATAAAAAATACATACCCTCAAAGATCTGTGTATAAAAGCACTCTACATTATATTCAAGGCCAAACAAGTATCTCCACAGAAAAGTCTCATAACAAAATTATTATTATGTCCTTGCCCTTCTTATGCAAGCATTTTTCTATAAGGCGTTCTCGTTCTTACCTTACGCCTTTTTTTATGAATTCCCCATTGAAAATAATCTCCAAATTCTCCAAAGCAGTAGTTCTCAACTTCTAGGTAGATGACTCTAGGATGGATGCCAGGACCATGGTTCTAGATTTCCAATCTTGGTAGAAGGTACTAGTCTAACTCTATATACAAAGGAAATAAGAACTTTATGGACACGAGTAGGACTCGAACCCACGACGCACGTTCTGCTTAGCAGCCAACGCAGCTAACCATTAACGGACACTACCAAAAGAGATATTAATAGAATCCGAATTTAAAACGTGGAAAATAAAATGGGATTTGGGAAAATATGACTGTTTTTTGAAACTTTGCATATATGTTCTTGGGTAGTTTCTTCAAGATGGAAATCGCACGTTCTCTCCAAATTTTTGTTTCCTTAGTGTTCAGTGCAGCAAGTGGAGAGAGAACTTTCTCTACTCTCAGGAGAACTCAAATTTGGCGGCGATCAAGTATAGCAGAAGATCGACTAGTTGGCTTAGCGGTGTTAAATATTCAGGTTAGACTTGAATTCATACTATATCAAAGATAGCTTTGAACAAAGCATACATCGATTACAGAATTGTACTCGTTATACCTTTCAAAACCCTGTACGATTAATTGTTCTTTTAAAGACCTCTTTTTCCTTGCCTATTAACTTTTTCAGCGTCGCCCCCCCTAACAAGAGTCTCTGGATCCGCCCCTGATTGAATCAATTCAAGATTGGAAGTTATTACAAGAAGATTTTTTATAAGATTACCGGAATGGTGTTAATTTGGTGATTATTGACAATTTGAAAGTGGAAATTTCGCTATTCAATTGGGGCCAGACCAAACTTTCAGGATCCGATGTTACAAAATTACTGAAAATATTAGCCCTAATTGTGTCCCATAACTAAAATCTACCTCATATAATATAAATGTATGCTAATAATAATCGCATTAACACTTTTCCTTATTTGAAGACACACCCATCAATATAAATTACACTTGCACCGCAACGATAACGTGTTCAACCAACCAAAAATCCCTTAAATTAATTCTAAACATTGCCGGCACGTGTCCAGCAAGCTCTCAATAAATGACAAATAAGTACGAAGTGCTCGTTCAAAAGTCATCTCTGGAAGCTGAGATAATGAAACGCACAGTGAGAAACACCAGTAACTGCTCATAGATGTGAATGAGATAAGAAAACGGATTATAAGAAAAAGGAACGCTGCGGAGGTAATCTGTGATTAATCATAAATTAATCCTTTTCTATGGTATTGGAAGGCTAACCGGCCTCTCAGTCCCGTTAATGTGTCTTAAAACTTTTTATGAAGATTATTACCAAAAAGGTCTTAGAACTCTGGTCTGTCTTGTTATCAGACAAATCTGCAAGAAATATAAAATAATAAAGGACCACAGGTCTACAATTTGTTTTCCATGCTCAGTTTCGATGTAAATTGGGTTTATTTCGGTATGCTGTAGACTTCCTTTACATTCAATATTTTCTTTATAAATTAACAAAAATTGATGACAGAATTATTACTGTCTAATATTGCTATGAATTTCCGGTTACAAAGTCCACTTTTTACGCCCAATTTCTTATGCCGGGTGTTTATTCCCTCCCTTTAGCCAGGAGGGGCCGTGCTGTACCTTGCATCTTGTTTTAAAATTTCAAATTTGATTATTTAAAGGAATTTGAAAATTAATTTTAAAACTCAACATTTTAAGAAAATAATATTTCAAACTAAGTTTTTACAAAATTTTAAGCAATAACTACTAATTTTTCTTTCGAAATTCAATGTAGTTATTAAATTTATTCTTTTTGCTAAGATAAAAAAAACCTTTAAACTAACCAATTTGTGGCAGATTCAACTTTATTTATTTTTTAATCAGAATTTTATTAGGACACTAGCTGACCCGCCAAACTTCGTACTGCCTTAAACAAAACACCTATATTTTTGTACCCCGGTAAACAACCACATCCCGCTTCCCTTCCCCAGTAGTCTTTTCCCTCTACCCCGCTGTCCGAAATTTCTTCCCGTTACCCGCTACGCTATACCTGCTATCCCGTTACCAGCTATAACGTTACTACTCTACCTGGTACCCTTTGCCCACTACCCACTACCCTTAATCGGCTACTCGCCGCTTGCTACACTGCACTGCTTCCCGCTATCCTGTATACGCGCTACCCCCTAAACCACTACCCGCTACCCTGGCTATATCTCATGAACAGCTTCGTCGATCTTTCAAAAAATTCTCAAAACCCATCAACAGCACTACCCACATTCCATTAGGTACATGGGGGTCTATGGTAGGAGGATAGATATTTAGGAGTAAATGTATTTTTAAATTCAACACCATAACACTTAGGTGTGTAAATATTAGTTATGAACTTGTTCTCATATCTATTGAATACAATAAACGAAATTTCATCAAAATTGGTCAAGCCGTTTCGGAGGAGTATAAACACTAAAACTGTGGCATAAGAGTTTTATATATTATATAAAACGTCTCCTTGCTGGGGCACTTGGGTTTTATTCACTTCGAGAATAAGATCTTTGAGTTGTTTAAGCTTCACAATGTCTTGATCATTTCTTTGCAATTAATGCCTACAAAGCATCTTCTTACGGTATAGAACTCTAGCTTCTGCAACTGTCATTTTTCAAATACTCGTAGGTATGTTTTTCGCAGCCTTACTTGGTCTTTAGTCCTGTTCCGCCAACAACAAGTTTTGAACCTGGGGCAACATTGCCAGAAGAGAGTTTGAGATGCCGCCTCTGCTGTGCTAGGGTTTACTCAGCCACCAAAACGAAACCCCTACAAAAGAGATGTAGGCAGGACCATGCAGCCAAGCAGGAGGCATACAGAACCGCGCTGCATAGAAGAGCTAAAGCTGCTCGTAAGCTCTACGAGCAAAAGAGGAGAGACAAACACCGGCTTCTCAGAAGAAAAAAAAGAGACCATGAGAAGCGTTAGATCGAGGATGTTGAGAGATGAAAACCGCAATATCACGGCTGAAATCCAACAAAGCCGCTGGAGCAGATGGACTAGCTGCTGAGCTGTTCAAAGCAGCAGGCGACGAGCTAGATAGGAGCATGTACCAAATCAGCTGTAGGATATGGTCAGAAGAATGCATGCCCGATGAATGGATCCTCAGCATTGTTTGCCCGATCCTGAAAAAGGGAGATCCTATAAACTGCGCCAACTATAGAGGAATAAGTCTACTAAACATCGCCTACAAGATCCTCTCTGCCGTAATATGTGAACATCTGAAGCCTTTCGTCAGCAATATGATTGGTCCTTATCAATGTGGCTTCAGGCCAGTTATGTCAACTATCCACCAAATTTTCACTTTGCGGCAGATCCTAGAGAAGACCTATAAACTCCAAATCGATACCCACCACCTTTTCATCGATTTTAAGGCCGCGTATGACAGCACCTACAGAGACGAACTGTATAAAGCTATGTCTAGCTTTGGCATCCCTGCCAAGCTCGTTCGCTTGTGCAAAATAACGATGGAGAACTCACGCTGCTCCATCAAGGTTGGCAACGGGCTTACGGAATCTTTCGACGTCAAAAAAGAATTCAGACAAGGGGATACACTGTCGTGCGATTTCTTTAACATCGTTCTTGAGAAGATAGTTCAGAACTCCACCGGCAACAACAGAGACAATATCTTCCAAAAATCTGTTCAACTTCCCTCGTACGCTGATGATATTGATATAATGCGAAGAACACAGTGCGCGTGATGTCAGCGGCAAAAATGGGTTTAGCATAAAAGAGGGAAAAACGAAGTATATGCTGTCTTCGAGGAAGGACACCCAACATCGACGGCTCCGACAGAACGTCACAACAGACGCATATAACTTCGTGGTAGTAGAGGAGTTTTTCTACCTAGGCTCCGCTATAAACACGGGCAATAACACCAGCGCCTAGATCAGACAAAGAACAAATCTTGCTAATCGCTGTTTCTTCAGGCTAAGAAAGCAATTGAGTGAAAAAGCCCTCTCTCGAGCAACTAAGGTAAAATTGTACAAAACACTCATCATCCCAGTCCTGCAGTATGGTGCAGAAGCATGGACCTTGACAAAATCTGATGAAAGTGCCTTAGGCTGTTTCGAGAGGAAAGTTCTTCGGGTCATCTTTGGCCCTGTGTGCATTGAAAGGGAATGGCGAAGAAGATATAACAGTGAACTTAACGGGTTGTACAACGACATGGATCTAGCCAGAAGGGTTAAGGTCCAGGGACTCGATGGAGAGGGATGTAGACCGCGACTCAGGTGCGCACTCAAGTGGAAGAGGACCTCAATCAACTTGGAGTGCAAAATTGAAGACAGCTAGCTAGGGACCGAGCTAGCTAGGGTGACTGTTTATTGAGGCACATGTCCACAACGGACTGTAGCGCCACCTTAAGTAAGCAGAGATGAAAAAACTAACATTTTAGTAGAATCGCAGTCGATACTGGGGATTTGGGAAGATTACTTTTGTATACTATAACGGCGATGACGAACATTAATCCCGTTGTCAGACAGGAGCCTTTCATTAAACACTACGCGATGATGGCTAACAATTCCGTGACCTTTTCTGACCTAGACGAAATAAAATGTTTGAATGCATTTTCTCAAAGTTTAAAATTGTAATATCTCGACGAAACCAAATCCCAGTAATATGAGCAGTCTACCGGCACTACAAATGACGTTTACAAGTGAATTCTATGCAAAAAGTGTGATTTTATTTATTTAATTAATTAATTTTTCCATTTTCTAGAATCTAGAGCCAAAAAACGTGGGGACCGCGAGAGTATTAAACATGGAGATAATTAAAACGAATTATTTAGAGCAGTTTCCAAGTTAACATAGCGTCCCAATCGACTTTTATTTGTATTGGCTCTTACATCCAATCTACACATTTTGCAATAATGTTGCCTTCATAGAGATAAGATATAGGTTAAAAACAAAAACCCACTGATATAGATTAACTATAATGTTAGTATAACAGTTATTTATAGAATGTTATCTTTTTTATTTCTATGCTTCAAACAGCAGTTAAATAAAAATACAATACAAAACAGTTTATTTCTTAAAGCTTAAAAATATTCTTAACATATCAGGTTCCTTAAATGACACTTAACCTAAAATTTTACTGCATTAATATCATGAGTATCACATACGCATATGTGTGTCCAACACATCGAATACAGTTTTACCAAAGCACACCAATCCATTCTTCAGTCATATCTTCACTCTTCATATCATTTTCAAAAGACTTGATTTCCTTGTACCATTCTGGATCGTTTTCTGCAGCAAACTTCGGTCTGCCAGTTTTGTTTCGATATAAATATTCGGCAATTCCGTGTCCCTTAACCCCATCTACTGTACACGAAACAAATTGATTATACACCTTCGATTCCCAATTTCCACCAACATATCGAATTGCACTGACATCTGACTTTATTTGGATACAATGTCTCCGATCCTTCGTCTCAACAATAAAATTTTCATGATTTGGCGGAACTCCTTTCTCTCCATAGGAATAAAGTTCAAAGTTACAACTTGTAATTGGTTCATATCCACATCCATTGTTTAAGCAAATATAACCAGTTTTCAAGGAAGACAGAAAGAAAGATGGTTGACTTAAGATTCCAATTACTAAATTTGTCCCATCATCAAGGAAAAGCGCAAAATATACGTATCTATTGATGGACGATAGGCACCGATCCGTTCCAAAGCTGTGATCACGAAATGAACTTAGACTTAATTGAACGATTGGTTCGTCACCCAGCTGAAATGTCCCATTCAGTTTACCGCATTGTTCGTAGTGGGTTCTTGTCTTCAAAATGCTATCGACATTCCAAACCATGTGGAAAAATTGATCATCCCAAGCTTCACGTGCAACTGAATCAGCAATTACTGAAGAACTTAGATTTTTATTGTAATCAAAATGTTCTAGTTTCGACGAAAACTCCCCTTCGAATTTAAAAGAATATCGATGGTTGTCTTGCTTAACGTCGCCAACATATGAAACCTTCCATCGACGCATACATTCGATAGGTTCGATCCAAAATCCATTAGCTCTAAATTCTGTACTTTCTTTTTTACCGTCTGTCGTAAAATGAACCATATCTGGAAGATTTGGAGACGAAAACAATCCGCGATCTGGAATCCATAAGTAAAAAGCGGCCTTGGTTACACCTCTCAGACGACGTTCTACGGTAATCATAAACTTGTAACCCATTTCGTTGGCTCCAAAGAATGACACCACATCGTAGGACTTTGGATTACTAGATAAAATTTGCACTCGTTCCAAGGATTGAAGATATTCTGGAGACTTGAGTTCACACTCGTTATCGATGAAGATTTTTCGTCTCCAATAATGAAGAAAACGTAAAGCCAAAAAATACTTAAGTCGATAAAAGAGACCCTTCTCAGGATAGATTCCGAAAATACAATTAGATTTCCGACGCAATAGCAAAATAAACGCAGCAATAATTGCAGATCCAAAGGCTACACCGATTATAATGCTTGTAGCTAAGTACATTGTTAGCGAATGAGTATATCGATAACCGTTCAAGCGTAAGTTCTTAATAGTACTGAGTAAAAATGTTCATGCTTACCGGAAGATATAGGCAAGAAGTTTTGGTTTTTCCAATACTTAAAGAGAACAGATAGGAAAGCTCTTGTGAATTTTGTATTAAAGCGATTAACGACTATATTCAAATAAGTCTTAATTGATAAATGATAAAATTTGTTTTTGAAGATAACGGAGTTAAAAAAAAAGTACAGACATCAACAAAATCAAGTGTGTGTCGAAAATTAGTTAAACAAACAAATTTTGTTAAGGTCAGCTGATGACGAAGATTGTGTCCAGCTAAGGTTTGATAAGGCATAGTGCATCATCGATTTACGTTTTTAGAATAATTTTGTTGTTTATTGCTACCAAAATCAAAACCAAAATGAGCTTTAACAAAATACCTGGAATTTTAATTTTTAGTTTTTCTTTAAATATTGTTTTCACTGAATTTGTGTAGTATTTTTCATGATTTTTAATTATTTCATTGGGAAAAAATATATCAAACGTACTGCCTCAATCGATAACAATCGATACCCATGTACCACACTACCCACTACCCTTTAAACGCTACCCGCTTGTGCTACCCAGTACGTCTACCCGCTACCAACTATTTTTGACGTTTACCGTTACACCATTAGCCAGAAACCCACTTCTTATAAACCGCTACCCAATACCTATTAAACCACCATCTACTACCCGCTATTCTTGCCATATCTCATGCACATCACTCAGGATTTGGTGTATCAATGTACAAACAATAATAATAACCGTCGGAATTTTCATGAAAACTGAGTAGGAAGTAATAGAGCTCTTAAAAAGTATATACTAGTGAATGCCTTGAGACGTTTCAAATTTTGTTGTATCTGACTTTGATTTGCTAAATTGTCAAAATTCTCATCACGAGTTCTCTAATTTCCCATTGTTAAAAAATTAAAATCCATTCAAAATTTGATTTGAGGTTTTCTTTCTCTTCAGGAGTATTCAGTTTTACCATTTCAAAACTAATGCATTTCATTTGAAAGAGTGATTTTGAGATTTTTGTTTAGTCAATTTTTTTTTTTTACTTTTTCTTGCTTTTCAGTTCCCCATCACAAATTTTCCAGTTTCCCTTTGAAAACCAAAGAGGTTTCCGAGTTCCTTTCGAAAACCCATTTTAAAATTTTCCAGTTTTCCAGTTTTCCATTTGAAATTTTCCAGTTTTTCCCTTTGAAAACCAATGAATTTTCCGAGTTCCATTCCAAAACTCATTTTGAAATTTTGCAGTTTTCCATTTGAAATTTTCCAGTTTCCCATTTGAAAACCATTGCATCCAAAATTTAATGCAATTTTCCATTTGAAAATCAATGAGTTTTCCGAGTTTTTCATCAAGAACTTACTATTTTTCCATTCGAAAACCCATTTTGAACCAAACAATTCCAAGCAAAAAAATATAGTTTCCGACCTCTGTTTGGTTTTTCCAGTTTTACCACTTTTCCATGAGGTTTTTCCACTTTTTTTTCACAGAAATCATAACTGAATACAACAGTATTAACTATCAACCATGAAAATTTCACGAATATCTGTTGGGCCATTTCGGAGTATATCAGGGACATACATACTTGTAATGATTGATAATTTCAGAGTCGATTATAAAAGTAAATTTTCTTACTGGGTATATCCACACTGTTTCGCACAGGCCAGCTTTATTGGCACTGAGTGAAACCCAAGTAGGTGAGAATTCCGACCTTACTAAATTTCTTATTCATGATTACTTAGTGCCATTATTCTTCCTCCACCATGGTCTCGCCGTCTACATTAGGAATGATGTGGCTTATCAATTCTTACCAGAGTATGGACGCTGCTCCAACTCTTTTTTCAATTTTATGTGGTTCAAGTTTTCCGTAAATAAGCATATCATTCACTATTTTTCTCTTTATTGAAGCCCAAATTTCGACAGGGCTTCAACACCTCGTGAATTTGACGCTCTGTCTGACTCCATTCAAAGAATTGTATCCCTGTATCTTCACACTGAAATCGTTATTACTTGCGATTTCAATGGACAGAATTCTTCGTGGCTTCTCCATTCGGGCCAGACAACATCCGAAGGAATGTGTTGACTTTAACCACCTTACTCAACTTGTTACCGAGCCCACTCGAAAATACTCTTGACTTGTTTCTTACGTCTGACCCTGATAAATACACTATCAGTGTATTAACGCCTCTAGCCAGATCAGACCATAGTATTTTATCTGCAAATTTCTCGTGCCAAGCTAATCCAGTTAGAGAAAGAGCTCAGATCACTATGTTTCCTCGATAGTGACGTATAGACTCCAGCGCAGATATGATTACTAATATGATTATTTTGGGAATGAAAACTTTTATCCCGAATAGGGTTAAAGCATCAAACCCAAGGAAAAGTCATGGTTTGATTCAAGCTGTAAAGAGGTTATCAGGGAAAAAGAAGTAAAGTTCCGGTGTTTTAGAGCCAACCCAACAGAGGAAAACCGAAGCAAGTTTAAACAAGCCAGGAAGGCCTACAATGCCCATATTCGCCGGACCAAATTTTTACATGACTAAAAATTAAGGCAAAAAATACTGCAATGTCCCAAAGGCAGTAAGAATTTTTGGTCATTTGTAAAAAAAATATAGAGAATTCTTCTTTTTCCTCGGTCCCTGCGCTCGTTGATAATGACACTCCAGTTGTTGTTCTCTCGCGAAAGCTAACCTTTTTACTAGGCAGTTCGCTGCCAAATCTTCGCTGTCAGAGAGTGTCATGACTCCTTCAATTCTCGAGCGCGTCAATGATTCCATAGGAAAAATCTACTTCCGCACTCGTGCTGTGGCGAGAGTCCTAAAGTCCACGCTGGAAGAACCCTTGCGTAAACTTTTCCATCAATCCAATTCTTCTGGGCTCGTTCAGAGCAGCTGAAAAACAGCATCTGTCTAGCCGATTCCAAAAAAATGCGAATGCTCCTCCCACCAATTATCGTCCAATTGCACTAACGTCCCTGCTTTCTTAGGTCATGGAAACGCTGATAAACTATTAGCTTAAGAAATATCTCGTAGACCGAAAGCTTTTTAATGACCGGCAGTACGGCTTTCGCAGCAACAGGTCCACTAGTGATTTGATGGTTTATCTCACCGAACAGTGGAACAATTCCTTACATAGTTTTGGAGAAAGTAAGATTGTTGCACTTGATATTTCAAAGGCATTTGATAAAGTCTGGCATCTTGCTCTTTTATCGAAAGTGCATGCCTTCGATATCGATGAGCTCATTAAACTCTGACTTAAACAGCAATGTTCAATGGTGAATTAAAAACCGTGTAGAGTTTAATGCTTCGAAAACTATATGCTGTCTTGTATCGTTAAAGCGAGATATACCCCCCTGCCACTGTCCATGAGTGGCACTTGAGACCGAACATCTCCAGATTCTCGGTATGGGCATTACTGACCACCTTTTATGGAATTAATACACATGCGATGTCCCCAAAAATGCCGCAAGATGTTTGGGTTCCTTAAGACGGTGCAAGAAATGTTCTTCCCCCTTCTGATCTGGCTATCATCTACAAAGCTTGAGTATAACTGTCATGTCTGGGCTGGTGCTCCAGTGACATGCTTAAGTCTTCTGGACAGTATCCAAAAAAGAGTATTTAAGATGATTGGTGATCATACCATCGTTGAGTCATTTACATCGCTCGAACATCGGCATAATGTCTCATGCGTCACCCTATTTTACCGTTACTTCAACGGTATATGCTCTAGTGAAATAGCTAGTTGCATTCCTCCGCTTAAGATATTCAGCCGTAATACCTGCGTCTCCAGGAATGCCCATCAGTTTACCCTTGAGCCCAACTTCGGACGTACTGTGATGTAGAGAAAATTGTTCTTTAGCCGTACTACGCCAATGTGCAACTCTCTTCCCCACTCTGTCTTCTCTAGGCATTGCAATATTCAAGAATTAAGAACCAATGATCACCGACACCTTCTTTCACATCCTCTATCCATTCCCTTATACTCGCACTATGCTCTTGGCATATAAAGCGTACTGAAAAAAGCCCTTGAGTGCGCGTTGATTATAAAAAAAAGGGTTAGGTAAGGTTACGTTAAAATGGCTGCGGAACCAGAATCCGCACACTTAGGCCAAAAGAAAAGGCCCGTTGTGATACCATATGAATCTTCAAAATTACTTCTTACTAGTCGAACCATTTTGGGCTTTTTATAAAGCGAAAAAGATATTTGATATCCTTTTTAGCTAGGTTAGGTTAGGTTGGAGTGGCTGTCTGGATGTAATTGACTCACTTAGACCTCAAGGGTCCATTGTGATACCACTAATGAGGTTACTCATGGGAGAGTAATGAAATTAAACAAACCATTTTGTACTTTTAATGAAGTTAGAAAGACATTTTGTGTCTATCGTTGCCAGTTCACTGGTATTATCGAAGAAAGGATTACCGAGATAGTTATTCCTTCTATTGGAGAGCGCCGGACATGTACACAGAAGGTGTTGGATTGTTTCCTCCTCCTCCTCGTCTATGCAGCTTCTACAGAAGTCGTTTGCGTAGACCCCAAGCCTCAAGATATGTCTGCCTATGAGGCAGTGTCCTGTTATGACTCCAGTTGTAGAGCTTATATTTTGTCTGCTCAGGGAAATCCGTTCTTTTGACCGTTTTAGGTCTATGCTTGGCCATATTTGTTTGGTTGCTAGGCAGGTGGTACCCTGTAACCATCTAGCATTTGCTGATTCTAGAGAATATTGTTTGAGAAGATATTTGCATGTAGCAAGTGGTGTTCCTTTCCTATGTTATGTTTTTGTCTAACATGTGACAGAAGTGTTCCGTTTTTGGCGAGCTCATCCCGCCCGAATGTCTCTGTGGCCCTGCACCCAAATGAGGTGAATATTAAACTGTTCCGTCATCTAATTCAGAGATGATCGACAATCGTTCACTATTTGAGAGTTTGTGGAGACAAACGCGAGTGATTTGAGAGCGGCTTGGCTGTCCGAAAAGATTCGTATATCCTTGCAAGATATAACGTTTTCTTTGAGCCAGGATAGTGCCTCTTTAATCGCCATTACTTCTGCCTGGAAAACACTACATTGATTGGGTCTCTCTTCTTCCCAGGAAGATCTTGAAGGAATGGAGACATGGAAGCTTTTATCGAATACCATTTTTGGGGTGGTATAGTCTAGGCGATCTGGGATAGATCTGAAATTATCTAGAATAGTAGTATGACCAGTATTGTTACTGTTCCATTGAGAGGTGGCTCTAAGCCTCACACATGAGTTGGCTGCCACCATTTTGGAGAAGATGTCAAGAGGTGTTAGGTTTAAAAGCACTTCCAGGGCTGCGGTTGGTGTTGAGCGAAGTGCTCCTGTGATGCACATACCTGCTGACCGCTGAACTTTGATGAGCTTATTTAGATTTACCATCTTGTCCAGTGCGGTCCACCATACGACAACTCCATAAATGAGTATCGGTCTGATTACCGAAGTGTATAGCCAGTGGGTTATTTTTGGGGAGAAGCCCCATTTTGATCCTATGGCCTTTTTACAAGTAAAAAAGCGCTACGGTAGCCTTTTTTACTCTTTCATCAATATTTGCCTTCCAATTTAGTTTTTTGTCTAAAATGAGGCCTAAATATTGAGCTTAGTCGGAAAAGCTTAATGGAATTCCTTTAATCTTGGCTGGGCTAATCTGAGGAATTTTGTACCTTCTCGAAAAGAGTACTAGTTCTGTTTTATGTGGATTGACGTCCAAGCCACATTGCTTAGCCCAATTTGTAAGCCTATTTAAGGCATTTTGTAGGAGTTCCGAGAGAACTTGGAGATGTTTCCCAGATATGGATATTGCAACGTCGTCAGCATAGGCAATCACCCTGAAACCCTCTGCTTCCAGTGATGTTAGTAGGTCGTTTACTAACATGTTCCATAAAAGAGGCGAAAGGACCCCACCTTGGGGGGTACCTCGATTCACCGATCTGGTGGTAGTAAGGCTTCTCATGCTAGAAGTTATTGTCCTGCTTTTGAGCATGAGACTTATATGATCTTTGAGTGATTTCTCTAATTTCAGCTTGTCTATTGCTGTTGTGATCGCCTGGTAACTGACGTTGTTGAAAGCTCCTTCAATATCTAGGAAAGTTACTAGGTTATATTCTTTGTATTTGAGGGAATATTCAATACTACGTACCAGCGAATGAAGTCATGTTTCTACTGATTTTCCCTTAGAGTAAGCATGTTGAGCTGTGGAAATGAGACATAGTTTTAAGTTATGTCTGTTGTAAATTTCAATCAATCTTTCCAAGGTTTTAAGAAGGAAGGATGATAGGCGGATTGGTCGAAGATCTTTAGGGTTAACGTTGGAGGGTTTCCCTGCTTTAGGAATGAAGACTACTTTTGCAATTCTCCAGGCTTTGGGAATATATCTCAACCTTAAACAGCTTGTCAGAATGATTTCCAATGGAGGAATGATCATGTGTGAGCATTTTTGTAGTTCGGCCGGAATGATTCCGTCTGGTCCTGGAGATTTATATGGATCAAAGCTATCTACGGCCCATTTCAGTTTTTACCGCGTTATTAGATCAACTAAATCGCTTGTAGAAGCTTGAGACTCTGATGTTAAGTCGTTGAGTATGCTTGAGCTCCCTGGAAAGTGGGTGTCTAATAACAGATTAAGAGATTCTTCATCTGTGGTAGTCCACGTGGCTGCTTCTGTCATTAAAGCACTGGGTATTGTTGGACTTTTTGAGAGAATTTTTCTGAGTCTTGAGGCTTCTGAAGTATTTTCTATTTTTCCACAGAAGTTTCTCCAAGAAGACCTCTTACTCTTCCTTAATTCTTTCTTATATTGCTTAAGAGCCTGTTTGTATAAGCTCCAGTCAGAAGGAGATCTAGTGTACTTAGATCTATTGAAGAGTTTGCGACAACTCTTCCTGAATGGTTCTAGTTTTTTACCCTTTAAAATGGTTACAGGGCATGAAGTTCTCATTAATTCGTTGAGGGCTTCGGTGAGATGATTCACAGAAAGGTCTAGTTCATCTTTACTGGAGGAGCTTTTAAGAAGGTTGTGATCAAGCAGTTGTGCTAGTACCTTCCTATATCGTTCCCAGTTTGTATTACGGTGATTGCGAAAACCCGTAGATATATTTGCCACATCATTGAGCTCAAACTGAATGTATCCGTGGTCAGAGAACGAATTCTCTTTTGAGACATGCCAGTTTGAAATCAGATTGTGGATCGAGTCAGAGGTAAGTGTAATATCAAGTACCTCTTTCCTATTCTTGGTTACAAAAGTGGGTTCATTACCAATATTACTTATGAGTAAATTAGTGCTTAGTAGATAATCATACCTACCCCATACCGTGTGATGGACGTTAGCGTCCGATCCAATTAGGAGACCAACTTTTTTCGATTGCCCGTCCGCAATTGCCTTCCTCAAGGTGTCTCCTGGAGCTGGGCTGTCGTGGCCAAGATAAGAGGATATGAGCCAGTAGGTGGCTTTATCCGTTGTTAAGACAGCGGTGGTGGTGTCCTTGTCGCTGTAATTGGGGAGTAAAATACTTTAGTCTTTTTACTAACATGCAGACCTGTTCACCTTTCTCCGATGCATACAATAGTTTATAGCCAGGAGTCCTTAGGCCTCTGATGATGGAGTTTGAGACCCACGGCTCCTGTATCAAGACGATGTCTTCCTTGTTTCTATGCAATCGGAGTACCAGGTTGTTTGCGGCCATGATGGGGTGATGGAGATTAATCTGAACTAATCGCAGCATTGCAACTTTTAGTTAGATCAACCTCCACCACTGTTTTGTCGGCGTTATCATCGTCTGAGGAGGAATGAAGTAGGACTTCCTCACTCAGAGTGATGCCTAAGGTAGAGTCTTCAGTATCCATGTCGGAGTTGCTGTTGACAATATAGTTAGCCTCCACGTCGGATAGCTTGTTTGGGACTTTGGAGGTCGATGGTTCCACTTGTGGTGTTGCATCGACTTCCATATTTGGGGGTAGTGAAGCGTTTCCTTCCGCTGAAGGGGCTTCGGTGGGGGGCGCGTTTAGCGAATCTTCATCTTTTTTTGTAGATATGGACTATGATTTCATCAAAACCGTACCTAATCACGCCTTAGGTCGCGGCCAGTGGAGCTAGTGATTCCCTATTGATCACTAAGAGAGCTGATCTATAGCGGCCCACTGTCTCCTTCTCAACCTTTGGGACTTTCCAGTCGTGAGTAGGTAGGTTTGGGTTGCTTGTTTTGATTAATTTCATAATCATATCTGGGCAGTTGTGTAGATCCGGGACCATCATACGTGCTCTCGGTCGGCAAGGAATATTCTCCCTTGTAAAAATTTCGAGCTTGGCACCCGGCCAGACTTCTGGCAAGCCATTGACAGCAGCCATGTACAGATCGAAAGATCTCCGATCACCACAGGCGATGAGTTTGATACGATTTTGGTACCATCCTGCATCAGCTGTGTCTGGGAGAGGTCCCGGATTCTCCTCGATGACAGATAAAAATCTGAAACCAAGGTGAGCCTTGACGTCTGCCCAATGATCATGAGAGATGTTTCCATCCACATGACTCCTGTCAATGACTGCGGCTATTATCTTGCCTTTGAGCGCGTCGCTAAAAGAAAGATCCTTATTGAAGGTTGTTTTGCTGCTGGAATGCACTTTCTGCCTTTTCGCATCAGGCTTGTCGCCCTCAAGAGACATATTGCGCTTTGACGTTGAGCCGCTGCAGGCCGGTTTGTTAATTTTGCTAAGGAAGCCACTAGCCCACTCGAGTTTTCGCGTTTGCTCCGGGGTTCTTTCCGCCGCCGGTATGACACCGACTGCGGCTAGAATCCGAGTAGCATTACGCTGATCTCGATTGGCCTGTGACTTCATGGACCTCTTTTTGGTCGACCCAGAGCTGTGTCCGTGTGACACAGCTGTGGATCCACATCCAGATCTAATCGCTACCGATACCAATCGGGGTACGCCCTCACCCTTCGAGTCATTTCCACATGTCGTAGATTTTGCCTCTCCGGATGGGGTGTCCCTTCTTGGGGTAGCTTGCAACGTCCTAGCAGGGGTGGGGAAGGGTTGGGGTGTGGAATTGCCGCCCTTGGGACAGCCGAGCGTCACAGCTGTTCCACTGACAGGTAGTTCCTTCAAGTAACTTGTTAACTGTCTTGTTTTTGTTTCATCCATGTGAGTGTTTGTTATGTAATGTTTGCTTACTAACAACTAACACTGCACTAAGTGATGAGCCGGTGGTATAACATGGTCTACTATGTTGGCAAACCATTGGTCGTAAGACTGTGCTTGCTATAAGCTCTCTTCGACCAATTCTGATAGTGTAAAAAAAAAAATAAAGGTTGCGGCTAGAAGAGGGAGAAAGACTCCCGCTACTAGTGGCAACCACAGGGTTGACAACCCGTTCACAACCCTGAGTTGGCTCGACAGCCTTTTCAGGAGATGTGACCGCATTGGCAGCCCTGGCGCGATTTATTTGTTTGATTGTTTTTCTGTTTGATTCTTTCATTTTGTTCCCACGAGTAAGGCGGAAAGACGGTCGGCCCCGGCAGAGCTACTTGCCGGGGTAAGGCAGAAATATGACGGACCTTGCCACAGCATCTGAAAAAGCTCGTTAATGGCTGGTTTATCCCCCAGCCTTTCATTCTTCGGCACGGTTTTCGTACAAAGCACGCTCACACCACCACTGAAATTAGGAACCTCTAAACTATGATTGAATTAGGTTTCCGAACATTGCACTATTGAGAAGTTACAACAATTCAGCGACCCAACTCAACCTTAGCTAATCAATATCCTGCCAAAAACGCACAGGACACTGTAGTGATCATTGCCCGCCTGGCACCCACTTGGAGGGTTTGAATGAGGATTTTTGCCGAGGCTCCTTTTTAGCTAGTTCACTGGGATTATCAAAAAAGTATTCTCCCAGATGAAGTTTGCGTCTTAGTGAAAGAGTAGGGCATGTGCAGAGAAGGTGAGAGATTGTTTCCTCTTCATCCTCGTCCATACAGCTCCTGCAGAAGGCATTTGAGGCTACACCAAGTCGTATTGCGTGTCTGCCTAAAAGACAGTGTCCCGTAAGGACACCTATTAGGGAGCTAATATGAAATCTGCTTTGAGATAACAAGTCCTTAGAGCGCTTTAGGTCAAGTGAAGGCCATGTGAGCTTTGTGGATGCGCACGTATGTAAATTGTACCGCCTAGACCCTGTTATTGTTAAGGCTGTTTCTTTTAGCAAAAGTTTGCACGTAGCTATCGGTAAACCTATCTTTTCCCTTTCAGGTGAGATAGGTATGACGGTTCCATTTTTAGCGATTTCATCGTCTCTACAATTTCCCGTGATGCCTCTGTGGCCTCTCACCCAGCAGAGGTGAATATTAAATTGCTGCGCCATCTCCATAAGAGATGATCGACAATCGAGGGCCGTTTGAGAGTTGTTTGAGACTTGAGACACCTTCGAGAGATTTAATAGCACCCTGACTGTCAGAGAAGATGTGAATATCAGAAGTTGATATCACGTTTTCTCTTAGCCAGGAGAGAACCTCTATGATCACTAAAATTTCCGCTTGATTAGGGAGGCAGAATGAGAGGCTTAGATCCATAATTTTTCTTGGACTCATGTGTAAAAATTAATACTCCTGTCTTCCAGGACCTTTTTTGTCTTCCCATTCATCTCTAGATGGAATGGATACCTGGAAGTTTTTCCCAAATTGGGGTTTTGTAATGGTGTAGTCTATGTATTTTGGTATAGAACCGAAGGTGTTCAAAATGATGGAATGTCCCACTGTAAGCGTTTTCTTAAAATAATTAACTAAATACTCAACATGCAAATAAAATAAATAATCGAAGCAATGCAAAATACAGTTTAAACCATGCAAAATAAAACACTAGGCTTTGGTACGTTCCTTCCACGTCTCTAACATTCTCAAACGCTTTATTTCAACTGTGCTTAATTCTTACAAGAAACATGATTCGTTATGTTAAAACACAATATGGGAAGAGCTTTACATACATTGATTTGATATAATCGAACCGTTTAACGACAGCAAGTTACATTCAATTGCTAACAGTTTAAGCATCGTCTGATCTTCCTGTTAGTCAGAGCGAACATAATGTTGAATACATAGTCTTTGTTTACATAGATTATCATTATTGTTCTTAGTGGAATAAAAAGCTTTTCAAATCAAATTGTATGAAATGGTAAAAGGGTTACCGCATGGTTTATATAAAGGGAACATTTTAGTTTACGATATTATCATCATTTATATCGTAAGAGATGAAGTCTCTTACAGTTCGATCATCCTGACTGTAAATCGTCCTCGATTTACGATTTCATGCAATAACATTTATCATTAACATAACATTTTCTTTTAAAAACATTTTGCGACATTACATTGTAATTTTTTTTTGTTTCTCTTTGAATCATTATATATCGAGTATCTTATCATAATAATTAACCTTTAATTTTTGTAAAGCAATAACTTGAAATTGAAATAAATAAGGAATTAGATTTTTCATTCGATGTTTTTCAATTATGTTTTTTCTTGTTTACGTATATTTATATCAAAATAAATAATAACAATGAAAATTTACAATACATTAAATGTTGAATACATGCATATCTTAACAGAAAACAATTGATGAACGATAAAAGTTAAAAGAAATAAAACGAAATTGAATATTGATTCATGCAAGGTTAAAACTTATGTTTGAACATAGGGTTTCATGTTTTCGGGGCAACATACCCCTTCGTACGGCACGCGAGATATTTGAATATTTTCTAAATCTGTCATGAGATAGCGGTCATTTGGTAATATTTTCTTAACTTCATAGGGACCTTTATATTTGGCAATGAATTTCTTGTTAAGCCCGGGAGTATTGACAACATTTTTAATTAAAACATAATCGCCGACTTTATATTGCAACGGATTCTTGTGGCGTTTATCGAAATACAATTTGTTTCGGTTTTGACTTTCAATGGTTTTTTCATTTGTTGTTCCCCTAAGCTCTACTAAATTTCGAGGCACCTGTTCTATTATATTGTCGTCTAAGTATTCCTAAAGGTTCTCAACAACTTCACCTTTTTGACAGACACCAAAAAGTAGCATACTAGGGCAAACGCCAGTACTTTTCTGTATTGTTGAGAGCAAACTCAACTTTATGCAGAAACTTCATCCAACTACCTGAATCATCTTGACTTTCTTTTGACAGCATAGGGGTGAGGCACCTGTTTATACGTTCAACCTGTCCGTTGGCGAGCTTGTGGCCACCTTAACGTGTTGAATACAGTGTTTGTTACAAAATTCTGAAAAGTCACTGGAGGTGAAACAACTACCCCTATCTGAAATTATACGTGTTGGCTTGCTATAAGATGCAAACTACGATTCGAGGCATTGAATTGATTCTTTAGTGGTTGTGCTTTTAACTGCGTAAAGTTTCGTGTACTTCGTGAATCCGTTAACTAAAACAAATATATGCCTTTTGTTATTAGTAGTAGAAGGTGGCAAGGGGCCATAATGGTCAATGTGGAGAGTTTCGAAGGGTTTGTCTCCTTTGGGAATGTTGTGCAGCACCGCTTCCTTTTTTCCACTAGGTGGAGAGAAATGCAGACATTTCAAGCAACTGCTAATATACTGCTTTATTTTATGTTTCATATTAGGAAACCAGTATGTTTTCCTTAAAAAATTTAAATATTTTTCAACACCAAAGTGACAAAGACCTTCATGGTGTGTTTGAATAACATTTCTTTCCATCATAGCTGGAACATAAAAAAAAATTTGTTTATTGATTTTTCGGTCGACTGAAGTAGGAATAGGTGCACTATGGGACGACCGTTACACAGTTGAAAATTTGAAAATTTGAAATTTGAAAAAAGGTGATAGGAACGTGTCTTGTATAAATAAATGGTTTTATCAGCAAGTCACAAAACCCAATGTACGATGTTGTTTATGGTTGTTTGTATAGGATCGAGCGGGAAGGGTCAAGTTATAGGTAAAGGAATGTTTGATTGTTTGTAAAATAAAGGGGCAAATAATGATGACGATTGAAAGTGGTTTCTAGTAAATCTGTAAGCCTGTCAACACATACATATATTCATAAAATGGCTTCATTTATCTCGTTTTGCTAACACAACTACTCCGGAAGACATTGTTAAATTCATATCTTCAAAAACTAACATTCCGACAGATTCATTTAAATGTTTTATGTTAGTAAAAAAAGATGCAAATGTCTCTGAACTTAAATTCGTTACTTTTAAACTGAGTGTGTTACATGAACATTTACCAATTGTCATGGACTCTTCGCTCTGGCCCATTCATGTTCAAGTTAAATATTTTTTATCTCTGGACAAAAAAGAGAAAACGCAAACTATACCTTCCGAGCCTCCAACTCTCTTAGCTCAACCATAGTTTGCCAAACACCAAATTCACCATCGTCGTCGTCATCATCCACTTCATCATCTTTGTCATCATCGCTTTCTCCCGTCACACCAATTTCAATAAGCTCGACTTTGTCTGCTTTGTCATATAAACCTTCGTCACCACCGTTTTTATCGTCGCTGCCGCCGCCACCGTCACAGCCATCACCATCGTCATCAACAGTAACTTCCCACTGCAACAATGCATTACTCATAACTAATTCTTCTGCTTCTCATTTGCCTTCTCATTCTGATGCATTTAATTTTCTTGGTTATTATCAAAACATTGGTGGAATGCGCACAAAAATGCAACAATTGTTTCTGTCGTCATCATCTGAGCAATTCGATTTCTTAGTGTTTACTGAGACTTGGTTAACCAAAAATCACAACAATGCAGAGATGTTTAACAGTCATCAATACTCTGTGTTCCGTAAAGACAGATGTTCTCTATCCACTGGACTAGAAAGAGGAGGAGGGGTGCTGCTAGCAGTGCGGTCTTTATATGCCTGTACCGAATTAGCATTGCCAACATCAAATGATTCTTCTTTCGATATTGATCAAATTATTATCAAAGTGTCATTAAATTGTAAAAGAGATGTTTTTCTAATAGTCAGTTATATTCCGCCAAAGAGCCATATAGATTTATATAAAGAACATATTAATAACTGTATTTATTATATTTCTAAGCTTAATAGTAATCAGCATGTTATTTTAGTAGGAGATTTCAACTTGCCAAATTTAGATTGGGTATTTGACTCTGATGAAGGGGTTCTTATTCCCTTTAATGTAATTAATGAGTGTGATTCTTTTTTTATTGATTCGCTCTTAACTGTGAATATGGTTCAATTGAACAATTGTAAAAATAGTTTAGATAGAACACTCGATTTATTATTTGCTGATAAAGAATTAAATATGTTCGTAAGCAATTCTATTTTTCCAATTTTTCCAAACACTTTACATCACATTGCTCTGATCTTTGAATTTAAAATACTAAACTTTTTAAAACCGGGAATGCATTCTCATTATAGATATAATTTCTCCAAAGCTAATTTCAATAACATTGCGAGTTATATCAATAATAATTTAACACTGCCTTCAACTTTGATTCAATCTTGGTTCAGCATATTGGAATGAAAACCTATATTCTCTAGTTTTTGTAATAAAATTGTATGATGCACCCTATCAAACGCCTTTGCAAAATCAGTGTAGATAACATCCACTTGGTAACCCTTTTCTAATGAATTCAGAATGCAATTCGTGAAAATGGTTAGGTTAGTGGAAGTTGATCTACCTGATACAAAACCGTGTTGGTACGGGGATAAGGTCTCTTTCAATAAAAATTTCAATTTATCACAAACAATTTTTTCAAATACCTTAGGTATTGCGGACAATTTACTAATTGGTCTGTAGTTTATTATTTCCTGTTTTGGACCACATTTGTAAATAGGAGTAACGAAGGACGTTTTCCATTCTGACAAAAATACACCATATGTTAATGAACAATTAAAGATAAAACACAAGACTTTAGATAGAGCGACAGAACATTTTTTTAAAACAATAGGTGGAATTTCATCCGGACCAGAATTATTATCTTCAGTAAGACTAGATAGAGCCACTTCCACTTCTGATAAGGTGATACTTAAATTACCTATGTTTAGACTGTTTAGGGACCGGTCGAAAGAGATGTTAGTGACACTACTAGAGTCAATGGGCAGGTTCAGCAGCATAAGGCACTTGAAGGTAAGGCAAGTCAGTTTCCCTGAACGCATTTTTAACTTAAGACATTTAAAATGTCATTAATTTCAAATTCTGAAATTCACTTCGAAATTTTATTGTAAATTAAAACGGAAAAGTACCAAGCCTAAGAAAACAAATATTCAGGAACTCCTTCGTGGTTGGAAATTTATATTTCCAATGCAAGCGTTGCAACACCACAATCGTTTGCAACGTTTGCATTGGAAATATAAATTTCTGCAAAATTCGCATTTGCAAAATAATATGAAGCAAACCATGAATATTTTAAGTTCACATTAATAATGTGTACTCTACAATTTGAAAATCTTTTCCTTCCGAAAGGCGTTTGAAAATCTCTTCGAAGTCTTCAAACTCATATATTTGGCCATATTGCCAAATAATCCAAATATTAAATTTAATTTTTTATAAAACTGTAAATTAATTAAAATCAAAGCGTATCTATTCACCAAATAAAGTTCAGCTGCGATGTGAATGTTTTGTATGTCACAAGCAAACAAACAGCTGTTACTTGATTTTAAGGCAAACTGACTAAAATGGAATGATTTTTTTTGACACCTGACCAATCAGGTACACCTATTTTGCCTTAACTTCAAGTGCCTTACGCAGCTGAACCTGCCCAATATAATTCGAACTAAAAAAATTAGCAAAAGCATCGCAAATAGATGGTAGACTTGTTAGAGTCGAACCTAAATATTGCATACTTTTAGGGAATCCATTTGATTTCTTTTTATTATTAGCCGCGTTTTATTATCCTCACTAACCCATATGGGTTACCTCGTGATAATAAAACGATCTGGGTTATGAAGGTTGAAGTTCAAGCTATGTTTTTATCCGAGACGCAACTCTGATAAATTTTATTTTGTTTTTCCACAAACAACTTGTTTTTATTAATTCTAATTGATTGACTCTTATAATATGTCTTCATAAAACTGTATCTAAGAGTCGAATACGTGTTATTTTTTATTAATATGGCTGATATTAATAAATCTTTCTACAATAACTTCTCTTTTGTCTCACACTCGCTATCTATCCGCCATAGTTAGAACAAATTGTAGAGTTAAAAAATAAACCCCGATAGGTATCGGGGTTACAGGTTGTTGTTGTTTTGTGTTCAAAAAATTAACCCATATGGGTTAGTGAGGATAATAAAACGCAGCTAATATGATCTGAAATTTAAAAAAGTGTTGGCTCTTTCTTCTTCTGGAGTTGTGAGCACATTATTAGACATAAAGCTGACATTGCAATATTTCAAAAAAGTTGGTAATGGCCGAATATTTGTGTGCAATGAGAGCACAATAGCACACAAAAATTTACTTGAAGCTTTTAACCGCAACTTGAAGAATTTGGAGCTCTGAATCTTTTTGTTGCTGAGGACAAACTTTGTCGATTATACCACGGTCAACTGCTGCAGACGAATGGAGTCGTTTAAAAACGTGGGTGCGTGTGAAGAATTTGGGGCACCTACAATTTAACGCCGATTCCGAACGACAAAGTTGAGAAGCACTTTTTCATACTCGTATTGATACTCTTGGAAGTTTTGTCAGTTCTTCGCAAAAGGCAATGCCCGAGAAAGATGAAATAAAAAACTTTGGGCACGAGTAGGTCTCGAACCCACGACGTTCTGCTTAGCACCTAACCACTAAGCCAAGGACACTATTAGACATTGGAAATGGAATAATTTTACTTGATTCTGAAGGCCGAATTTCACTTCCAAACAAATTTAATTGTAATGCAAATCCACGGAATGAGTTGATTTAAGATGTGTTTCCAAGCATTGAAGCATTGAGTTGAAGTGCAATAACGGCTGGTACAGATTAAAGTCTCTAAAATCGATGCAACAATTTATTTTGAACTAGACAAATAAATGCATAATTTTTTGCCCACAAGTCGTTTGTAAAATTAGTAAATTTTACAACGAGACGGAGTTTTTGAATTTTTTGCATTTATGCATTTAAGTACCAGGACCGCCTCCACTTTTTTAACTCTGATGGTATGAGCATTACTATGTTTTGGGACATCAATCAACTTAAACTTTACAGTACTACAAGACTAGCCGTGAGGAAGTCAATGGCATACGTCTTTAATTTCCTGTTCGACTTGAATTCACTGAAAAATAAATAAGACGCAAGGTCAATCTTTAAAAATATGTGGTTTTGATTTAGAAATTTCTTTTTTCCCTCATGATCAACTATACAGGGTATCCTGTAATTTGTCTGCCATATACTTTGGGATGTGATTCTTGGTCATATTCTTAGAAAATAATCCTTCTAAGACAGAGTTACTTTTTCATCATTTTTTGACGATTAAAAAAGGCTAAGGCTAAGTGGTGTTCAATTTTTCTTGCCCGAGCAAAGTGTTGACTTTAAGATATTTTTTTTTTAAATAATGAGTAAAACATAAAGTTTTCTTATTTTTACCTTATGAACAAAAAAATTAGCAAATAAAATCTCATTGATAAACAAAAACCCATACATTTTATAATACTTGGGTAAATCTAAAACAGCTCAGAACATCGAATTTATGTTTTTTTTGTCAATATTTTTATTGCAGCACTTTATAATATCCCAATAATTGTTAGTTTTAAGATAATTTATAACATTGTGCAATCCTGAAGAGGGTTAAAAACATACTTATGCCTATACCTGGCTTGCTGTCAAAATCCTAATTACCTTACCTCTTCTCAGGGAGCTAAATTTGGGGAAGATATGTTTAATGGGTAAGTTAACTAAAAAAATTATGTAAAAGAATTGAAAAACGAATAGATTATTCATTATTGTTCGTTTTCTGCGGGCAGGGGTTTTGCTAGTATTCTATATGTCGCAAGTAAAAAATAGCACTGAAAATTGATCGCATACAAACATCCAAATCATTTAAAAGTCGAGGGTAAAAAAAGAAAAGACCACAACAACCGATCGTGCTAGCACAACGCAGCCCACAACACAACCCATCGACCCATTCTTGGCTGCCCGTAGCAAAATTATATAGAAAGAAAACTACCTGCACGTGAACAGTTCAAAGTTGTGTTGGCACACGAAATAACTTGATAGCTAACCAACGTTTGTGGTTGGAATTAGAAGCTGGATCTTGTTCTTGTTTGTTTGATTTGGTTCTGTTGATTTTGGTGGCAAGGTTTGACTATAACAAATCTCTTGAAAATAAGGGACAAAAAAGTGGTCATTTTTATTTGCACTGGGTGCGATATCTATGTAACTTTATTATCTGTGGGTCTATGGTATGCATGCTAGTGTGCATATATAATACCTAGAGTCGCGACTTCGGGTGTTCGCTCTCTTTTTGCCTACAAGCTGCAATTTGGTCGTTTTGTACTAACCCAGTGAGAATGTGTTAGTTTTCCAATGCTTTTTAAATGAGAAACTGCACCAATACATTCGCACTGAGTTAGATACAATGCTCAGGTTGGAGTCGAGGTGGGTTTCATGGGCTCAGATTTCGAAAATAAGATTCCGTTGAGCTCAGCATTTTCAAAAAAAACTCAAACATACAAAAAATGCATGTAATATGAAAAATAAATACGTTATATTGTTTCTTTGCACTTTTAACATATAATTGAACTATAATTTACCAATATTTGTATCAAAAATCTTAAAAAATCTTAAAAAAAAGTCGTGCGTTTAGTCTCGTATCTGCTGTGGTGGAAGTCTGTCACTTTGGGTTTGTGCATCAGGAAAAAAATTTTGTCACGGCTGAGTGCTCACTCTTTTGTCACCTCTTACACAGGTTCTTGGACACGAAAAAAAGAGAGGATTGTGACAGTTCACCTCTTACACAGATTCACGGACACGAAAAAAAAGAGTATTGTGAGAGTTCACCTCAGAAAAATTTTGAGGGTGTTTTCGGCAAGGGAGCAAAAGGTCGCGACTCTAGGTATTATATATTCTCTATGCTAGTGTGTGCGAAGGATTAGAAGATTTAGCCAGTGTAAAAATGGGTTCAACAGAAAAGCATGTTGATGCAAGTGATGCTAGAGTAAAAAGAGATACTGCCGATAATAAAAAAACTTCTTGATTGGTATGCACTGCATGATCCTTTTCCTGAACAAAATTATGTCTATTGCAAGTGGAGTTGTTGGCGACGACAAAATAAACTGTCATAACGCACGCGAAGTAGGACTTGCCGCTATGACGAAAATTAAAGGTCAAACTTTTAATAACATAAAACTTAAACGTACCGATAAAGTACTTCCTCCTTTGACTATGAAGAGTTCTGTCAAAGTTCATCGAGAGAAAGTACCGATAGATCCGGTAATTGTAATTGCAAAAAGGATTGCAACTATAGTCGTGTTTTTTTGGCACAGCTATCCGTATCTGCAGTTGGAGCTTCCATGTATTACAAATACAACACGCAGCTGCGGATAAAACTTAAACTTAAATCTGACTGCGGATAAAAAATTGAATTTTTTTCGAGTATCGATACCCGATCGGAGTAAAATTGAATTTCTTAGGTTGGTAACTCGGATAATCGGATAACTCAAAGAGTCTCTAAGGCTGTGTTCGCAGAATGCAGAACACTTTAAGTGCGTTCTTTTATTAAAGTTTATTTTGAATTAAAATTGGAACGCAGAAGTCGTAAGGGGTAGAAAAAAATCAAAAAAATTAAAAAGATTGAGTGTAGAAATTTGACGTTTTTCTTTTTGTTTTTCTTTCATCGTCCTTTGGTTTTTGTTTCTCTTGAAAACTGAATGAAAAAAAAAACATACAAACACAAAATTTTATTTAAAGAAAATAAAAACATAAAGGAGTAAGCAAAATCTACAGAAGAAAAATACTCACGTATGAACACAATCGTTTTTCACATGTGAACAAGGCATTTAATATTTTTCTTCTGTAATGTCGTTTTCTATTTGCGAGATTTAAGGTACAACGGTCACTTTTTTTGCAAAAAGTGCGAAATTTACAAAATTAAAGTTTTTGTTTCTTTGTAGCGCCATTTGAATTTGGAAAAAAAACTACAAACATTGTTTTTGACATAAAAAAGTTTTCTGTATTATTTTTTTTTATTTCTTGGGGTGGAAAAACTGTCACAAAATGAGTTTGAAAATTTTCAATTTTTGACGTTTTGCAAAAAGTGCTCGTTGAAGTCATACCTTTAGAGTCGAGTTAAATTTGTGAATCTAACAGCTTAATAGAGGTGGTGAAGTGTGGAAAAAGTGGAAAAATCTCAGATTTCATGATCTATTTGCGACTTGAGATTAAAAAATGGATTCCAGATTTAAAAATCTGAATCTTGTTTTGTATCAAAATTCACACATACCTACAAGCACACGCACTTTAAACACACTTGCCACTTCTCTGTTTGACATTTGTTATTGTTTTATTTATTTGTTTATTGAACGACGATTGAAGAAATCTATACGAACATACCCAAACATGTCAAAAACTTATCCGAAAGCAAAACTTTCGTTAAAACAACTCAAATATAGTATTGAATAAATTTCGGTTTTTATTTGTTTTTGTTTTATTATCCAACAGCTAGAGAAGTCTACCAACTTAAAAATAAAATAAAACTGCTGCGGATGGGCAACTGCGGATACGTTTTTTTGGGAAATCGAATTTGGCTGCAGATAGCGATGCCAAAAAAAACACACCTTATAATTGTTGTTGTAAAAAAGTAGGATTCTTCTGTTCCTCGATATGTAGTAATTGTCAAGGTCAGTCGTGCTCCAATGTTGAAATAATTAGCTGCGTTTTATTATCCTCACTAACCCATATGGGTTACCTCGTGATAATAAAACAATCTGGGTTATGAAGGTTGAAGTTCAAGCTATATTTTTATCCGAGACGCAGCCCTGATAAATTTTATTTTGCTTTCCGCAACCAACTTGTTTTTATTAATTTTAATTGAATTAGCTCTTATCCTATGGCTTCATAAAACTGTATCTAAGAGTGGAATACGTGTTATTTTTTTTATTAATATGGCTGATATTAATAAATCTTTCTACAATAACTTCTTTTTTGTCTCACACTCGCCATCTATCCGCCATAGTTAGAACAAATTGTAGAGTTAAAAAATAAACCCCGATAGGTATCGGGGTTCCAGGTTGTTGTTGTTTTGTGTGCAAAAAATTAACCCATATGGGTTAGTGAGGATAATAAAACGCAGCTATTAATGAAACTCCAAAAACATTTACTATTGACTCTTATATGCTGTTTCCACTGAACGATAATCTGAGATTAATTCGAATAAACTTGAAATCCTTTCGAAATCACTTGATTTGCCATACAAAAGTTAATCATCTCGATTCGAGATTTCAAATTAATCTACTTGATTGGATTGATGCTGAACGGATTCACTTTCCCATTTCCAACGAAAAGGTGGATGAAAGAGAGAAAAAAAAAACAGTTTCTTGTCAGACTGAACTTTTGTATATATATTTGTAGTAGTAGATATACAAAGGGCTGAACAAAAAGAAAATAAAAAGAAAAAACAAAATGTAGGTAAACAATTTACAAATTTGTGTTGCCTTAAAAACTTTTGGTTAAGCAAAATGTTTGTTCCATCTGTTCAGGAAAATGGATTTACAATCGAAAATGGAAAAATACATTTTAATAAAAATTGGTATATTATGTGCTTTTCTATTAAGAAAGAACATAGTTAAATCAAAAAACTTATTTTTTTCTTCATTTAAAACCAACATTTTAATTTTATTGGAGGTCATCCTTGCATATTTGTGCGAAAAAAACTTTCAAATGTGGCAGTTTTTGTAACCAAGATTTTGAATGTAAGAATTAATCTAACAAAATCCAGTGGAAACACTACTAGATTATTTTTAATCAAACTGGAAGATAATCTAGATTATCGTTCAGTGGAAACGTAATATTAGCTTTGATTCCATAGAGTAAATATAGTTTTTATATAGAAACTTATTTAGAACATTGAAACTTTTTTCTAATTCATTTTAAATGCTGACCAAATTGGCATCAAATTTTTTTAACAAATTAAATATTGTAATCAATAATTTGAATTTTTTTCGTTTTATGTATAGCTTTAGTTATATTATGATTTCATGTACATTTTAAATTTCGTTAGTATATTTGAGTTTGTAATCTCTAATTGATGTTAAATAAATAAATAAATAAATAAATAAATAAATAAATAAATAAATAAATTTTATTGTTGACGATGCGAGTCATAAAACTTCGAACTAATTTATGACTGCAAAGGATCGACGTCGTACACCTTCGTTGGCTCCTATTTGATAGGTATTGTATTGATGAACAAAATAATCAAATATTGATATCTATGGATAAATCAGCATAGGATTCTGAATACTAAATTGGTAAGGAGATGCTATATTTGCTTGAGGGGGAAAGGTAGTTCAAATAAATGCACTGAGTGTCAGGAGTGGTAATTCTTCGATTTTTTAAAATTTCATATTAGGGGAAATGACCAAAATATTCGTCAGTCCATACTATAAAAGCAATAGTTTTTTTAGTTTTTGATTCAGTTTTAGTTCTTCAGTGAAAACGTACATTCAATATGTCAAAGTTTAAAAAAAAAATGAAATCTGCAGTCAGTGTACGCAGGGAGGAGCCGACAAGTTCAAACAGGAAACCACTTCTCTCTCTATCTAAATTGGTTCAGAAGAGGAAGTTTCCAATTACTTCTGCCAAAAGGATAGCAACCAAGTTTGGCCAACAAATTTTAGTCGAGCTAGACGACTATGTGGTATGTTTAAATTTTTCTTACTTTTTTATTTGAAAAATTATAATAAACTTTTATTTTTAGGTATTCCTACCAAAAAGGTGTAATACCCAAATGGAAGAGGAGGACATCGCGGAGCTACACACGCTCTGTCTGGAAGTCGTGGAGCCTTTCGATCGCTCCTTCGTGATCGATTTCCACGATAAAGAGCAACCAGGGTAGGTGCAACAAACTTATCAATATCAGTTGCATCAACAACAACAGCAACACCAACATCAACACCAAAACCAACAGCAGGAACAACAACAACATCTACAAGGAATACAAGAACAACATCAACAGCAGCAACATCAACAGCAGCAACATCAACAGCAGCAACATGAACAGCAGCAACATGAACAACAGCAACATCAACAAGAACAGCAACAACACCAACAGAAACTCTGAAGAGGGAGAAAACAAAAAAATGAAACTATAATTGATGAGGTAGAAAATATTTCTACCTACACTCTTTTTAAATACACAAAACGAATTACTTAATTCGCAAAAACACTTTTTTAAATAAAATAAAAATTTAAAAAAATTAATTTTTTCCTGTGTTTTTATTTTTAATTTCAGCGTATTCAAGTTTTGACAGATATTAACACCAAAATTAAACGGTTCAATTTAAATGGCCGGAAAATTGAATTTAAAATCAACCCTATTCCAAGGCATGAAGAACCAACTTCATGGATAAGAAAAGCAATTGAAGATATGGTTCGATTTGCTGTGGAAGGTCTGAAGGAATCCGACAAGGTGGGAATTACGTTTTCGGGAAAAAGTTTTGCTCATGAGCGAGGTAGTGGATGGATCAATTACAAAACCTGTTCAGAGCTCAGCATGGATGATGTTTGGGGGATGATTTCCAAAATATTCCAGAGTAATTCTGATGGCCTAAGCACTGATGATTTTACGTTATCCATAACATCAGTTCAAATGCCAGCTGGAGAAGGAAGAAAACCTACCTCCATGTTCAATTCGTTCGACGAAGAATGTGCCAATCGTAGAGGAATTATTTGTGTAAAAAATACAGATAAATTATGCTTGCCTCGAGCTCTGGTTATAGCAAAGGCATACACGGACAAGGAGTACAATTTTGATAGTATACGAAGAGATATACGCAATATCCAAACTGAGAGAGCGCTGAAACTTCTGAGTGATACTGGAATCAAAATACCACCAGGAGGTTGTGGAATTGATGAGTTGAAATTATTTCAAGCTCATTTAAGAAACTATAAAATTACTGTTTACGAACACAAAACAAAAGGCCGTAAATTAATTTACGAAGGAGTTTCAAATGACAGCAACGATAAAAAAATATATTTATTATATTATAATAATCATTTTAATGTCATAACATCTTTAACTGCCGCATTTTGCTGTTCTTTGTACTGTGAAATTTGCCATGTACCCTACAATACAAAGAGTAAACATTATAGGTCCGTTCGCGTACTCCATAAAACTGCCCAAAACTGCCATATTCTCCCACTTTTTCGTTCGTTTACTGCCACTTATCGTAAAATCTGTCACTTTTGGAGGAGAAAAATATTTCCCCTATCTGCCGATTTCAGCCACAAAAATTTCTTGTGGCAGTTGTGTAAGTTATGTCAAAATTTTTTTTTTTCTATTAGTTTTGACATTTCATCGTGTTCATGTTTTGAGCACTTGCTCACAAAAAAAATTGACGTTTAAAAAGTGGGAGAATTTTGTGTTCAACGCGTTCTTTTACTTTTGTGCACATTTTATTTTTTTCTGAGAAATTTATCCCCACTCCTCGAAATTTGACAGTTTTTACACAAACTGCCCAAAAAGTACGCGAACGGACCTTATGGATGTCATGCTT
>CAKKXW010000004.1:55532621-55646377 GCA_920937365.1 Sphaerophoria rueppellii | reverse complement strand
TTTAAGGGGAAAAAATTGCCACTTTTACGTCACGGATCAATTCTTGGGTTGTAAGAAAAGTCACATATGTTTTAACCCACTGACAAGAAAAAAAGATAGGAAAACAAGCTAACAAAATGACAATGCCTACAGAACTAATATCGTTTTCCACTGGCAGTCAGGAAGCATTCGGAAGAGTCCAGAAGCCTTCTGAAACCCTTCCATTGGACTGACGGAATGCTTCTGAGAAGAGCAGATTTCTTCCGTTTTGAAAACAGAAGCGTCCGAAGAATGACAAATTTAACCACTGCTGTCATATTTAAGCCTGCTCTACAGCTAGTCCCATTTTAACACATTTTATTTGACACAAAGTATCAAAATTTAGGTCAAGTTTAAACCACTTTTTAACTGAATTCGCATACGGCCTAAGGATCAAGGGGCACTGTATTGCCCAGCCAAGTTCTCTAGCAACTTTGGCACTACACCCTTATTTACAGGATACAACTCTGAGTATTTTCCACACCACTCTAACTTCTATACCTAAGAAGTCAAAGAAGAAGCACCTAAGTAAATTTCAGATATTAAGCATAAGTAGTTTCTAAGATACAATGTTCCAAAAATCACGAAAACCGTAACTGACTGATTGACTGATTCACTGACTCACTGACAGATCATCAAAATTATGAAGCAGTTCCCGTTGCCCTAGAAATTGAAATTTGGCACAGTGATAGGTCATGAAGTACATACAAAGGAATAAATCGAAAATTTGAAATTTTTTAGTCGGTTGCGTGGTAGCCGCCTACGTTAACATTATTAGTAAAAATTATATGGAGCACTTTGGAGTACAGTAGAATCATGAAATTTGGCATACAAGTACAACGTGCAATATACAAATAAAATATGAAATTTATGATTTTCAACTGAGGGGGTGTGGTACCCACCCATTCAAAAATAAATTTTATAAAATATATGGGGCACACTCTGTTTTTCCCGATCATTGCAAAATTCAGGAATTTAAAACCAATGTACACCGGCACCTCCTCTCTAGCCCCTTCCTCCTTTCCTAAAGTGCTCACTGTGTCTATGGCATTAAAAGGGTATAAAAACCCCTTGAGTGTGTGCTCATTATAAAAAAAAAAAAAAAAAAATGGGGCACCTATGATCATCGTAAAATATTGTAATTTGGCAAACTAGCAATTCTGCCAGTCAATATAAAGAAATAAAATAAATTTTTAGATTTTTCTGCTAATGAGGCATGGTACCCGCCCCTGTTTTATGAATTAATGTAAATTTTCTTACTAGTTAGTTAATTTTCTTACTTGTCAAGTTTTCTCTTATTAGCCTACTATTAATAAAGTTTGGAAAACTTGCAAAGTAAAAAAAATTAACTAATTTACATTAGTTTACAAGTTTCTTTCAATTTTGTGTACAAAACCAAACTTTGAGCAATAGATTTCATGAAAATACACTCAAGATTACAAACAATTTATTTTTAATCGTTTTTCTAGATTTGGTAGTAGTAATATAATATTTTGAAGCAACAGTAAAAAAATCTTAAACAAAAATTTCCTTTTTGGATGATTGTTTTTTTCCGGTGGTAACACTGCAAAACATGTTTCCACAGCTGATATCGTATCATTCTCAAGAGAGAGAGAAAGAACAATAGTTCGTTCTATTGAAATATCAATGCAATTACTAATAAGTTATTACATAGAACTAAATAAAACGGAGAATAACAGAAATAAACAACAAAACAGACGCAAACTTCTCACGAAAAAAAAAGACACGTTAAGGCCGTGTGTGAATTGCGTTAAAATGTGTGTTAAAATTTAACCAGCGTTAAAATTTGACACTAATGAGGTGAATAAAATGGGTTAAAATTTATTGAGCTGTGGAGCAGGTTAAAGTGTGTTAAAATTTGACGTTTCTAGTGATAGAGAAATTTGTTCTTGCTTTTGCATTCAAACAACGGAACATAACTTACCCCACGCTCTCTTCTCTGTTTAATTGAATTTCTTGTTAAAATGCGTTGATATTTTAAAAGATATAAAAGAATTAACACAAAATACTTTAAATTTGTCATTTTTCTAAACCAAATACGAATTTATTGTTTTGTTTCTTTTGAATATATGAAAGATATCAGCTATGAAAACAATTTTTCAGTGTTACCACACCGAATAAATCAATTAATCAAAATGGGAATTTCGTTTGATTATTTTTGACTATTGTTTTAAAACATGTCATTAGAATCAAGAACAATAAATAAAAAAGATTTTTTTAGTTTCAGAGACTTTTCATTAACCCTGTTTTCTTAGAAATATGTTTTGTAAGAGAAATTATTTTTCCATGAAAAAGGAAACCAATTTTTGTTCAGGGAAATTTCTTAAATTATGAAGGGAAATTTGTTTAACCTACGCAGAAATCTTGGTTAAAATAATTTTTTTAACGCAATTCACACAGCTAGGCTAAATTTGATCCCACCTCAAACAAGATGTCAAATTTTAGTAGTGGTTGAAGTTTTAACGCAAATTTTAATGCAATTCACACACGGCCTAAAATTTTAACTCATTCAACCTGCTCCAGAGCAGGATAAATTTTAACCACTGATCTCTATATTATATTATAGTATTATAGAGTAGTATAGTATATAGAGTATTATAGAGATCAGTGATTTTAACCCATTTTATTCACCACGCTAGTTTCAAGTTTTAACCAAACGTCAAGTCAATAGATATGTATATATTTTTATGTCAATGATTTAAATAAACCGAGACCATTGAATAAGAAGTACAGGAAGCGGTGTTAGCTACATGTACAGTGTACGTGAGTGAAGCAACAAAAATGTCTGATGATGTCCATTTTTAGGGTATGTGCTGTCAATTTTTAGGGTATGTGCTGTCAAACTTTGACTGTGTTGTCAGTCGAGTTCAGGGGTGTATTATTTCTGTTCGTGATGGTAAGGCGCTGCAATTCGTTGAGTTCCCGTAGTGTGCACGGTTGTTTTGAATAGTTCTTCCATCGTGTTTCGAAACGTTTTTATTTGTTGGTTGTATTACAATAGGCATAATAAACGTGATGAATTACGGATGAAAAATCAAGAATATGTACTGGAAAATAAAAAAAATTGAACATTAAAAACCGTGCAGTGCACCTTTAGTGTTAAAACACCATGCTTTTTAAAAAAAGAATTGAGATTGAAAAAAAAGTTGAAGCAAAATCGATGAAATCTTGATTTAATCAAATTTTGCTTGGCGCCCCTGAGATTAACTATTTAACTGCAGACGAGCCCTGTTGTAATGCGTTTGTGTTTGTGAAACTCACACTACCCAGCAAACATTTTCATTCAGAAATGAATCACAATAAAATCAAAAAAGTGAACAAATCGACCGAAAAAGAATACAGAAAAGAATCATTTTGAGTTCTTTTACCTGGGCTCTTAGACACCGATTTGAATCATTAAAGGGAATCATTTAGGATTTTAAAAGTCTTCATTTAAATGAACGTATATAATGTTCTATATATTCATTTAAATGATTACTTCATGAACCTTTACTGAATCATAAAAATGATTTCAATATGATTAATTAAAATGAAGGTATATACTCAGAATTCTCTCACTTAAATGAATTATATTGGAATCATTTTTATGATTCAAAAAAGGTTCAAGAAGTAATCATTTAAATTTTTTTTCTTTTTTTTTTTATTTTTTGGTCTTAACACCTTTACGTCACATACTTGCAACCATAAAATACAAAAATCAATTTATAAAACTTTTATATTTTATTGTGCTTATTTTAAAACCCGTACAATTGTTTCGGCACCGTCATCACCACATCAAAAACTTTTGCCAAATAATAATTCACGATTTCAGGTTCAAAACGATAAACGAAACTTTTGTCGCGACAATGACCCGTTATCCTTACTCCTTTATAAGGAAAATAAATAAGGGCGAACAAAACAATCCTCATAAGGATACACAAAGATTCAAGAAAATGAGCGAAAACTGATAATGCACAAACGTTTGCCTGTGTAAGAAGAATAAATAAAGGACAAAAAAAAACTTTTGCATAGAAAGATCCACCAACAAGATCTTGTATACACTCAACTCATATTTGTGAAGAAAAAAGAATGAAAAATGAATATTGTTTTTTCGTTTTGTTTCATTTCTCGAATCTTTGTGTATCCTTATGAGGATTTTTTTGTTTGCCCTTATTTATCAAATCTCTCACCATGTCCCCCGTAAAAATGTGAAGGATCTTTCTCTACATTTATAATTCATTCACAAAACTGAACGTTTTATGAAAATTGTTCTTCATTTTTTGTGAACAAAATCTGAACATTCACAAAAATGTTTGCTGGGTACCGAGCAGTTTTTTTTTGTCCTTTATTTATTCTTCTTACACAGGCAAACGTTTGTGCATTATCAGTTTTCGCTCATTTTCTTGAATCTTTGTGTATCCTTATGAGGATTGTTTTGTTCGCCCTTATTTATTTTCCTTATAAAGGAGTAAGGATAACGGGTCATTGTCGCGACAAAAGTTTCGTTTATCGTTTTGAACCTGAAATCGTGAATTATTATTTGGCAAAAGTTTTTGATGTGGTGATGACGGTGCCGTAACAAATGTACGGGTTTTAAAATAAGCACAATAAAATATAAAAGTTTTATAAATTGATTTTTGTATTTTATGGTTGCAAGTATGTGACGTGAAGGTGTTAAGACCAAAAAATAAAAAAAAGAAAGAAAAAAATTTAAATGATTACTTCTTGAACCTTTTTTGAATCATAAAAATGATTCCAATAGAATTCATTTAAGTGAGAGAATTCTGAGTATATACCTTCATTTCAATTCAATTCAATTCAATTCAATTTAATATCGTTTGCTTAACACAGTAAGATACAATATCTTATTAGCTAGTGAAAATTTTAATTAATCATATTGAAATCATTTTTATGATTCAGTAAAGGTTCATGAAGTAATCATTTAAATGAATATATAGAACATTATATACATTCATTTAAATGAAGACTTTTAAAATCCTAAATGATTCCCTTTAATGATTCAAATCGGTGTTTAAGAGCCCAGGTAAAAGAACTCAAAATGATTTTTTTCAGTATTCTTTTTCGGTCGATTTGTTCACTTTTTTGATTTTTTTTTTATTCATTTCTGAATGAAAATGTTTGCTGGGTGTTCATAAGACCCCTTCCTGTACTTCTTATTCAATGACCGAGACTTGTTGTTGGTATTTGCAACAAATGAGCGCATTCCGAAAGCTAGTGACTATGTAGTCAACGCGTTTTAATTGGTTGGTTTGTTGTTTTCAACCAATCAGAATGTCTGTTTGCTTGTAGGAACTGTGATAAATTCATCAAAAAATACATCAGAATATGGAGATGTTGTAATAAAAAAATTGTGGATACATTTTTGTAGAGAATCGTATGATCTACAATTTTGTTTGAAATATTTTCGCTGTAAAACCTACTGTTTAGCTGAAAAACACGAAAAACCTATTCTTGCAAACTTTGACCATCAATAAAATTGTTTTCACAAGGCGGATTAATGGGAACTTTTCACAATTCATTAATAATAGTATTCTGAACATTCGTACCAATTTTGTGCTCTATGGGATATTTGTAACCTTGCTTCTATTATAAGGACTAATTTGGCTGAACTACAATTTGAACTATACAAAAATATAATTTTCACTGCTTATGACCTCGCTTATTAGCGCAAAATAATTTGTTTTGCTGGCGATTCAGATGATCCGAAAAAAACAATAGTTTTTTTTTAAGGATTTTAGTAAAGCTAGCAAAAAAAATGTCTCTCCAAGTAAGCGTATTATCAAAGACCATATAACAAGCAAAGATGTCGCACGTAGAACAAAAATCTGTGCCTGCTTTTTTCCACCATCCCTTTTTTACAATGGGTCCAAAACATGAGTCTAGGAATTGGAAACATTTCACATGTTGTGGAAATGTGGATACACACTGTGCGAAAAAGAGCGTTGCTATTTATACTGAAAAGGTAGAGGGAGAAACAATGTATTTCATGTTTATGAGTAGAAAAAACAACAACAAAACCTATGCCTTTTCAATGGGTCCAAAACATTGTTGCTAGATTTGTAATAATTTTATGAAGCAGAAGAGAGAAAAATGATTTTTTTTGTCATATGCACAAGCAAGTTAGGTTGATCGTTTCGTGATGATCGAGTTCAGAGACAAAAGGAGATCGGAAACTTACATACGTTTCACTCCCTAGATCCGCAATTCTCCTATTCTTCATTTCTTTTTCTTTTCGTCTACATGATACATGTGAGTTACAAAACAAAGAGATGAGGTGAGATTTTTCTATTTTTACATTTTCTTTTGTTTATTTTCGCATTTTCAAATTTATCATGGATTGCTAGATTGAATTTTGAAATTGTCAAACACGTTTTTCTTAAACTCACACGGAAATACTAGAACTTTGATTCGGATGCGTTCTGAACTTTAGACCGAATACATATTTTTTTGGTGTTAATGTTAAGAGTATTTAGTGTTAGAATATGCTGATTCAACTGACGCTCATCACGAGATTGAGTGAAGTAGATTAAGAACATATCTCGACATTTCTTAAATTTAGGGTGGACAAAAGAGTAGTATTATATAACGTTCTATAATTCTTAGTTTAAGTTCTAAATTCAAATTTAACTGCCAAAATTATCCTTTTGTGAATCGACGAATTGAAGAACTGCACTTGCACAGCTTGCTTTCATTATTTATTTTTCTTCCAACACAATCAGATACATATTTCTGATGACAAAAAATAAAAATATTATATTTTCTCACCTTTTCCCATATTAATGATACATTTTTCTATTCCTATTACCGACCTTTATTGGACTGAAGCTTTTTCTTTATTTTCGTTTATGTTCAAATTTGATGTCGAAATTCAACTGCTGGATACATTTGATGCATTACTGTTCTACCGCAATTTTATTTTTTTTGCTATCTTTCTGAACATATCCCTCTTCTGCTCACTTTTACTCACCTTTCGTACGTTAAAACTACAATTTTCAAAGTTACGGTTAATTTTTTCCCCGATGGGGTGCCTAACTTTGCTGAGATAGTATTGGTAAAAACACGCATACTCTTGCAGTAAACGTTGACCGCAGCTTGTAGGCATTGTCATTTTGACAGCTCAGTTTCCCATCTCCCTTTTAAACTAATCTGTGATCGAGTTAAAAGAAGGAAGGGTGAGTTGATGTCCTACACATATACATATGTAATATGAATACCTTAGGGATTTTGTTTTTTGTTAGCTGCGTAAAAAAATGCAAATGATCAGTGAACTCACCCTTCTTTCATTTAACTCGATCATCAACGATCAACCTAACTTGCTTGTGCATATGACAAAAAAATCATTTTTCTCTTCTGCTTCATAAAATTATTACAAATCTAGCAACAATGTTTTAGACCCATTGAAAAGGCATAGGTTTTGTTGTTGTATTTTCTACTCATAAACATGAAATACATTGTTTCTCCCTCTACCTTTTCAGTATAAATAGCAACGCTCTTTTTTCGCAAAGTGTGTATCCACAACATGTGAAATGTTTCCAATTTCTAGACTCATGTTTTGGACCCATTGTAAGAAAAGGATGGTAGAAAAAGCAGGCACAGATTTTTGTTCTACGTGCAACATCTTAGTGTAAATTTCTATAGAAATAAGGAAATTCCCTTAAATTAAAGCACAGACAAGTAATTATACAGATGTCTCATCCCAATAGTAAAAACTGGCTCATATTTTTTTCATTGACGATCGACTATGAACAGGCAAAAAAGTTCGGTTCATAGAAAAGCTCCATGCCTGTTCTTACGAAATCTTTTAAAGCTCTCTTGATGTATTGAAATGTTCGCTCTGTTTCCTCTTTCTCTAAAATCTTTTCGTTTCCTTACCTTTTCTGAGGCCCGACAGATGAGAATATAATAATTTATAATGAGCAAAGTAGATACAAGTTTTTTTTTTTACTTTTGCATATGTGTATAAGCGTAGCTCGTGGCTCTGAAGGTGAGAAAGGTAGAGCAGGTTGGCTTAAAAAGCAAAGTGCGTTTTGGTGTTTTTTTTTTTTTTTTAAGTTTTTTCAATGTATTTTGCTGTATGATTAAACAATTGCCTATATTATTTATTGAAATAAAAACAGCGGATCAACAGGAAAGACATATTATTCATCAGATTGTATGGTTTCCGTGTGCGGGAAATATACAGACAGACAAATAATTATACAGATGTCTCATCCATATGGAAAAAGTGTCCTATGAAATCTAAATTCGCTAAAAAAAAGCTTTTTTCAAAGCTTGCATGAAAATCTTTGTTTTTCTTTTGTTTATGAACACGAAAAGACATCTGCTGTTTTTTTTCGTTTTCTTTCTTTCTTTCTTTCTTTTTCAACCCTTATATTTCCCACACACGAAAACCATACACCTGATGAATAATATCTGTCTCCTGTTGATTGCTTATTGATCAGCAAGGAAAAAAATGCATCTACCTGCCTATACATACGTAAGATAGGGGAAAAAAAAACTATTTGAATAGTAAAAACAAATTTACTTTTTCTGATATTCGTTTGCAGATTCTTTGTTTTATTACGATTTTTTTTGGAAATGTAGATTTGTATGAAATTATATTTTGAATTCAAACCCTATTAAAAAGTTAAAACATAAACTTACAAATGTGTTAAATTTACGCTAGTATAAAAATTAAAGTGGTTCTTATAGTTCTGTATCTCAGTAGAAAAAGCCGGATTGAAGTAAAATAAGAAGTTTATCATGGTTATAATTTTTTCTTTTCAAAAGTCGTTTCGTTGAGCGTTCCAAAAAAAAAAAAAAATTGATTTGTCATAAAGTGAGCGGATTTTTTTTTCAATCCAACCGATCTAAGATTCAATTTGAAAATTTTGTTGGCATTAATTCCCTGTTTAAGATCGCTACAAGTTTTTTTCTGATCAAAAAATGGGTTTACATGCACAAACACAAATTTGACTTTGGAACCTAATATCTCTGCTAAAAATTGACTCACAAGAAAGAAAAAAAGACAGATTTGAAATTTAAATTTCTATACAAAAACATTTTGAAAAAATAAAAATATTGTTTTTTTTTCAATATTTTCTTTCATTTATGGAATTTAGTGTCTGAACTAATCTGAGGGCTTAATTATTAAAGCCAATCAAACTTACAAAACATTTTTTTTCGCACGTTTATCGCCTGACAATATCATGTTGGGTGAGTAAGATAACGCTCAACCCAACGAAATAGAACGAATTTGAAATTCGGTCTTATTTCCTTTTCAAAAAGGAAACAACCCCAATTTGGCTTTAATTCTTTAGGTCTATTAGAAATTGCACCAAAAAAAAAATTGGAAATAAGACCAAATTTTCGAAACAAGTTTTTCGGCTTTATTGCAATTTTAAAAAAGAATTAAAACCGAATAATTCTTTGACACACAAAAAAGTGATTTTATTTAAAATTTGTACAGAAATTTTTTTTTTTTTTCTTGCATAACAGTGCAGTGTTTTGTTATAATTCTATTATTGTTTTAATAAACTGCAATGCGCATAGTAATATTTTGTAAAAATGTTCATGGTTGATGAAACAAAAATGGAGAGTGGAAAACTAGTAAAATCAAACAAAGGCAAGGGCGTATTCAGAGAGGGGGCGATAGGGCGATGGCCCCTAAGCCGCCTAAAATCTGGTGATTTGACAAGCAGAATATAGTTTTAAAAATAATGTTAAACATATATCATCATCATCACGACCGTGGCACGTGGTAACATTATATTCGGATGAAATAGAATTATTAAATATGAGTGCGACTCCGTGGTCCACATGACTAACTTCCCAGAGGAAAAAAAATAAAAACAATATTCAATAATTATTGATTATATGAAATCAAACTGTAGGAACCATAAAAATATTGACTATTGACATCACAGTACTTTGCACATAAATGCAACGAACTACAGACGCATACAGCACTGGCGACTGAGGCATCGGCTGAGACAGAACAAGACATAAATACAACAGAGAAGAGACAGATGGATACATAGAAGAAAAAGAACACATAACAAGACCTACGTGGCACAGAGGAGGAGACCATAGATTTATATTGTCTCATATTATCGCACAGGTGGCTCAGATAAGCTGGCGATTTTTGTAGAAAAAGAATGCTTACTGCCGAAGCTGGGATTGAACCGCCATGTTTGGTTACAATCTACTACTCTATCCTCTGAACCATGGCCACCTGCACCATAAAAATATATCCGCTTAAACACATTTTCATTGTTTACAACAAAATATTGTAAAATAATATATTTTCTAACATGATGAAATAACATTTTATGCTGAAATCGTCATAATTTTCATGAAAAAATTATGAATACTTTCAGATTTTGTTAGATTTTTTCAGGTTTTTTTCAATCCTTACAAAAAACAGCTAAGGCGATTTCGCTTAAAACTTATTATTTTCTCAATCAAGCGCTTTGGGCCAAACGAGACCAATTTGATATCAAACCATGAGCGTTCGCGAGATAATCATAATTTTCATGCATAAAATGACGAATTTTTACTACTTTCAAATTTGTATGCCAGTTAAAAATTGCTTAACTACCGCTGACAACTTAATCAAACTTAATAACGCAATCCGCATCGAATAAGTCCAATTTCATGTCAATACTGTGAATTGTGCTCGAGAGAATCGTGGAAAAAAACGTAACGCCAATAGCATATACACACGCTGACATGAGATAAAATGATTGATTCAAAAATTGTAGATTACAAAATCGGACCGTTTACAATAACTTCCTCTGGGAAATTAAAAATACCAAAATTTTGCTTAGATACTAATTCCTTTAATAAAATCAACTTCATTTCATAAGGCCAGTTCCACCTAACAATTAATCACTGAAATCTCAGAGGTCTCAGAGATTTTATAAGTGGAACTTAAAAATCTCAGCTGAGAACTGAGATATTTTTCTGTGATCTCTGATGAAATTATTTTAGATTAAGATTTCTTGCTCAGCTATTTTGACGTGACTGTCATATGCAGAACAACAATTTGTAACCACCTATCTCAGTGGAGAACTGAAATTATGTTACCATGTCAAAGTGAGATCTCAGAACTGGCCTAACTGAATTAACGCAGAACAGTTGTCATTGTTAACCAGCTTGTTTCCTATCTCCAAAAATGTTCTAGAGATATTAATAAAAATAGAAAGGCGTGACAGCTCTTGCAGAGCCAAGACCTAAGTGGTTATATCTTCACTCTTCTTCAAACCCTGAAGAATAATTGTTCTTTCAAAGTCCTATTTCTCTTTGCCTATTAAATCAACATTTCAGGGTGACCCCCTCTAACAAGAGTCTCTGGATCCGCCCTGAACAAAGGTCGAGAATAAAAATTTTTTGCTTGAAATTTTTTGTTTCAAACTGGGTTTTCAAATGGAAAAATCAAAGTTCTTTGATGAAAAGGATTTTCGAACGGAAAATAGAAAGTTCTTGATGAAAAACTCGGAAAAATCATTGGGTTTCAAAAGGAAAATTGTTATTTTAGGTGCATTGTTTTTCAAATGGAAAGAGAGTCGGAGAGACTCTTAATACCGCTCAATCATCGATGTATTTTATAATATTTTACTCTAGATATAGCCTGATTAAAACTAATTTTTGGACAGTCTGAACGGAAAATTCAGCCAATAAAATAACAATCGTAAGCTGTATGGAATTCTGATTTTTGTGTAATAGTCAAAACACACCGTAGTGTCCGTGGCTTAGTGGTTAGTGCGTTGGCTGCTAAGCAGAATGCCGTGAGTCAGAGTCCATAGTTTTTATTTCATCTCTTACGCCTTTGCGAAGAACTGTCGATTTTTTCTCTCCGTCCTCTAAAAGTCATAACAAATTTTGCTTAGATCTTAATCAGTTCTTAAGAAAGTTATCGAAACTTACCTATACGCCATACACACAAACGCATGAAAGAGTGTGATTCGAATTCTAGTGATCGTTCAACAAAAACTTTAAAATGAGCACTGAAGCATTTAAAAACGAATCATTTTAAAAATTTTACATAACTTTTGTCTAAAGATAATTTCTTTGAGGACAGCATTTTTTGTTGATAAATTGAAATATGTACTTATGTAACATTTTTGATAAGCAGTTTTTATTTCAATAAATAATATAGGCAATTGTTTGATCATACAGCAAAATAACATTGAAAAAACTTAAAAAAAAAACACCAAAACGCACTTTGCGTTTTAACCAACCTGCTCTTGCCTTTCTCACCTTCAGAGCAGAACTACTCTTAAACACGATGCAAAAGTAAACAAACAAAAAAAAAACAGATACATTTGTATGTATTTGTATCTGCTTTACTCATTATAAATTATTATATTCTCATCGGTCGGACCTCAGAAAAGAAAAAGGAAACGAAAAGATTTGAGCGAAAGAGGAACAGAGAGACATTTCCATAATTCAAAACAGCTTTAAAAGCTTTCGTAAGAACAGGATGGAGCTTTTCTATGAACAGGCAAAGAACTTTTTTGCTGTTCATAGTAGATCGTCAATGAAAAAATATATGAGCCACTTTTTACTATGGGGATGAACATCTGTATAATTACTTGTTCTGTGATATAAGGGTTGAAAAAGAATAAAGAAAGAAAGAAAACGAAAAAAAACAGGCAGATGCCTTTTTGTGTTCATAAACAAAAGAAAAATAGATTTTCATGCAAGCTTTGAAAAAAGCTTTTTTTAGTGAATTTAGATTTCATAGGACACTTTTTCCATATGGATGAGACATCTGTATAATTACTTGTCTGTGATTAAAGTGTTCTTTCGTTGAGCCGTGGCTTTGAATTGACCCTCGAACAGAGCTCTGTAAACTGTGCTGTAAGCTAATTTCTATTACTATTTCAGTTGCCTTTCTTGTCTCTCCTCTGTTGAAAGTGGTACCAAAATCGTGGCAACGTGTAGAAAATGAGTAAAATACAATATGAGTGCGACCCATATAGTCCACATGACTAACTTCCCAGAGTAGAAAAATAAGTAAAAACATTTGTTGTTTTCGTTGTATAGTTGACAATGTGCACGCACGTTGGTTTTCAAAGTCAAATTCCATAAAACTGAGGACATACATTAAGTTGATTGAATAACAGTGTCGCCAACTGTCAAAAGTTGGTCGTACCAACTCGTGGACTCATGTACAACTACTTTGCACAGTAAAATACAGTCTTTTACTTCTGAATATTGTAGTTTTTTATTAGTGAAAGAATTTTTCTAATCGGATTAGAATTTCTGAAGACATTTATGTGGCAAAAGAGCGTTTGGTGGGTCAGCTAGTAATCAAATATAGTCTATGATACTTCTGAATATTGGTTGTTTCACACTAACTATAAGATATTTTGCACTATTGTTGAAATTATTGCAGAAATTATCATAATTTTCATTATATAGGGTTTTCTTAGATCTTTGATTGCCATTAAAAAACCGCTTAGCGGATTTCGCTCAAAACCTAATTAGCTCTTAACAACACAATACCGCGAGAAAAGCTCCATGCCTGTTCTTACGAAATCTTTTAAAGCTCTCTTGATTTATTGAAATGTTCGCTCTGTTTCCTCTTTCTTGAAATAAGAGAAAGAGGAAGAGAGATTAGGGAGAGAAGAAAGGAAAGACGATGTTCATCGGTCCGGCTGATGACAGACCGATGTGCTGGCACTCCTCGCTGTCACTACTGGTGTCGGTGCAGTGACAGTTCTCCTTAGGCTGAAAGGAAAGATTTGGATAGAATAAAAGGGAAAGATTTGACAGACGTCAGAAAGAGAGAGAGGAAGAAAAAGATGAAGCCCGGAAAAGACCAAGGACTCGAAAGAAAAAGGACAAGGAGAAAGAAAGGATAGACCAAGAGAGAAGACCTAAGAGGATGGGGGAGAATGCGCAGCTGTCCGCTGCGAGGGTCGCGGCATGCTCGCAGTGCTCGGCTGAGCTCGCCGGAATGGGGGGGATCTTGCCCTCGCAAACGAACCTCCTCCTATTTCAAAAACATATATCATGCCGGGAGAGATCGAAAAACGAAAAGCGATACCACCACTGATGCTCCACCACACTTGAGGGCTGCTGTTGACGGTGCAGCTTGGCCTGGTATTCCCACCCCTCCGTGGAATCCGGTCGGCCGATGGAAATCCGAATTCCCCTTGATTCCGAGTTCCTTTAAACGATCATCATCGAACCTGAAAAGTCAATATCGCCACTTCCCCTAGCTTACCTTTAATCACCCCCTAGAATAACGCTTCAAAATTCCATTGAGCTGTTGCTCAACCCAAAATCAAGAACAAAAAAAGTTGGTTTGGATCGACATAAAAAGTCATTAAAATTTAACATTTATTCATACAAAAACCATAGCGAAATCGAAAATCGTTTGAATGTATACAAGGAAAAAAAAAGACAAGTTTGTTAAACAAGAAATTTTGATATTTAAGTATACTTATACAATGTAACAAAAAGAAAAATTTAAGAATTATCGAGAAAAAAAAAATTATATTAAACATCAATCGAAAATACATATAAAAAAAAGTATCAAAGACCAGCAAAAAAGTATCAAAGATCATACAAAAACCATAGCGAAATCGAAAATCGTTTGAATGTATACAAGGAAAAAAAAAGACAAGTTTGTTAAACAAGAAATTTTGATATTTAAGTATACTTACTTATACAATGTAACAAAAAGAAAAATTTAAGAATTATCGAGAAAAAAAAATTATATTAAACATCAATCGAAAATACATATAAAAAAAAGTATCAAAGACCAGCAAAAAACCTGGAAAATCTGCCGGTTGCAGACCAAACCCTCCCCAAAACTCTCGCAACCTTATTTAGGTGTATCAATTCACACCCTCGAAACAAAGCGAAAACCCTCAATAACCTGCCTACAGATAGAGCTCTATTTGTCGGTTTGTATTAGGGGCAAAATCTTGCTTTTCCCCGAGCGAGATTTTGGAAAGAATTCCTCCACGGAATCTTTCCAAATTTCCGGCGAAAATCTTCCACACTCCTTGTGGCATTCAAAAAAATGGACAAAAATGAAATTTACGTTACAATTTACTCAAAGATAAAATTCAAGATGGCGTTAAGATTTCGCTTCGCAAATGAAAATTTTAACAAAAAGACAAAAAAAAAAGCTTCTGACGCTCTTGTGCGTCGCTTCGCTCAATTCTGAGCTTCTTTCTTGAAAGCAGGCACTATTTGATTGAAGAATTGAGCTCGAAAAACTCCTGTCTTGTGCGGCTCTTGAATTCTTGATTATAGCGGCACACTTTTCGACCGTTGTGCGAAACAGTAAACATTCAGCCCAAAATTGGCTCGGGCTCCAAAAATTGAGGTTTAACAAAACTTGATTTTTTGGATCACCAAAAACTATGCGTCTCGTATATATAAAAATACAAAAAAAACTCGAAAGGAGAAAAAAAAAACCAGAAAGGGGTGTCGCTCTGCGGCTTGCCGCGCCGGCACCTAATTTATAATATACGTTATAACCTAATTTCACCACCCTAAATTTCTTAATACGACCTTACTTGGCACCCGGGGACTCACGGGCTTATGGCTCGATTTTCTTCTTGCCTTGCCGCAATGCCTGTGTGTCGCGGCGGTCTTTGGATGGACGCTTGTAGTCGTTGGCAGAATCTTCACCCTGTGTCACCAAGAAAACGCACGCAAAACATATGAGTTAGTCATACGTTCCCCCAAAAAGGATCACAATTTTGATAAAATCAAATTGCACTCACCTTTTCAATAGATTTTTCCCAGCAAACTTGCAATCTTAGCGTTGTAATTCCTAATTGCTTTTAACACCAGTGAATTTCGCAACACTTCACTAGTTATATGTACTTTCCTTATAGAAAAAGATTACTCAACACAACTCAATTCGATAGTCACGACGGACGAACTTCAAATGTCCTCTAAAACTCAGACTGATAGTAGGCCTAACTTTGCCGTCGGCGAGCTTTTTCCTAACCACAGAAACTGCCTCGTCATGCCGGCGGTAAAACTTCGCCGCAATTCATTTTGTAGCCGGTAACCCGGCGAAAGCATCGCGCCGCTGTAAGTTCCTTCGAATCCACCACGGTCGGCGTCGGCGTCGTCCAGGCCAAAACAAAAAAAAATTTGTGTCGCTGTTCCCTATGTTGTCATCGAAATACTTATTTATTCGTGTTTGTCACATTTGTTTTTGTTTGTTCACGTCGATAAAGTATTATTAAGTATATTGTCATTATGTTAGCCATTTATGTTGTTTTCAACTGTCGTCTTACATTTAACTTTATACTTATTGTAAATACGCACATAATGTATATAACACCTGACACTAACCCTTGACACCCAAATAAACACACTACAAAATTCAACACATCTTGTCGTCCTTCTTTTTCAATTCATCCAAACACAACAGCGTTGACAACAAAATCTTATCATAATCTCGATCCCCAAAGAAAAACAAAAAAAATCACATTCCCTAACATTTTCTAAACACTTTACCCATCCAGCCAACCGTCAGCCTTCCAGTCTGCACAGCATGCCCTTTTCCATTCAGAAATTTTTTTGTTGTTTCCTCCTTTCTGATAGCCGCCATTTTCATTCAATAGCACAGCCGAAGAGGACAACTCATCACCAGCACATTACACAACGTAAGTATTTTCATTCATTTTTATGCACTTTCTTACAACTCTTTGTTGTAATTTATGTGCAAAAAATTTAATCATACACTTTTCTTTTCAGCTAATCCGTGGTTGTGCGATCTTCCCTCAAGAGCCGGGCAAATTGAAAAAAATATCGTGAGTATGCATATGTATATTTTCCGTTCAATTAATCACCCTTTTTTTTATTACTATTCATTTCAGATCGTCCAACAGCGCAGAAGACGCCGACGTTTGCCTATGGAAGGCCAATTAGGACATTCTTGGTGTGGCAGCAAGAAAAATATCGTAAGTATACCTTATGGGTAATATGTTTATGCATCTAATTAATACAATTTTCGTTTCAGGTCCTTAGCTTCGCGACGACGACGCCTTGCCTGTCGAACACGAAGGAATGTCCGCCTGAAATCGAGAAAAATCAGACGCAGGAGCCGATCTGCAGCCGCGACAAAACTCGAGCAACGATACGAAGGTAAGCGAAATATAAAAAAAAAGAATCCGCCTACGGATGTCATAGTGCTCGTAGAAATACTAATGCCCTCTCAACTAATTTTTCTTTCCAGATAATACGCAGTTTCTGAGGTTTCCACCAACAATCGCCGCATCCGTACCAGAGCAAATGGAAAAAATATCGTAAGTATGCGTGACTGACTGTATTTATTTTTATTCTCCCATTAATCTTCGTTTTATATTTTCGTTTCAGATCATCCCCCAGCGCAGAAGACGCCGAAGTTTGCCTACGGAAGGCCAATCAAGAATACTTTTCGCTTCCCATAAACATACTAATTGAAGCGCTGAATGGAAACGCCAAAGGTGTTGGCGCGCCGCCGTTCCGCAGACAAATAAAATGCAATTGAATTTATGTTGAGGTCAATGCTGCACCGAATTCACAAAGACTCACCAACTTTGTTTCTCAGTTTCGAGTCTACAGCCTTGCGTCTAATAACTGGCCTGGGATCGGCAGAGGTTCAACCCCACTATCTCGCTACTTCAATGAGAAAACTCTCGGCTCCGTTGCTTCTGGAGAAAGTGAAGAACTCAATCGGATCAGGTAACAATTGTCAAACATTTTTTTTTTCGAAATATTTGACACCTTTCTGGTTCAATTAAAGGTGACGAGTTACAAGCCTGGTGCAAGGACCTCCTTACAAACATCATGCAAAACACTCCCCACTCGTGGGCCAAACACTCGCTCGAATGCTTCCCACCAGCTCTAAGAGAATTCTTCGCTCAAAACAGCAATACTCCCGAGGACAAACAACAACTCAAGAAATCCGTTGACGAGGAATACTGCACTTGGACATCGATGTCGAATGAACATGACATTCCTTTCATTCGACCGAATGCGAATCCTCTCTGCCTGTGTCTGCAGCCGCAACATTCTCTAAAATCTTTTCGTTTCCTTTTCTTTTTCTGAGGCCCGACAGATGAGAATATAATAATTTATAATGAGTAAAGTAGATACAAGGTTTTTTTTTTTTACTTTTGCATATGTGTATAAGCGTAGCTCGTGGCTCTGAGGGTGAGAAAGGTAAGAGCAGGTTGGCTAAAAAGCAAAGTGCGTTTTGGTGTTTTTTTTTTTTTTTAGTTTTTTTCAATGTTATTTTGCTGTATGATTAAACAATTGCCTATATTATTTATTGAAATAAAAACAGCGGATCAACAGGAAGACATATTATTCATCAGATTGTATGGTTTCCGTGTGCGGGAAATATAAGGGTTGAAAAAGAATAAAGAAAGAAAGAAAACGAAAAAAACAGGCAGATGCCTTTTTGTGTTCATAAACAAAAGAAAAATAGATTTTCATGCAAGCTTTGAAAAAAAGCTTTTTTTAGTGAATTTAGATTTCATAGGACCCTTTTTTCCATATCGATGAGACATCTGTATAATTACTTGTCTGTGATTAAAGTGTTCTTTCGTTGAGCCGTGGCTTTGAATTGACCCTCGAACAGAGCTCTGTAAACTGTGCTGTAAGCTAATTTCTATTACTATTTCAGTTGCCTTTCTTGTCTCTCCTCTGTTGAAAGTGGTACCAAAATCGTGGCAACGTGTAGAAAATGAGTAAAATAAAATATGAGTGCGACCCATATAGTCCACATGACTAACTTCCCAGAGTAGAAACATAAGTAAAAACATTTGTTGTTGTCGTTGTATAGTTGACAATGTGTCGCCAACTGTCAAAAGTTGGTCGTACCAACTCGTGGACTCATGTACAACTACTTTGCACAGTAAAATACAGTCTTTTACTTCTGAATATTGCGTAGTTTTCTATTAGTGAAAGAATTTTTCTAATCGGATTAGAATTTCCGAAGACATTTATGTGGCAAAAGAGCGTTTGGTGGGTCAGCTAGTAATCAAATATAGTCTATGATTCTTCTGAATATTGTTTGTTTTACACTAACTATAAGATATTTTGCACTATTGTTGAAATTATTGCAGAAATTATCATAATTTTCATTATATTACCTAATTAGCTCTTAACAACACAATACCGCGAGAGAGACCAATTTCATGACAATACGATGAGTAGTTAGCGAGATAATCGAGTCGAAAGAAACGTTGAGCACATACGAACACACAGACATCTTCATAAAAACGCTTAATTCGGAAATTCGGATTCAAGTGACCTCGAAACATGGAGATATTTAAAAATTAGAGATTCACAAAATCGGCCCCTTTACAATAACTTCCTCTGGGAAGTTAATAAAGTGTTCTTTCGTTGAACTGTTGAATTGACCCTCGAACAGAGCTCTTTAAGTTTAAACTGTGCTGTAAGCTAGATTCTATTTCTATTTCAGTTGCCTTCCTTGAATCTACCCTGTTGCAAGTTTTACCAAAATCGTGACAACGCACGAAAAATACAAGAAAAATGTCTCGTCATGTAATAACAATTTGTGAACAGACGCAGGCAAATAGTACCATGGATAGATCTTAATTATCTGCTCAGCTGTTTCTAAACAGAACGCTTTGAATCTACCCAAAGTTCAGGAGGGTCATTCCGTAACTCGATATCGTCGAAACGATATAGTTTCGACGATCGACTCGCTTCAGTAACTCTGAAAATCACTATCGTCCAGACGACATCGTTTTTTCAGATCGACATTTGCTTTCCGTATCTCGACTATCGTCAAGACGATATCGTCAAAACGATTGAATTCGAACGATAGCTAATAAGGTATCTAGAACAAAAATACAAAGGAAAATTATTTTTTGATTCAAAGCACGGTTAAAACTTATGAAACATTTTATGTTATATCATTAATCTTATATAAAAATATTTCCTTTCTGCTTTAAACAGACTTTAAGTTTAGATTTTTGTCAAGAAATGGACTATATGAATTTTCATTGAAGTGAAAAAGAGGAAAATGCAAATAGGAATACCTCATTTCAACTGTTAGAAATTAAATAACATATATTTTTTGGTGCAAAAAAAAAATAAATGTGTAAAGCCCCTTGTTCAAATCTTCATCTTTCATGGTAGCATTTTTATTAACTACATAGTACTACAATCAGATGAAAAAAGAGAAGCAACATCTACATTTATATCTTTCATGCAAATGCTTCGTACGTGTGAAGTACACAAACACAAAAAATGATCTGATAGTAGTAACCGTGCAGTACGATGACATTTCCTCTACAGTTTGAGAGTTTCTGTAGCTCTCAAACTACATAGGCAAAAAAACGATAAACGAGACGATGACGATCAACTTACGTGAAGCAAATTTGAGACGATATCGTCGACGACAATCGTTTGGACGATAATCGTTTTGAAAGTTACGGATTGACCCTCCAGGATTGTAGGATTGTGGCACATCTCTCAATCAAATTTTGGTTAATCCCGGTAATTTCAGCCGAAATTGGTGGATTGTTGAAATATTTTCTGGCCGTGTTGCCATCAATCGAGGTACCACTTCCACCCGGTTTTGGTCTGTCCACGACCAAGCCTATCTTTTCTCGGAACTGAGCTTGGATAATTTTCTTCTTGTTTTTAAAACTCGGTTTTGTCTGTACCTCTGATCTGCCATTTTTTAAATGTAAGTCTGTACGAAATGTGTACAAAAAACTCAAAGAACCTTATCCAGGTATGAAGTGGGGACAAGCCAAAAGAAAAACTATTTCCATTGACCACTTTTTGAAGACACCGATCAATATCGTTAATTTCTTTGGATGAAGCTCCGCAATATACAGGTGATTCTAGAGCGTTATACCAAAAAGCTAGAGCGTGTAGGTTGAGTTGAGACAAGAAAAAAATCGTATGGGAGGGGGGTCTATTCCCCCCCCCGTTTAGCCGGAAGGTGCAATTTTCTGAAAAATTGACTTATTTTATAAAAAAAAATATTAAAAATCAACGGCTTCAGTTACAACACCGTGTTATACCTTTTTGAAAAGCCAGAAATATCTTCTTTCATTTCATCTTAGACTCCTAACAGGTAGAACCCTTCACCGACAGGTGCCCACGGCACCCAGGCATAATAAGAAAAATTTCAGGTCAGTTTTCAGTGGTTATCAATGAACAAAATGATTAATCCAGGGAAAATCCAATACTTTTTTACTTTATTGATGCCTCATAAAATTCCAATTACAGAACAAATATTAAAAGAAAGGTTAATGTGTCATAATAAATTAATAAAACTAAAAGTCGAGATAGGTAATAATAAAAACAAAGATTTTCTTGGAGAAAAGTGGTCCTGGTCTTTTTTTTATTTCTCAAAAACGAAAAGACATTTTTGCATCCGGTTTTCTGTTTTCGACTAAAAATTAACAATGGCATTGAATTTTGAAAACAAAATTAGTACTTAATTACATAAAATTTTGAAAAAACTTGGTTCAAAAAAAATTTTTTGTTTTTTTTTTTTTGAAAATTTTGAGCTTGAAAATTAATATTTTTTAAACTATTCGTTAAAACAATTTAATTTGAAAACCAAATGAAAGAAGATATTTCTGGCTTTTCAAAAAGGTATAACACGGTGTTGTAACTGAAGCCGTTGATTTTTAATATTTTTTTTTATAAAATAAGTCACTTTTTCAGAAAAATACCCCTCCCGGCTAAACGGGGGGGGAATAGACCCCCCTCCCATACGATTTTTTTCTTGTCTCAACTCAACCTACACGCTCTAGCTTTTTGGCACAACGCTCGTGAATCACCCTGTATAGTGTTGCCGGCTCGGTTCCTGATGACATAAATGTCATCGGGGAATAACCCCAGCTATCCGCCTAGTACCTTGGCACGCTTGCGACACGCGGCTTAGCTCGTCGGAATTGGGGGGATCTTGGTACTAGACGGACAGGAACCGGCACACAAAAACATATATCGTGCCAGAAAAGGACAACACAAACGAAACGAGGACATTACGTTACCTTCACTCTTGCCGCGCTGATGTTGTGGCGGCGCTAGCCCACCCTACCATGGAGTCCCAATGCCAAATATTCCGGGGACTCCCCGAACACCTTTCCTGTGGCTGTCTCCGGTGCCTTCGGTCCTCTTCTAGGACATTATCCGCCGCTCAACATCCCCTGAAAATAAAAAGCCTAGCACGCCATCTTGTGGCCCTCAGCTAAATTCATCAATAAGCTTTGAACGCGTTGATGACGTGGCAGAACATGACTTTATTATAAAAAAAACCAAAAGAAATTACACAAACCAAAATTGAACGAATAAATAAATAAATTAATTAACAACAAAAAGCAGATAAATAAATAAAAAAAAATTACTAATTAATAAATAACAAAAAAAAATAATAAATAAATAAATGACAAAAAAGGTAATAAATAAATAAATAACAAAATGAGATATAATAAATAAATAAATAACAAAAAGGTAATAAATAAATAAATAACAAAAAAAACTTGAAAGAACAAAAATGAGGCAAGAAAAATTACAAAAAAAATAAAGAATAAATTAATAAGAATGTTAAAACCTAAAAATTAAACGTTAATCCTAAAATTATTCTATTAAAATTTTCAAGATTTTTTTTTTTTTTGGTATTTTTGTTTTTAATTTTTTTTGTATTTTTGTATTTTTTTAAATTTTTTTTTGTATGATTTTAATGTTTTTTAAATGTATTGTTTATTTTTGTATGTATTTTTATGTTTTTTTTGTAAAAGATAAATAAATGCAAAAAAAATTCATAAAAATTTTGATCTTCCCTAGGAAAAGATGGACAACGTCATGTTCCGAATTCCCAAATAGAATGTTAGACGCCCTCAATTTTCGGCGCACAAAAAAAATACTACAAAAAAAACGCGGATGGTAACCCTATTTCCCTAGAGCTCTAAGTAAACGCAGATTCCACACCCGATTTCCCCACCAACGAAGGGTCCGCGATTTGGGAACGCCCAGATGTCACCCACTTCCCCACTTGCGAAGCCAAGGCAATTAAACAAAATAAAAATATGTAAATGTAAAACGAAAATGAAAATTTGACAAGGAAAAGGATAAAAAAAAATAATAAAAAAACTTAAAGTAAAAAAAATGAATGCACAATAAAAAAAAATTGCCACGCCAAAAAAAGTTATCTTCTTGTTGTTGCTGTTGTCGTTGCTGTTGGTTTTGTGATAATTGTTGTTGTTGTACTTATTGTTGTTATTCCTTCTTTGTCGGCTCCGGTCCGGAACTCGAAAAGTTTGCCAAAAAACCGAACAAAAAATTCGACTTTGATGAACAAAAAAAAAATCGGTATGGTCACCCTAACCACTTTTAGTGCAAATTCTATGTTGCTGTCTTTGGCCGTTATTGACCGCTTTTTGGTTTTTCTTATTGCCTTTTTTTGTTGTTGCCTTATCGCTTAAGCGGTCGCAACTGCTTCCGCAAAACAAAAGATTGGCGGCCACGACCTTTGATTGACCGCCAAATAACCAGCACTTTTTTAATTCTTTGAATGCCGAATATAATTTCGCGGCCTTATTTGTCGGTGGTTTTTGACCCTTGGGTTGGATTTCGTTGGGGTGACTAGAACCAATAGTAATAAAAAAAACACTTTAATTTATTTAAATTCCCTATCCCCAACTGCTTACAAATAAACGAAACAAGAAAAATCACTCACCCAATTAAACCACTGCAAAACACCAAACAAAAATTAAAAAAAATAAATAGCACGAAATTTGCACTACCACCACACAACTTGAAAACTTTACTTCTGATCAATTTAAACTTTGTCGCGTCGCTTGAAATTTTTACCAACCAGCCCGAAGCAATCCGAAGCTCCAAGTTTCTTCCCCAGCCTTTCCAATCTCTCTTTCATTTGCGGAAACTTAAGCTCTACAAAAAAAATACACATATAAACTTATAACTACTCCTAACCTATACATGCGTCCATTAAAAGTTGCACAAACCCCAAAACCCCGAAACATAGGCAACCCTTGTTTCAAAAGAAACAAAATATTGCACCAAAACAAATATAGCCCCATCTGTCGGCTAAACCATTTGGATGCACCTTAGCACTGTCCACTTGAATTCCACATTCTCTACATTCCACAAGCACACAACAACTAAACTACAACCACCTTCATTCATAAAAAGAAACTACAAATTATATCCCAATTACAATAACAAAAACAAACAAACCTCATTTCATCATGGCTGACATCGTCAATGTAAGTATTTTGTCTGTGGTAATTTATGTTAATTCGTAATAAATAAATGTAGTTCGTGTCTAGTTTTTGTATCGTTTTGTCCAGTAAAGTTAGTAATGTAGTTAGGAATAAAAAATATTGTCAAGATTGTGTTATTTTAGGGAATATTTAATCAATTTGATTTCTTGGCAGATTTACTACCTTTCGTGGAACACAGGGCTGCCGACCGGAAACAAAGTTAAGTAAAATTGACAAATAAATTTTAAATTCGATTTTTCTGTTTCGACTAATGAATTTTCTTTTTATTTCAGTGACGATCACAACAATAGCATTTTGCGATCATAATAATAGTACTCCTCTTCAGCCAAAGAAACAGCGGCAGTTTCTTTTTTAAACTGGAACCTCATTGGACGACCGTATCGTGTTGAAGCTGGTCGAGGATTTTTCCAAATTATAATCTCTTCAGTTTCGTTCTTTAGCTGAAGCTTTAATGGTACGTCGCAATCTTTAGCATCAGAATCACTAAAATTTTGTTTATACTCGCTTTGTCAGATACTTCCATCGAATCCCCATTTTCCATCTAATAGGAGGCTTTTAGAAGATTCTTTGTTTGACGCGTCTAGAACCTCTCTCTGATATAAAAGGAGTCTCGTTGCCGTGTGGTGAAGAAGAGCTTGTAAATCTACTTCGGCGCTTGTAATTTTTTCAGTTTCTGGATAACAGCTTTCTTTTTCATTTTTAATGGCCTTGTAGCTGGGAAAAGCATTCTTTTTTAATTTTTGTTTTGACAATGTGTTGAATAAGCAAATACTGATTTTTGGTTAACTTTGCTTCAACAAAAAGAGATAGCACTTCACAACAAGTAATAGGCGCTTTTTCATCTTCTTTATCCGAGCAGAGCTGTGACCATAGATTCGTCGTCTATAGAAATTTCTGCCAAACGTCTGCGCTTAGTTCGAGCAGAGCACTCCTGAAACGATTTTCTCGGACGACCTCGTTGTTGAGAAGTACTAGACGTGCTAGCGATGCATGAGAATACGGTTTCAGATATCTCGAGCCAGGCGGAATGATTTTTGATAAAACTATTTTTTCTAGGTTTATATTTTTTCCAGAATTCCGTTAACTTATTGCATACAAAAAGAATTCGGTCATAAAGAGGATAAAATTGAACGTTCTCCACGCCTTCATCTGGCCAATTGCATTTGATGTTTTCAAGTATTTGGTTGGCTTGGATTGCACATGTTGAATTATTTACAAAGTGGTACCAAGATCGCGACAACGTGTAGAAAATGAGTAAATATAAATAACTTCCCATTTCCTTTAGATTTTTACTTGCTGCAATGTCAAATAGTTGGAATGATAAACAAAATAATTATGTTTCATGTAATTTTATTTAATTTTGCTTGTTGACGATTAATTTGGTTTTATTATTTGTTTCGGTCTGTATTTTTATGCAGTTAACAGAGATAACAAGGTGTGTTCGTATTTATATCATCAACCGTTATTTTACTTCTACGTTCCTTTTCACTTTATTTGGCTCATTTCATGGACATCCAACTGAACAAATTAAACCATATTATTGATTCTACTTTATATATTTTTAATAAATTTAATTTAGTATTGTTAATAATGAGGTTAGTAAATTATAAAATGTTATGACAAGAAAGTATTTTAAGTGGTATTTCGAATATCCGCTTTTTAACAAATACGGTGATTTAAAAGAGACTTTTGAAGTTGAGGGATTTTGAAGCTTTCCACAAATTAGGTACATATGTATATCGAACGTAATACAATAACGAGTTTCATTAAAGGGTGCCAATTTTATAAGTTGGATGATTGACTGCTATACATTCGACAATTACGGTATAATTTATTTATGAATTCACATCATCATTATATATATATTTTTTTGAAGTAACGTTTTACTTTTTCTAGATTTTGTATGCAAGTATTTCGTATATTATTAAAAATATTTTTTTTTTCATAGATAAATTTGTTACTAATTGATTTATGTTTTTCATCAGATATATATTTGTAAATATTCTGTGTTCTTTAGTATTTAAAATTCTAGAACATCTATATCACTTTTTATTTTTTCATAAAGTTAAACTTTAGATATTTTCTATAAACTTAAAAACACTTAGTCGCATATACTCATAATGATGCATTCAAATCAGGTGCACACATTCTTTTGTATAATTTTTTTTTAATTCCTTTTTGGCAAGTTAATTCAAACACATGGTTAGAAAGTATAAAATTATAAATAGTTCAGTACATTCAAAATGCAAGTTTATTTGACAGCCAAATGTTCAAAATTGAGGTTGACACCAAAATCTGACATTAATTTGTTTTTGTTTTTGTTTTTTTTTTTTTTAAATTAAAGTTCACTATTTGTTTAAAATGGAAAAAAAGTAATTTAAATAAAAAGTAAATGATTATTAAATTTATCTACTTATAAGTAAATCGGTGTATTTGTTGGTAGGTATATCTTAGATATTTCCTTTTGACTATAGATTGGTTTCAACTTATTAATACATTTAGCTTCAATAATGAATTCAATTTTAAGCCTCATTCTGAAAAAATATTCAATACAAACGACTCAGTTCTTATTACAATTTTTTGTTTAAATATAAAACGATAATTTGAGAACATATTTTATTTCATTCTTTAAGTTTATTGTTGTTTTTTTTAGGACAGTAAGTTTGCAATTATTATTTCAAAATTTTGTTTCAATTTAAAATATAAAATTATTTGACCGTAATAACTTTATAAGTATCTCCCCAAAAGCCTGTCATTATGATTAAAATACAAATTTAAATAAAATGTATATTTTTTTAATGACTTTTATGTATATGTTTATAATTATATTCAGATAAATAGGTCTTAACTTAATTTTTAAGCGAAAAATTCCGATTTGCCTTGAATTTTGTATGCTTCTTCCTCCATTTTGTACATATCAAGTAGCTGCATCGTTTTAAAATTAAATTTTAAATTTATCAAATAATGAAACGAAAATAAATAAAAAAAGAGAAAAGAATTAAACACTTCAAATTAGTGTCATATTTGTATATAAAGGGTTTTCCAATAAGAGGTGTTATTTTGATATTCAAAGAAAAATGGCATTTTTAAAATAAATCATCGGATGTTTATTTCACTACAAAGAAGAAGGTATGCCGTTAATAATGGAACATAACATCAGCCACGACCACGCTTACAGGACCATATCCTTTTCATGAAATTTAACATAACCAAGTCGCAAAGTGGCTGCCCTATGTCCTCGATAACCTCACGAATTCCATCTTTGAGGTCTTGAATCGACCTTATATTTCACGTGGCCCAAAAGGAAGAAGTCGCAAGGTGTTAAATCACAAGATCTCGGTGGCCAATTGTGATCACCTCTTCGAGAGATAACACGGTCCGGAAACTTTTCCCGTAAAAGATCGATGGTTTCATTGCTTGTGTGGCACGTAGCGCCGTCTTGTTGAAAGTAAACGTTGTCCAGATCAATACCATCCAATTCCGGCCATAAAAAATCATTAATCATTCTCGATAGCGCAATCCATTGACCGTAACTGTTGCTCCAGCCTCATTTTCGAAAAAGTAAGGTCCAATGACCCCGCCGGACCATAAACCGCACCAAACAGTCACGCGTTGAGGATGGAGAGGCTTTTCAACAATAACTCTTGGGTTTTCCGAGCCCAGATGCGACAGTTTTGCTTGTTGACGTAGCCTCCGAGGTGGAAATGGGCCTCATCAGTCAAGATGATTTTTCGATGAAATTCCGGATCATTTCATGCATTTCAAGGACCCAATCAGCAAAGACACGACGTTGTTGTGGTGATCAGCCGGCTTGAGTACTTGTGTTAACTGAACTTTATAAGCCTTAAGACCCAAGTCTTTATGCAAAATACGGTGTAATGACGTTTGTGGAATGCCTAATTCCAAAGAACAACGAGGAATGGACAAACCTGGATTTTCTTCAACACTTTGGTTGATATTCTCAGTTGTTCTTGAGCGACGTGCACGGGTTTTATTTTTCACATCACTAACTTGTCCCAACAGTTCGAATTTGTCCACCGATTTCTGTATTGCGGTCCGACAAGGAGCTTCACGACGACCCAAAAATGTTTTAGTTTTACGAACAAATTTTCACCATTTTTATAGTGAATTTTAATAATTTCAATGCGTTGTTGAAGCGTATATCGTTCCATTTTTATTAATGGCGTAGTTTCTACTTGTCAAATGTCAAAAAATGACTGCTTCAAAAGTGACAGCTACCGAAATAGCGGGCTATTCAAAATAACAACTCTTGTTGGAAAACCCTTTATAATATTGTTGTATTTATTTTTGATTAAATAAGACTTTGTAATAGGTAATGAGAGGAGTACTACAAGGGGAAACTATTTCTACGATAATATTAAATAATAAAATAGAAATATGAATTAAAAAAAAGTTATAAAGTTTCAAATAAGTATATGAACTCTTTATAAGTTAAGTCAGAAATTAAATGTCACTTCATGATTTTGCACTTGAAGAAATTGTGTTTTGTCATCAAACAAATATTTCTGATGTGATCGGAACAAAACGAAAATCTTAACGCATGAGAAAAACAAGATGGAATATTTTCAGGAAAATAAAATCTCATCAGAAAAAATATATGTAAATTTTATTATCAATTTTTCTGATTATCCAAAACCAGCCCTTAAATGATTTAATGTTTGGCTCTTGAAGAGCCAAGGCCCAAGTAGCTTATTCTCATCAACAATTCTCTGTGTGCGTGTGAAGAACTGAGGGGACCTACAATTTAACGCCGATTGCGAACGTCAAAGTTAAGAATCACTTTTACTTGACAGATGATACTCTTGGAAGTTTTGTCGCAAGAGGCAGTGCCCGTGACAGATGAAATAAAAACTATGGGCACGAGTAGTACTCGAACCCACGATGTTCTGCTTAGCAGCCAAACGCACCTAACCACTTAGCTACTTCTAATGTTTGTAATAGGGGTCCCAAATTTAGGATCTTCTCTTGTGTTCAGATCGATGACAAACTAATGGAAAAATAATAGGGTTGAACATACATATATATTTCTCAGTTTTCATTGCGAAAAGAGCACCAACAATGACTAACGAATAAACGAATATGCGTTTATTTTAAAATTTCTATGATATGAAGTATAATTTTCGAGATTTAATACTCCCGAACAATTTGTTCGTTGGTTGTGTGGATTGTGTGGATCGCGAATAAAGTTTGACAGTACATATGCGCATCAGCTAACATTCTTTTTGCGACGAATATATTTGTTCTCAATTTGATACTTTAAGGAAAATGTATGCATCATTCATAAATCAAATATAAACCTTAATCGTTTTGTTGAGAATTTGTGAGGAAATAGGAAAAGTAAAGTACTATTCACATGAGCACGAATAACGACCAACGAATGAACGAAAATTCGTCGATTTTGACATTTCTTGAGAGAGAGTTTTTAATTCGTCGCGAATGAACAACCAAAACACAAGGCAAGAATGATTTTTGAGGTTATACGCGCGCGAATATTTTGTTCGTTGGGAGTGTGGATGATGTGGAACGCGAATAGAGTGGCAGTTCGTATCAACTAGAATTCTTTTCGTCGCGAATAAATTTGTTTTCTCAAATTTATTAACATTTGAGATTAGAAATTTAATTTTTGTATCACAAATCAAACTTAAACTATACTTCTATCGTTTTGTTGAGAATTTGTAAGGAAAAACGGCTTCCAAAATTAATAAAGTCAATTTTCTTCATTCATTCGTTGTTCGTTGGTCGTGCTCATGTGAATAGTGCTTAATAGTGCTTTAAGGCTCAACTATATATTGCTTAAGTGAACTCAAGCTAATGTCCAAAACCGAACGAAAACTTCCCTAATAGCGTTTTTTTTTGGTCGTCCGGAACTGTTCCGAACGATTCTGAATTCGTTCACTTGGCACAAGATGACAGTTCTTGTACTGGATAGAACAGAAAAACGATTCCGAATTTGAAGTCGGAATCAAAAACAGAATCACGCATACATGCACACATTTGCACATACGTACTCGCCGCCATGTTTACAAATAAAGAAAATAAAAACAATGTCATGTCATCTGCAATTCTGCATTTGGTGTCTTACAAATACATATACATTCAACCATTAGAGGCAAAAAAATGTGTTCATGCATGTTCGTTTGGTATCCGGAATCGGACAGTTCTGTGTACCAATTCCGGATTACCAAAAAAATAAACGCTATAAGTGAGTCTGCTCTTTCTTCTCTCCCTTACGCTGTCAAATTCAATCAAGCAATGAGCGAATAGAAGCGCATTAGTAAAATTTGAACGAAAATTTAGCGAACGTAGCTGAACCCCCAACTATAACTGCTTCAGTGAACTTAAGCTAATGTCAAAAACCCGGACGGAAATTTATTTAAGTTACCAAAAGAAATAGACTTTCCCTTCTTTTTTTTATAATAAACACACAATCAAGGGGTTTTTTATACACTTATTATGCCATAGACACAGTGAGTGCTTTAGGAAAGAGGGAAGGGTTGGAGAGGAGCTGCCGGTGTACATTATTCTTAGATTCCTGAACACTGCAATGACCGGGAAAGACAGAGTGTGGAAGAGAGTTCCAAATTCCCGAAATACGGCTAAAGAACGATTCCCTATACTTCTCTATAAGTTGGGCTCGAGCGTAAACTGATGGGCATTCTTGGAAGTGCAAGTATTGCGGTTGAATTGTTTAAGGGGTGGAAAGCAACTGGATATTTCACTAGAGCAATTACCGTAGGAGTGACGATAAAACAAGGAGAGACATGAAACGTTACAACGATGTTCCAATGAAGTGAATGAGTTAGTGATGTCTCTGTCACCAATCATTCTTACACCTCTTTTTTGTATACCATCCATGAGGCTTAAGTATGTAGCGGGAGCACCAGCCCAAAGATGGGAATTGTACTCAAGCTATGGATGGATAATAGCCAGATCAGACGGGGAGAAACATTTCTTGCACTGTCTAAAGAAATCCAAACATCTTGCGGCATTTTTGGCGACATCGCGTATGTGCTCGATCCACAAGAGGTGGTCAGTGATGCCCATACCAAGAATTTCAAGATGTTTGGTCTCTTTGAAGCAAGTGCCACTCATGGACAGTGGCAAGGGGGGTATATCTTGCTTCAGCGATACAAGACAGCCGTACTGCCGGTTATTAAGAAACTTTCGGTCTTCGAGATATTTCTTGAGCTGATAGTTCATCAGCGTTTCCATGACCTTAGAAAGAAGGGACGTAAGTGCTACCGGACGGTATTGGAGGGAGAAGACGATTCGCCTTTTTTTGGGATTGGCTGGACAAATGCTGTTTTCCAACTGCTCGGAAAAGCTTACGCAAGGGTTTTGCCAGCGTGGAAGAACACCTCTTCAGAATAGCGGAAATACATTATAATAGTCAACTCTGAAATGTTCGATCATTGCAATATATGTATATAAAAATTTAAAACCAAAACAGACGAAATCTAAGAGAAGCTGCCGAAATAAATAACAGGTTTCTTCTCCAATCAACGAGTCGATCCGACCCTGGAACTCAAATTGCAACTTCTCTATTCATCCGTTGTTCTTTTCTTCAAATTGTCAAATTCACTTAACCAATGAGCGAACGAAACCGCACTAGTAAACTTTGACCGAAAAGTTAACGAACGAAGCTTAAGTGCATTAAAGTTTGATCATAGGGTTCGTGTGTTTTCACAGGTTTAAGTGAACCATGCTTATACATAACATTCGTTGAATTTTTTTGATATTTTGTTGACGTTTAAAATAATTGTGGGCAATTGTGATGTCGTTTTAAATTGAACATCCAAAAGCATTCGGAAGAGTCCAGATATCTTCTGAAACAATTCCATTGGACTGCCTTTGACAGACGTAATGAGCAAAAAGAACTCTTCCGTTTTGAAAACAGAATCGTCCGAAGAATGACACATTCATTTGAATCCGTTTCATTGGAGGTAGAAGAAGAAACGTCAAAAAAGACCAATGGAAAACGACATGAGATTTTTGCTGTCAAATGTTGTTTTACTTTTAAGGAGATTCACAAAATTTCATGCCCACTCTTCGAAATTTGACAGTTTTCACAAAACTCCCGAAAAAGAAAAAAGGTGGTTCTACTGTGATCTTTCAAATTGTTGTTATTGTTGTTGCTGTTGTTTTTCATATGTCAATAACGTCGAGATTGGATCAAACATACATTTTTGATCTCAGAAATTACAGATAAAAAAAATAGATCTCAGTGAAATTTTCTGTTTTACCTGTAATATCTTTGAGAGCTGCGATATCTCAGTGAGATTTAGTCAGCCGGAACTGGCCTTTTGTACAGGGTAGACAAGTTAAGCACGAAAAAATGTTGAGAATTTATAGAAATGTAGCGAGAAATCGCAGAGCAGCAGCGTACTGCATAACGAACAATCGAGATAAAATCAATAATTTTTATGGGATATTTCATTTCAGGAGCTTAAGTGGAAATGATTTTAACATTAAAGAACTTTGATACGACTAATAAAGTAATAAAATAAAAACATAACAAATTTACAATACTGAGTATAGAGCTGTGTTTCTATAGCTACAAGCTGGAAGTCGAGTTCTGCGAGTTAGCATCAAGTACCTTTGTAACATCAGTACTAAAGTCTTCAACTTGCTTCGTGTGGGCATTCTTAAGCTTCTCCTTTTCACGGTTTTGCTTGTTACCGATTTGCTGAAAAAATATTATTGTAACAATTTGCTCAGATACATTTTTTCTTTCAAATATATGATAAGCTTAAAATGTAACTTTTTCATTCTTGGTTCCAAATATACCTTTTTCTCTTCCATAAAGCGTTTAATATTGTTCTGTTTTTTTTCTCGTAAACGACGATCTTTTTCGTTCTTTGTCTTCAACGTCTTGTCCATTTGAACCTCTTTAGCTGTTTCAACCGAAACTTTTGCCTGTTTTGCATTCAAATCTTTGACATCTCTGGAAAAAAAATGAGTGTTAAATTACATACTGACAGTGAGCCTCTAGGATTTGTTCGTTTGTCTATCTCTATCTGGAAGGTTATGGGAAAGATAGATATAGAACGCTTTCTCTGATCAGATCATATCCCAAACATGGTAAAAATCAAAAGGGCAGATGATTTGTCTTCATTCATTTGCCAAGCAGCCATCAGAGATGCCGCCTCTGAAGTGCTAGGGCTTACACGGCCGACACAACGAAACCCCTGGTTTGACGATGAGTACCGAGGAGCTAAACTAGAGGCATACAAAACGGCGGACACGGGCAGCTCGTGAGCTCTACGAACAGAAAAGGAGAGAGGAGCATAAACTTTTCAGAAAGAAAAAAAGAGACCATAAGAAGCGTGCAATCGAAGGAATAAGGATGTCACAACAGGAATGAAGTTCGAAAGTTCTACAAAAAGGTGAAAAAAACTTCCAGGGCTTAGTACCTTCAGTTCGGTGTGTAGAACTGAAGCTTCTAGAGACCATCATGATAACATCGTAGTCGAACCGCAGTCAGTGCTGAGGATATGGAAAGAAAACTTTTCCAAGCTGTATAATGGCGATAACGAGCAAAACTCCGTCAGCAATACAGAACCATTCAATTTGGTTGCAGAAGATCAATAATTCCACCCATCCGACATGGACGAACTGAAGATAACGATATCTTAACTTAAGTCGAATAATACTGCTGGAGCAGACGGGTTAGCCGCCGAACTGTACAAAGCAGCTGGAGATGATTTGGTTAGGAGCATGTACCAGCTCATCTGCAAAATTTGGTCAGAGGAAAGCCTGATAAATGGAACCTCAGCATCGTATGCCCGATCCTCATAAAAGGAGATCCCCTGAACTGCATCAACTACAGAGGTATAAGTCTCCGTAACATCGCCTATAAGATCTTGTCTGCCGTGCAGTGTGAACGTTTGAAGCCCTTCGTTAACAACCTGATAGGTCCTTATCAGTGTGGCTTCAGACCCGGAAAATCCACCATCGATCAAATATTCACCCTACGGCAGATCTTGGACAAGACCTAGAAACTTCAAATCGATTCCTACCACCTTTTCATCGATTTCAAGGCCATGTATGACAGCGTCTATAGAGACCAACTATATAGAGCAATGTCTAGTTTTGGCATCCCAGAAAAACTCGTCCGTCTGTGTTAGATGACAATGGAAAACTCACGCTGTTCCATCATGGTTGGAAAAAACCTAACGGACGCTTTTTATGTCAGAAAAGGTTTTAGACAAGATAGTGCAAAGCTCCAATGTCAACACCAGAGGCACAATCTTTCAAAAGTCGGTTCAGCTATTAGGATACGCAGAAGACATTGACATAATTGGAAGAACACAGCGTGATGTCAGTGGAGCGTTTTTGAGTCTTGAGACGGATACCAGGAAGATGGGTTTAGCAGTTAACGAGGGCCAGACCAAGATAATGCTGTCGGCAAGAAATGACTACCAATATCAACGTCTTGTAGCAAACGCCAAAGTAGACAGATTAAACTTCGAGGTAGTTTAAGACTTTGTCTTCCTGGGATCCCTATCAACCTTATCAAACGAAGAGTCACTCTTGCCAATCGCTGCTTCTTTGGACTTAGAAGGCAATTGAGTAGTAAAGTCCTCTCCCAAGCAACTAAAGTGACACTCCACAAAACCCTCATCATCCTGGGGTGGAATCGTGTAAGCTGATTTTTGATAGTTGACAGTCAAATTCAAGAAAATTCGTCTGTGTAAGCTGATAGTCAAAATTGACAGTCATCTTTTTTTGACTTTTTCAGCTGACACCTATTGAGGTGTCAATTTGATTCAACTGTACATTTTTTTCTTGTGTTTTTTCCTACTTTGGGAAAAATTAATATTTTTGGGTCGGCTGGTGCAATTGTTTTTGCAATTGCAAAACAACGAAAGTAAAAACCATGATGAAATTAAATTCACACCTTTATTTTAGTCACGAGAAAGAGAAATCTTTTTCAAGAAACAGTATTGTACCAACGCTTTATTATCCTCTGAAAAACATTCACTTCGAATTACACTCATTCATTAGCCTCACCAATTTAACCACAAAAGGCAGAAATAAAGTTATTATTTTGTGTTATTAACTTTAACAAAATTCTCATCGCTCCCAGTTAAAGAAAAAAATATTTGATTGCACAAAACAACAAAACAAACTTCTGACACACAGTCAGCTGATAGGATAGATACGAATCAAAAAAGGACACATAGATACAATATTCATATTCCCGTCTCTATTTTCATTTTCTTGTTTGTGTCTCAACAAATTTGAAAGCATGTAAAACACCAACAACAATCAGGTTTAAACATGAACAAAACAGAGTGATGCCAAGAATCCAAGAAAAAAATTTGATTTGAATTTCATCTTACACAGATGGAAAGTTGTTTACTATCACATTTGATAGTCAAAAATTTGATAGTCAACTATCATCTTACACGATTCCACCCCTGGTCCTCATGTATGGTGCAGAGACACGGACCATAACAATATCTGATGAAGATGCTTTGGGCTGTTTTGAGAGAAAAATTCTTCGAGTGATTTTTGGTTCTGTCTGCATTGATGGAGAATGGAGACGAAGATTCAACCAAGAACTGTACTAGCTGTTTAGCGACACTGACCTAGCCAGAAAAGTTAAGGTCCAAAGACTTAGATGGTTGAGTCATGTTGAGCGAATGGAAAATAATGCTACGACTCGTAGAGTCTTAGAATCCAACCTGAAAGGACGTCGCAGAAGAGCAAGATCGCGACTCAGGTGGAGCAGACAAGTGGTAGAGGAACTGACCCAACTTGGCGTTCTAGGGACCGAACTGGATGGAGAAGTTTGTTGGGTGAGGCCCTGGTCGGACCTGGACTGTAGCGCCACCATAAGTAAGTAAGTAAGTAAGTAAGTTTTTGTCTTCATTGGTTTTGAATTCTTGAAGATTTCAATGAACAGGTAAGAAAAGTATAGAGGAGCGTTCCACATGCGCGTAGTACGGCTAATAAACGAATGTCTGCTCTTAACAGTATGTCCGAAGTTGGGCTCGAGGTTAAGATGATGTGCCTTCTTGAAAGCGCGAGGATTACGACTGAATTGTTTAATAGGAGCAATGCAATTAACTCTAGACTCTAGAGCACTAACTTTTAATGTAATGACAGAAAAGTGTTAGGCATATACGTTACGACGATATTCCAAGGTCGTAAATTATTTGAAGCCCGCACCGGCAGCCGTGACTTCTGTCGACGTTTCAGCGTATATCCCCGCTGGTTTTTCATTTTTCTGTTGTGTTCTGTCCATGGTTTTTCGTTTTTTGGGTTCCTCTTAGTTTGCCTTAACTCCTCAGCTGATCAGCTGAGGACTTAAGAAATAAAAATCTACAGCTGATCTCCCCACCACTACAAGGTGGAAACCCCAGGGGAGGCCACTACGGCCTATACGTACCATACATTTTATATAAATAAATAAGTACATAAAAGATCAAAATTGTTTCGTTTCATGAATGGCACTTGCATCGATGAGCCTGGAGATCTTAAGAGTCTCAGTGTGTGCATGATTACCCATCTCCTGTAGAACGATCACATACTCCTTTAGCCAAAGATTACGCAAGATGCCTTGATCTCTAAAGGCGAAGCAAGAAATTTTGTTTCCCTTCTGGTCCGGCTACTATTTAAAAGACATACACATGCTATACTTCCCAATGCTTGAGTATGACTTTCATCTTGGGCTTCTGATACCGTATTCAAAGGCGAGCACCAAAATGGGAGGGGCGTGGGTGCCGATTGATGTAATTCAATCCAAAAAAGGAATCCAGTTGCACCCCGGGTTAGGGAACAGACGCCGTTGCTGGCTTCGAAGCCGTCTACATCCGCCAAATCCAGTACGGGGCCATGTGCAACAACGGGCTTGGAGGATGGTAAGACGGTCTCGAAGAAGTCGAATCTGGAGGGTGCTTGTGAAGGCAGTACAAGGGGCCATGTCCCCGAATGCAGCTCGAGCATAACCCCTTCACCTTCGACAAGTAGCGGTGTCCTGGACGAAACTAGGGAAAGCTCGAGGACAACTAAAACGGTGATCGAGAAGAAGATGACCAAAACTCTCACCGAGGACAAAAAACTTAAAAGGAGGATACGAAACACAGAACAGACGCCTATCTAACAAAGATCCAGACTCCTTAACGGCAATGGATAAGATAGTGCTCGAAAACGCTACACGCAACCTTAAGACACTGACCCTGAACACAACAAATAAAAACAAAAATATAGGGACTAAGAACCTGATGAAGGAGAAAGAGATGGTGGGCCATGAGCCTCCCCTGAACCCTGATTCAGTGGCAAAAACGTCCAAGAGAACTAGGCAGGATGACACACTTTCGCCCACGAAAAGATCACCCCTGCAGAAAAGAAAAAAGACATTGGCTACAGAAGGGATGTTAGAGGCGCGCAAATTTTCCATTGCGGATTTCGGAAACCTCTCAAGAAAACTCTCAGAAGACCAGTGGCAATTATTGGAAATGAGAATCCTGGATGAGGTTAACGATGCCATTGTTAACAGCAGGCCACCCCCACTCTTCGGGAACCTCAGAACCATCAATGGGTTTAAAGTTTTGACGTGCGAGGACGAAAATACTCTCGCTTTTCTGCAAGACTTCGTCAAAAGAACGGTAGCTCCCTGGCCCAACGCTGATCTCCGCCTAATCGGTCTGAGTGAAATCAGCGACTTCTGACTAAGGCCAAAATGACTATCAAAGGTCCTGCGATACCCCGAGATTGCGTAGAGAGATATCTTCAATCTCTAAATACAGAACAGCTAAGTCAAAGCTGGAAGGTAATAGAGATGGGAGAAAGGTACTGAAATGGTGGTGCAACTCAGCCACAAATCTATACCCCTTTTGAGGAAAATTGGCTACAAAGTGCGCATCGGCATAAACAGGTGCAAACTGCGGCTTATAACCAATAAGACAAAACAAGTAAGTAAGGCGGGGCGGGGTTTTAATGAAATTTGAATTTGAAATTAATACAAATAAATCTTCAACACAGTAAAGCCGCCAGCTCCAATCTTGTCTACATCTTGGGAAGTAGACAAATAGACATTGCCCTGATTCAAGAACCCTGATTTTCAGGTGGCAGAATTAGAGGACTACATGCATCAGACTTTATACTATTCAAAGCCACACAAGTTGCAAATAGTAATATTAGATCCTGTATTTTAGCCAGGAAGAAGTTTAATCTCTTTCTTTTAGCAAATTACAGTGATCCAGACCAGTGTGCTGTCAAGCTTGAGAGGGAGGGACTCCCACCACTGATCCTGACATCGTGTTATATGCCATATGACGGAACAGAAGGACCTCCTGCGAACATTACAAGCCAGCTTGTGGAGAAAGCTGCCTCTGAGAAATGGGACGTGGTACTAGGTTGTGATACAAACTCACATCATACCCAATGGGATAGTACCGACATCAACAACAGAGGTGAGTCTCTTTTTGAATTTATTCTAGACCAAAATCTCCTAATAGCAAACAGGTGCAAAGAACCCACGTTTGTAACTAAAAATAGAACAGAAGTGCTTGACGTTACCCTAACCAATAACTCAAGCACAATAGTAATAGATCAATGGAATGTTCTTAGAGAGGAATCATTCTCAGATCATAAACTGATAGGCTTCTTGATACAAAATGAAGTAGCAACTCCAAAACCCTTCAGGAACTTCAGGAGAACAAACTGGAATATATTCTGTAGGGAAGTAGGACAGGGGATTCAAAACCCGGACTCACTTCTAATTCAAGACCCTTCCGACATAGACCTTGCGTCAGAAAAACTCAGAGTTGTTCTGAACCGCGCTTTAGAAAAAAGCTGTCCCATCAATCATATGGGAAAAGGTAGGAAAAAACCACCCTGGTGGACTACTGAAATAGGCAACTTAAGAAAAGAAACTAGACGACTTTTCAACGTTGCAAAAAGAACTAGGAAAGAAGCTGACTGGGAACATTATAAGACCAGTCAACGTTTGTTTAAGGCCGAAACACAACGAGCAAAAGGTAGCTCTTGGAGGGCCTTTTGGGACGAAATAGAAAGCACAAATGAATCGGCAAGACTCAGGAAAATTCTGACCAAGGATTCAGTCACTCATGGTCCTCTTAAAAAACCTACAGGTAGCTGGACTGAATCCGGTCGCGAAACACTTGAGCTCCTTGTGAATACTCATTTTCCTGGCTGCGTAGCTGATATCCGCAGTCCAGAATCAGAGTCTCATGCAGAAACCCTAGTGCCATTGGATATTATAACGGAAGAAAGGATGAAATGGGCCATTCACTCCTTTTCCCCGTACAAATCCCCTGGTCTAGACGGAATCTTCCCTATGATGCTTCAGAAGAGCATAAACCATATCATCCCACACCTAGCTAGCAATTTCAATAATAGCCTTAAATGGGGGTATGTTCCCTTATCGTGTCGTGAGTTAAAGGTAGTTTTCATCCCTAAGGCTGGTAAACCTAGCCATACGGAGGCCAAAGACTTTAGACCCATTAGTCTAACATCGTTTATTTTGAAAACTTTTGATATACACATCCGAAGCACCCTGAAACCGGACTGTATATCGGAATTTCAACACGCCTACATTAAAGGAAAAAGCGTTGAAACAGCATTGCACAGTGTTGTCAGCGTCATAGAAAAATCACTGAATGACAAGGAATACACCCTTGCAACGTTCTTGGATATTGAGGGAGCCTTCAATAACGTGAAGAACGAAACAGTGAAAGAAGCCTTGGACGACCACAAAGTCGAAAAGGCAATAACGCAGTGGATAATGTGTATGCTCAGAAAGAGACAAATTAACTCTGAACTAGCGGAGGAAAGGGTGAGAGTAACCACATCCAGGGGAACCCCCAGGGTGGAGTCCTCTTACCGCTACTCTGGATTCTTGTCATGAACGGCATACTCTCTAAACTGAAATCAAGTGGAGTAAGGATAGTAGCCTACGCTGATGATCTTGCATTACTAGCGACTGGCAGATTCCCACTATCAGTGAACAAACAGATTACGCCCTCTCGTTGGTAAGCAAATTGACTAAGAACTGCGGGCTGACAGTCAATCCAGCTAAAACAGAACTATTGCTATTTACTAACAAACGCAAAATACCCGATTTTAAAATACCTTCAATTGAAGTCTGCCCTCTCAAAATCTCTGATCACGCAAAGTATCTCGGTGTGATCTTAGATAAAAAACTAAACTGGGGCCTGAACACCAAAGATAGATTCAAAAAGGCATCGACTGCTTTTTATTCCTGCAATAGAATATTCGGAAAAACCTGGGGACCAAATCCTAAAATTATCAGATGGATGTATTTGGCAATAATTAGACCAATACGGTAATTTGGTATGGTGGAAAGCTTTAGAAAAAAGCACGAACCTGAAAACTTTGACAAAAGTTCAAAGATGAGCGTGCACTGGCATTACTGGGGCAATGAGATCCACTCCAACTGCGGGGCTGGAAGTTATACTCGATATTATTCCCCTAGACCTCTTTGTTCAAGAATCTGCGGCCAAAAGTGCCCTGAGACTTAGTCAAACTAAAGTCTGGAAAAATAGTTCCATGGGACATGCCCAGATCCTTCATAAAGTTATGGGTCATAGTACTACAACAGACTATAAAACACCCGAACTTGATTTTCACAAACCATTCCAGGCTGCCATCCCAAGCAGAGAGGAATGGATAGATAATATACCGTACTCCAGTGAGTCGTCAATAGCTATCTATACTGATGGCTCTAAAATGGACACTGGTGTAGGAGCAGGCTTCTATTCCGAATCTCTCAAGTAAACCGCCTCCCTTAGGCTTCCAGACTACAGTAGCGTCTTCCAAGCGGAGGTCCTGGCAGTGAAAACAGCTGCTAAAAAGGTATCAATGATGGCGATACCACGAGCTGATATCACCTTTTACATTGATAGCCAAGCGGCAATAAAAGCGGTTACTGCAGCTGAGGTAAAATCTAAGCTTGTTTCATGCTGCCGCGAAGAGCTCAAGGTTCTTGGCGCACAGCACAACATTAGACTCTGCTGGGTCCCGGGCCACTGCGATATACTAGGCAATGAGAAGACCGATGAATTAGCAAGATTAGGGTCAATGCTTGACGTAAGCCAAGCTCAGCTAGTTAGCACCCCTACCTGTTATTTAAAACAGGAAATCTCAAAAAGAATAACTATCAAGGCCAATGAAAGGTGGAATCTTCTTGACACCTGCGGCACAACAAGAAAGATCTGGCCCTGTTTTAACAAACAAAGAACGGGAAAAATTATGCAGCTACACAAGGCATCACTTCGATCTCTTGTAAGCATTATCACCGGACATAATCTGTTAGGTTATCATATGAAAAAGATGAGAATCAGTTCAGATGATCTATGCAGAGGATGCGGTGACGAGGAGGTGCATGAAGACACTTCGCACTTTCTGTGTCACTGTCCCGCACTTTCCCACCAAAGGAAGAAACTGCTTGGCAACTTTTTCTTCGGGGGTTTAGAAGAACTCTCTAGTACGCCAGGTACTAGCATCCTGAACTTCGTCAAGGCCTCTAAACGGCTTGACTAACTGAACACATAGATTTTTCTTATTAGCTTGAGTAGCAATACTCGCGGGTATCACAATGGATCTGTATTGATCTAAGTGTGACGGTAAAAACATCAACTGTCAGCCCCTAAACCTAACCTAACCTATACGCCGTAGTGGACAATATTTTGATTAACTTTTAAATAAGAAAATTACATTGTTATGAGTAAAGACCCTTATAACTATTCTCCCAGTCTAATTGCAGTTTCTGACTGATCGGAATTTAAAGAAAATGTAGGCGCGTCAATTTTAAGGTTAGACTGATCACATATGTCGAGCTGTTCTAAATATGTTCATCTGATTATGATGTTGTCATACAAATTTAAGAGAATATGATTATATCAACAGTCAATGATATGTCTTTGAAAAGATTGACGATTCTACTTGAGCTCTGTTTTATCTTAATACAGAGTAAAAACGATCAAATATTCACACTGAGGCAGATCCTGGAAAAGCCCATAGAATTTCAAGTCGAAACCCACCATCTTTTCATCGACTTCAAAGCTGCATTTATAGCATCCACTGCCAAGAGCTTATGATGGCGATGTCTGAATTCGGGATTCCGAATAAACTGATCCAGCTGTGCCACATGACGCTAAACAATACGCAGTCCAGGGTCCAAATGGGTAACAGCTCATCCGAGTTGTTTCAAACGTGCACAGGGCTTAGACATGGAGATTCGCTGTCATGTGACTTCTTCAACATAGTCTTGGAGCAGATAGTGCACAAGGCAGGTGTGAGTACGGAAAACACTATCTTCAACAAGTCCAACCAGCTCCTAGGCTATGCCGACGACATTGACACCATCGGTTGACCCAAGAGAGCTGCGCTTGAGGCCTTCACAGCGACGGAAGAACAGGTGGAACTTGTTGGTCTTGAAGTGAATAAGGATAAAACAAAATACATGCTATCAACAAACAAAGCAACATCTGTCCACCGCCTAGGACAAAACGTCACTGTTTGTAGCAGCAATTTCGAGGTAGTAAAGGAGTTCACTTACCTTGGAACAAACATCAATCCCACAAATGACACCTTAGTGGAGATCCGAAGAAGAATTACCCTAGCGAACCGCTGCTGTTTCGGTTTGGCAAAACAACTGGGTTCAAAACTTCTCACTCGGAAAACAAAGTGTCAGTTATACAAGACTTTGATTTTACCAGTCCTACTCTAAGGTGCCGAGTGCTGGACGATAAGTAAAAAAATTGATACTGGGCACTTTCGAAAGAAAAATTCTTCGACGGATTTTCGGTCCCGTATGCGACAATAGCGAATGGTAAAGAAGGTTCAACCGAGAACTGTATGAGCTGTACCAAGATGTGGATGAAGTCCAGAAGGCCAAGATAAGACGACTACATTGGCTCGGCCACTTCCAGCGAATGGACGACAACGCTCCAGCCAAAGAAGTCTTCTTATCCCAGCCCCCAGATTCAAAACGACAAGGAAGACCGAACCTACGGTACAAGAACTAAGTGACTGCGGATGCCAGGGCGCTTGGTTTCGGTCACTGGAGAGTGCATGCGAGGTACCGCTCACGATGGAAGGCTGCAGTATCTCAGGCTGAGATCCTTCATGGATTGTGAGCTGCATAAAAAAGTAAGTAAGTAAGTAAAAACGATCTTTAACAAAAGCTGATTAAAGAAGCGGCAGCAACCTTAAATCTTACACAAACAAATAAATAGAGTGGCCTGACAGCTCTAGAAGAGCTCTAGAGCACAGTACACAGAATATAAGGTATTATATTGCGCATCTTTCAGAGACCAAGATGACAGAAGTGAGGAAAGTCACAAAAAGAAATCCGATAAGACAACAACAATTTTTGTTTTGTTCTGACATTTAGGTCTCTGAAATGTGACATATGCGCGAACTTTGTATTCTGTGTACTGTGCTCTAGAGTGTCTTACACTCATCAACAACTCTCTGAGTGCAGTGTGAAGAATTGAGGGACCTTCATTTAACACCGATTACGAACGGCAGAATTAAGAAGCACTTTTTTCATGACAGATTGACACTCTTGGAAGTGTTGTCAGAGCAAACTATCTTGAGTGGTAATATAAAGCACAATTCACATGAGCACGAACGACGACCAACGAATGAACGAAAATTCGTCGATTTTTACATTTCTTTCACATGAGAGTTTTTAATTCGTCGCGAATGAACAACCAAAACACAAGGCATGAATGATTTTTGAGGTTAGACGCGCGCGAACATTTTATTCGTTGGGAGTGTGGATGATGTGGAACGCGAATAGAGTTTGGCAGTTCGTATCAACTACAATTCTTTTCGCGACGAATAAACTTGTTTTCTCAAATTTATCAACATTTAAGATTAGAAATTAATTTTTTGTATCACAAATCAAACTTAAACTATACTTCTATCGTTTTGTTGAGAATTTGTAGGGAAATACGGCTTCCAACGTTAATAAAATCACTTTTCTTCATTCATTTGTTGTTCGTTGGTCGTGCTCATGTGAATAGTGCTTAATGCATACAAAACAATTAACTTACTTTAAATGTCTTTCTTCAAGTTGTTTGACTTGAGTAGCTTGTACAGTTAGCATCAAGGCTTTCATGGCTTCTTGTGTGTCCTGCACATGAACTCGCAACATATCCCATTCTTCTTTCTTGTGTTTTGCAATCATTTCTGTCCATTGGTTAGTTTGCTCAGTAATTGCATTTTTAATGGCTGAATCATTGCGGATTTCGTCCTTGCTGCAGAATAACATCAAGATCAATAAAAGAACCCAATAAAGACGAAGTCACTTTAACTCACCTCTTGCCCTTTATTAATTTGTCAATAGCTGCATTTTGAGTTTTTTGCATTGCCATGCGATCTTTAGTGTGTTTCTTTTTTAATGTGTCCAACTCCTTGATTTGTTTTTTAGCAACTTTTTGGAAGCCTTTTTCGCTTCGCAAGGATTCTAATGTTACAGGCTCAAATACCAAAGGCGGTTCCTTTTTCTCCTCCTCCTTTTTACCTTTGCCAGCATTTCGGGCTGCACCTGCATTGGTCTCTTCGATTCCAAGTGACTTCATTTGTTCATTTTGTTTCTTTGTAGCTCCAGCAAAGCCACCTGGATCGCAAAGCAATGCCATAAAATCGCCAAAGCCATCAGGTACGTAGATTTTCATTTCGATGTTACAAAACAACATAGGTAACGACATCGGGAAATTAGCTTCTGTTCGTAGGGAGATATGCCGGTAACCAACTTGCAGCCCCTCAACAGGGAGAATACGCTGTCCGATTAATTTGCCACTTTCTTCATATACACCAAATCGAAGAACAGCGAGATCAGGCAAAACTACTTTACGGAACAGGAAAGGATCTTCATTGTAAACAGGATTAAGACCATTATTTGGTACTAAACGGGTTCGGAATTCTTTTTTAACGGTATCGGAAGGCAAACCAAACATATCAACCTCAACGTAGGTTCCAACTTTTTTGTCCGACAAAAATTGTCCTGCAATTACTTGTACCGAACAGGAAGCAGCAATAACACCGTCTACGGGCGCATCGGCAAAAGGATCAAAATCTTTGTCACTTCGCCGCATAAAATCTGGTTTCAACAGATAGCCACATCCTCCATTATACTCAAATTTGCCCTGATTCAGCTGCATTGGCAAATCTGACGTTTGGAAGTTAAGAGATACCATTTGACACCCAGCGTTCCAGAATACTTGAGGCATATAGTTCGACGAATCAGCCCGTGTGCCCTTTGGATAGATTCGGGACATTTGTCGCTTATTATAATTCACAAAGTCAATAGCTTGTTGCTTCAGATAATTCATGCCGGCCGTCTCAGCAAAGGATGACATGTTATGGGCAATATTTTTTTCTAAAAAAATTAAGATTTTCACGATTTTTCAAATTTAAAAAAATCTGTTTTCAGATACCGATAGCTTTGTCGAATCCTTGAAATTTGATAGGCTGTGCATAATTAATCATTGAAGACAGCCATGGGTGAACATTTGTTGTTGATCCACTGTAATTCGCAACTGCTTCTGCTCCTTCGCCAGCTGGGGCACCATCGGGACCTGGTGGTGCACCATCTGCTGGGGCAGCTGCTTCTGGTGGAGGTTCTACTGGTGGAGGTTTTGCAGCACTGGCGTCTTCGCTTGGTTCATCACTTATTGTCAATTCGCCCTTAAGCCACAACTCAAGTTCGATTTTCTCAACTTCTGGTTTCATTCTTTTGTTTTTGATGAGAATTTTTTTCAGAAGAGCTGAAGGAGGTGGGAGTGGTCGTCCGGGTTCCAACTATACAGTCAATGTAATAAGCTGGATAGCTTTGCATGTTTTCCATAATTGTACTTACCGGATGATCAGGCAGAGGTTCTTTCAATAGATATTCACCGAATATCTCATCACAATATTTGGCCAATTTATATTGCTGGGCACGATTGCAATGATTTTCAAATGATAAAATCACTGGATAGTCTGACGCAACAAAAGCGCAGTCTCGAATGGCATGAATGCAATCCTGTGAACAGCAAATCCTATTGAGATGAATAACTTCAATTTTAATATCAACAAGAGCTTACTTTGTACAAGATTTCAGTGCACATGGCCATGCCATGAGTAATAATTGGTTCTTCGTCTTCACCTTTTCCATTCCAACAGTCAAGTTCGACACATCTGAAAGAAATGAAAATAATTAGACACAACCTTCAATACAATCTAATAGTCTGTGAATTAACCTGCAACCGGCTAACATTGTTTGTCTGTACATTTCAACAGAGCTTTTACCACCAAACTGTCGACCGGACAAGTACGTATTATGCGAGGAATTAATATAATAGTGAGCTAGCGGCTGATCCATATCCATATAGATTTCCAATCTATCAAGGAATACAGGAGCATTTTCATCAGACATAAGGTATCGCTTTAGGCCATCCAGGGAAAGTTGTACTATAAGAGAGATCAATTTACTATTTGTTACTATTACTACAATCGACAGTGGCGCGACAGATTTGGAAAGCCAAGGCCTAATGTCGTTTTCCATTGGTCTCTGTTTGACGTTTCTTCTTCTATCTCCAATGGAACGGGTTATGGTGTATGTGTCATTTTTCGGACGCTTCTGTTTTCAAAACAGAAGAGATCTTCTCTTCTCAGAAGCATTCCGTCTGTCAAAGTCAGTCCAATGGAATGGTTTTAGAAGACTTCTGGACTCTTCCGAATGCTTCTGGACGACCAATGGAAAACGACATAAGTGGCTTAGTCTCATCAACAATTCTCTAGGAGTGTGTGACCTAGAAAAGTATTGAGAAGCACTTTGTCATGACAGATGATACTCTTGGAAGTTTTGTCAGTTCTTCGCAAGAGGCAGTGTCCGTGAAAGATGAAATAAAAAACTATGGACACTAGTAGGACTCGAACCCACGACGTATTGCTCAGCAGCCAACGCATCTAGCCACTAAGCCACGGACACTACACACTACTTGACAATAAAATTTAAAAAAAGCAGCAACAAAGCATATTGCACTTCCCTTCACTCCGATAAGAAGATTTTTTAAAGGACCAGTCCCTAAAAAACATACTTTGGGATCCTGATTGTGTCTAGGAGAGCAAATTGAAGAAGAAATCGTTTTCCATTGAAAAAAAGCTTCAAGCACACGAGTTTAAAGAAATTTGCACAAATGCCTTTTGGATTGCCTGAAAAGTGTGGGATAAGGTACCAACTCAATCCAGAAAAAAAGAAGAAAAGAAGAAGAAAAGAAGAAGGTGCAAGAAATTTTTTTCCCCTTCTGATCTGGCTATCATCTACAAAACCTACATACGTCCAAAGCTTGAGTATAACTCCCATGTCTGGGCTGGTGCTCCAGTGACATACTTAAGTCTTCTGGACAGTATCCAAAAAAGAGCATTCAAGATGATTGGTGATCGTACCATCGTTGAGTCAATTACATCTCTCGAACATCGCCGTAATGTCTCATGCCTCACCCTATTCTACCGTTACTTCAACGGTATCTGCTCTAGTGAAATAGCCAGTTGCATTCCTCCCCTAAAGATATTCAACCGTAATACCCGCGCCTCCAGGAATGCCCATCAGTTCACCCTTGAGCCCAACTTCGGTCGTACCTTCAAGTATAGAGAATCGTTCTTTAGCCGTACTACGCGAATGTGGAACTCCCTTCCACACTCTGTCTTTCCAAATCATTGCAATGTTCAGGAATTTAAGACCAATGTTCACCGGCACCTCCTCTCCAACTCCTTTCATATTTCCTAAAGCACTCACTGTGTCTCTGGCATAATAAGGGCATAAAAAACCCCTTGAGTGTGTGCTAATTATAAAAAAAAAAAAAAAAAATCCAGAAAAAAAGAAGCTGGATAAGACTCAATCACTCTGAACGTTGAGTAGCTTTCCTGGCTGGAACAAAAGCAATTCCCAGAACATATATTTCCAATTGCTGGGAAAAACACTGAAAATGAATGAATACAAAAGAGCAATAATAACAAAATAACAATGTTGGGGCTGATGTTAGTACGTCAAAGGATGAGAAAATATCGTTGCGTGATGAAGGATATCTTCCCGTTTCGTCCTGTTACATAAATCGCATATAATTGGCAAGTCGCTTCGATGTGGAATGTAATTGTGCTGCAGCAATTCTCCTCGTATAAGCGGAACATCATTGGAATTGTGTTGACACCGTTGCAATCTTTGAAATAATTATTGTCTTTGAGTGAATAGTTCAGGCTATTATAAATCATTCGGTGAAGATATCCAATCGCATCTTCCTCGTATTTTGCCCTATGTCTAAGGTCTACGTGTTTGATAAGACCATGCAATAGAAGACGCTACGAACTTGATTCATCTTGATTTATTATACATAAAAAGGATTTTATAAGCAATGGGAAGATCTAGCTGAAATATTCCCATTCCTTATAAAATCCTATTTTTGCTTCGCACCAATTGAATAGCAACCTTCTTAGGCGACGATGCCCTGGCATCTGCATGACACGGAGAACATAATCTACTTGCAGTTTGAGTGTCTTAATAAACAGTGGAGAGAGTACAGTTTCAATCATAAGCATTTAGTTCGGTTCGGATAAATGGTTTAAGTGCATCGTATGCCACTTTTAGTCTCATTATTCGTGTACGTCCTTCAACAACACATGCAACCAATGTGGCAAAAAAATTATAAAAAAGAAAAATTAGGGAGCCATATCACCCTCGATCAAGTACCATTTCACCCTTCATTTTTTAAAATCATTTTTGTTTTAAAGGTTTTAAGTTTTACCAAAATTAAACTTACAAGCATTTTTCCTAGTTTCATCCAGTTCGTATTCGTTGATGATTTCAGTGGCACGCTTCTCATCATAAAGAGGGTATAAGATTTCATTCATCCTAGGATCTCTTTGCTTTTCATTAAGAAACTGAACAAATTGTTCGATACCAATTACGTCTGATTTCCCTTTGGTACTGGATTTTAAAGCAAAGAGAAAATATTTAGATAAATGTAAATAATTTTTATAGTAATATAAGTTAGGGCTTACATATTAGCGAACAGTTCTTCAATATCATTTCTAGGGCATACTTTATGATATAGAGCATAAAATTTATCGAAAGTAAATTGATCTTTGGTCATGGTAGCACCTTTTTCTCCTGGCAATCCAACATCTGATATACATTGGTAAACCAGCTTTTCTGTTTTACCTGAAGCAAAGGTCTTTGCAATGACTTTTACAGGAATTCGGCCTTTGGTGTCCACAAGAAAACACAACCGCATCCAACTAAAACGACATAATTATGCGTATAAATATATGAAAGGCTTAAAAAAATTAAAAAATTAAAACATGAAAACAAATAGCATAGCATAGGTTAGCAATCCACAAAACAAGCTTTTAAGGTTAAAAAAGGCGTATAATAAACTTACCCAAAGTTCAGATAGCGCCTGGTATTTACATATTCCCAAGTACACTTTAATTATAATACTACTATCTATTTGGAAAAGTGACCGTAAATCATCAATCTTTCCAGGAACAGGTTAGTCAAACTTCCCTTATTTACATTGTTTTAAAATATCATTTGTTTAAATTGAACCACAATTGCCCATGACCGTACAATTGCACATAAGTACTAGCTGACCTCAAGAACCTCATCTCGCCTCCCCTTATATCAATTCAAGAATAATAATATAACACAGATTTTGTCAAAATCCAACGTGATTGATTTGGTTCCAATTGATGATTACGATGATGGCGACACGCTGTGTTGTATGAGAACTTTCTGTTTAATACATGGTAAAACAACGTTTACCGGATCCTGATCCTCTTCCTACCAATTTTGAGCTAAATCGGTTCTGTTCTGCCGTTGTTTGAAATTATTTATATAAAAATAGGTTTACCGAAACAGCTAGTAGAATAAAAAGCATTATATAGCCATCTTCTGGCTCAGTTTTGAACCAAATCTTTTCAATCGTTCTTAGAAATTACTTTTATGGCTACACAACGTTTACGGGGTCAGTAAGTAGGCATAGTTATAACTTTTTTGTAAGAAATAGCATGGGAGTTGGGACAGTTTCTGTGGTACCTAGGCCGAAGTGGCTGTCTCTTTGTTACTGACTCTATTAGACCTCAAGGGTCCATTGTGATTGTGATATCACTAAAGAAGTAACTCATAGGAGAGTAATGAAATAAAACAAACCATTTTGTACTTTTAATGAAGTTAGAGAGACATTTTGTGTCAATCGTTGCCAGTTCGCTGGTATTATCGAAGAAGTGTCTGCCTATGAGGCAGTGTCCTGTTTTGACTCCAATTGTAGAGCTTATATTTTGTCTGCTCAGGGAAATCAAGCCTTTTGACCGTTTCAGGTCTATGTTGGTTGCTAGGCAGGTGGTACCCTGTGACCATCTAGCGTTTGTTGATTCTAGAGCATATTGTTTGAGAAGGTATTTGCATGTAGCAATTGGTGTAACTATTTTATGTCTTTGTCCAACAGTAGGCAGAAGTGTTCCGTTTTTGTCGAGCTCATCAGCTTTGCAATTTTCCGGGGTGTCTTTTTGGCCCGGCACCCGAATGAGGTGAATGTTAAACTGTTCCGTCATCTCATTCAGAGATGATCGACAGTCGTGGACTATTTGAGAGTTTGTAGAAACAGACGCGAGATTCGAGATATTTGAAAGCGGCTTGGCTGTCCGAGAAGATACCTATATCCTTTTAGGATTTAACGATTTCTTTGGGCCAGGATAGTGCCTCTTTAATCGCCATTTCATTGATTTTGAAGTTCATAGGATAGACTAAGATTCAGTTGTTTCGAATAGATACCACTCCCATTACCGTAATCGGCTTTTGAAGCGTCTGTATAGAAGTGTACCGTATTGTCTGCCAGGTATCTCTTCTTCCCAAAAAGATCTTGAAGGAATTGAAACTTGGAAGCTATTATCGAATACCATTTTTAGGGTGGTATAGTCTAAGTGATCTGGGATAGATCTGAAGTTGTCTTAGATAGTAGTATGACCTGTGTTGTTACTCATCCATTCAGAGTTAGCTGCCAGCATTTTGGTGTTAGGTTTAAAAGCACATCCAGGGCTTCTGTTGGTGTTGAGCGAAGTGCTCCTGTGATGCACATACCACTGCTGACCGCTGTACTTTGATAAGTTTATTTAGATTTACCACCTTGTCCAGTGCGGTCCACCATACGACAACTCCATAAATGAGCATCGGTCTATCGGTCTGATTACCGAAGTGTATAGCCAGTAGGTTACTTTTGGGGAGAAACCCCATTTTGAGCCTTAGTCTTTTTACAAGTAAAAAGCGCTACAGTAGCCTTTTTCAGTCTTTCATCAATATTTGCCTTCCAATTTAGTTTTTTGTCTAAAATGAGGCCTAAATATTTGACTTGGTCGGAAAAGCTTAAGGGTATTCCTTTAATCGTGGGTGGGATAATCTGAGGAATTTTGTATTTTCTCGTTAAGAGTACTAGTTCTGTTTTATGCGGATTGACATCCAAGCCCCACTGTTTAGCCCAATTTGTCAGCCTGTTTAAGGCATTTTGAAGGAGTTTCGAGAGAACTTGAGGATGTTTCCCAGATACAGATAATGCAACGTCGTCTGCATAGGCAATCAACTTGAAACGCTCTGCTTCCATTGAAATTAGGAGGTCGTTATTACAACCATGTTCCATAAAAGAGGTGAAAGTATCCCGCCCAGGGGGGTAGCTCCATTCACCATTCTGGTGGTAGTAAAACTTCTCATGTTGGAAGTTATTGTTCTGCTTTTAAGCATGAGACTTTTTAGGTCTATGAGTGATTTCAGCTTGTCCATTGCTGTTGTGATCGCCTGGTAGCTGACGTTGTTGAAAGCTCCTTCAATATCTAGGAAAGCTACTAGGTTATATTCTTTGTATTTGAGGGAATATTCAATACTACGTACTTGCGAATGAAGTGCTGCTTCTACTGATTTTTCGTTAGAGTACACATGTTGAGCTGTCGAAATGAGGCATGGTTTCAAGTTATGTCTGATGTGAATTTCAATATCTTTCCAATGTTTTAAGAAGGAAGGATACAGACTTCCCAATCAATGTAGTGTTTTCCAGGCAGAAGTAATGGCGATTAAAGAGGCCAGGATCTCAAAGAAAACGTTATATCTTGCAATACGAATCTTCTGGGACAGCCAAGCCGCTCTCAAATCTCTCGCGTCTGTCTCCACAAACTCACAAATAGTCCACGATTGTCGATCATCTCTGAATGAGATGACGGAACAGTTTAATATTCACCTCATTTGGGTGCAGGGCCACAGAGACATTCCGGGAAATTGCAAAGCCGATGAGCTCGCCAAAAACGGAACACTTCTGCCTAATGTTAGACAAAAACATAACATAGGAACACCACTTTCTGCATGCAAATATCTTCTGAAACAATATGCTCTAGAATCAGCAAATGCTAGATGGTCACAGGGTACCACCTGCCTAGCAACCAAACAAATATGGCCAAGCATAGACCTGAAACGGTCAAAAGAACGGATTTCCCTGAGCAGACAAAATATAAGCTCTACAACTGGAGTCATAAAAGGACACTGCCTCATAGGCAGACATGCCTTGAGGCTTGGGGTCTACGCAAACGACTTCTGTAGAAGCTGCATGGACGAGGAGGAGGAGGAAACAATCCAACACCTTCTGTGTACATGTCCGGCACTCTCCAATAGAAGGAATAACTATCTCGGTAATCCCTTCTTCGAACTGGCAACGATCGACACAAAATGTCTCTCTAACTTCATTAAAAGTACAAAATGGTTTGTTTAAGTTCATTTCTCTCCCATGAGTAACCTCATTAGTGGTATCACAATGGACCCTTGAGGTCTAAGTGAGTCAATGACATCCGGACAGCCACTCCAACCTAACCTAACCTAACCTAAGAAGGAAGGATGATAGGCTGATTGGTCGTAGATCTTTAGGATTAACGTTAGAGGGTTTCCCTGCTTTAGGAATGAAGACTACTTTTGCCATTCTCCAGGCTTTTGGAATATATCTCAGTGGCTAACACTCATCAAACCATTCTCTGAGCTCGTCTTGAGTGCGCAGAATTTAAGGAACCTTTAGAATTGACCTAAGCCGATTCCGACGCTGGAGTATGTCGCAAGACGCCAACGCGTCACGGTCACTTTGATACACATAAAAAAAAAATTGTAATAATAGTCATGGCCATGGTTGTAAATACTTTCTTCACTTACCTGCTCTGCTATATACCCTTAAGCAATATACCCTCAAATACTATACACTTACTGTTTCATTAGGTTTGTAGTAGGACAAACATTAGTAGCTTTGTTATTATGGGTTATATGGCGCAATCCATCCTGCCAACGCTATTGTAAGTTTTGAATTTAGATAAAAAAGAAATTTGAAAAGTGATCATGCAAAAAACGTAAATATTAGTCACAAAGGTGTGTGGTAAAAGATTAGTTAGGTGTTTCATATTAAAGTAAACATTTGCAATTGAAGTGCAGGCACAACAGCGCGGTACAAAGAAACTTGTTTCGTTAAATTTTAAAATACACTTTATTTTATTGCATGCATAGAAAGAACATCAAACGAAGAGATTAGAAAGCAGCAAGACTTACTGTTTTTTAAGAACCATCATGGGGCAAATGTTGTTCGCTTTTGAATTATGAGTGATTTTTCTCAGGCCACGTAACCAGATCTAAAATTGCAATTATTGTATAAGATTTAGATCTTTATTTGTTTCACTACGCTTTGGCTATGAAATTGAAAACTCCATGCCTAAGAAGTTAAACTTAGAAGTAATCAGTGGCTTCCTTTTTGAAATTACAAACATCAAAACGTAACGGTAACGATTTCATTTTTTACTTCAGTAATTTTTGGTCTTAAAATTTACTATTGTTATAAGAGATGAACAACATATTGAAACCTCAGTAGTGTACAATGTACATAACTAGATAAGTTTTTGTAAAATAAAATATAAAATAATATAATAAAATAATATTTTACTTCAAAAGAGTTATAAAAACAAACAAATTCAAACTAACTCACTTACTTATGGTGGCGCTACAGTCCAAATCGGACCTGGGCCTCACCCAACAAACTTCTCTAGCCAGCTCGGTCCCAGGCTAACTGTCTCCAGTTTCGCACTCCAAGTTGGTTCAGGTCCTCTACCACCTGTGTGCTCCACCTGAGTCGCGGTCTTGCTCTTCTGCGACGTCCTTCCAGGTTGGATTCTAAGACTCTACGAGCCGGAGCATTGTTTTCCATTCGCTCAACATGACTCAACCATCTAAGTCTTTGGACCTTAACTTTTCTGGCTAGGTCAGTGTCGCTAAGCAGCTAGTACAGTTCTTGGTTGAATCTTCGTCTCCATTCTCCATTAATGGAGATAGGACCAAACATTTTTCTCTCAAAGCAGCCCAAAGCGTATTCGTCAGATGTTGTCATTGTCCATGTCTCTGCACCATACATGAGGACCAGGATGATGAGGGTTTTGTGGAGTGTCACTTTAGTTGCTCGGGAGAGGACTTTACTACTCAATTGCCTTCTAAGTCCAAAGAAGCAGCGATTGGCAAGAGTGACTCTTCGTTTGATAGGGTTGATAGGGATACCAAGAAGACAAAGTCCTAAACTACCTCGAAGTTAAATCTGTCTATTTTGGCGTTTGCTACAAGACGTTGATATTGGTAGTCATTTCTTGCCGACAGCATTATCTTGGTCTGGCCCTCGTTAACTGCTAAAACCATCTTCCTGGTATCCGTCTCAAGACTCAAAAACGCTCCACTGACATCACGCTGTGTTCTTCCAATTATGTCAATGTCTTCTGCGTATCCTAATAGCTGAACCGACTTTTGAAAGATTGTGCCTCTGGTGTTGACATTGGAGCTTTGCACTATCTTTTCAAGAATGATGTTGAAGAAATCGCATGACAACGCATCGCCTTCCTTTTTTTGAAATCAAAAGCGTCCGTTAGGTGAGTTTTCCATTGTCATCTTACACAGACGGACGAGTTTTTCTGGGATGCAAAAATTATATAGTTGGTCTCCATAGACGCTGTCATACGTGGCCTTTTTAGGTATCGATTTGAAGTTCCTGGGTCTTCTCCAAGATCTGCCGTAGGGTGAATATTTGATCGATGGTTGACTTTCCGGGTCTGAAATCATCACACTGATAAGGACCTATCAGGTTATTGACGAAGGGTTTCAACCGTTCACACAGCACATCAGACAACATCTTATAGGCGATTCTAAGGAAACTTATACTCCTGTAATTGGTGAAGTTCAGGGGATCTCCTTTTTAAAGGATGGGGCATACGATGCTGAGATTCCATTCATCAGGCATGCTTTCCTCTGACCAAATTTTGCAGATGAGCTGGTGCATGCTCCTTACCAAATCATCTCCAGCTGCTTTGTACAGTTCGGCGACTAGCCCGACTGCTCCAGCGGCTTTGTTCGACTTTAGTTTATATATCACTATCTTCACTTCATCCATGTCGGGTGGGTGGAATTGTTGGCCTTTTGCACCCAAATTGAATGGTTTTGTATTGCTGGCGGAGTTTTAATCGTCATTATACAGCTTGGAAAAGTTTTCTTTCCATATCCTCAGCACTGACTGCGGGTAGACTACGATGTTATCATGATGGTCTCTAGAAGCTTAGTTCTACACCCCGAGCTTCTAAGCCCTGGAGTTTTGTTTCACCTTTTTGTAGAACTTTCGAACTTCGTTCCTGTTGTGATCTCCTCGATCGCGCATTTCTCATGCTCTCTTTTTTTCTTTCTGAGAAGTTTATGCTTCTCTAGATCTAGATCTTAGAATTATTATACACTGATTGAATTTGTTCGAACGGTAGACACGTGCATTCAAGAGGACACAACCTTTGTCCACCATGACAACATCTGATGAAAACGCTTTGGGCTGCTTTGAGAGAAAAATTCTTCGAGTGATTTTCTGACCTGTCTGCATTAATGGAGAATGGAGACAAAGATTCAACCAAGAACTGTACGAGCTGTACATGATGGTTGATGTAGATGGTTGGGTCATGTTGAGCGTATGGAAAATAATGCTCCGGCTCGTAGAGTCTTCGAATCCAACCCGGAAGGACATCGCAGAAGAGGAAGACCGCGACTCAGGTGGAGCACACAGGTGGTAGAGGACCTGAACCAACTTGGCGTGTGAAACTGGAGATAGCTAGCTAGGGACCGAACTGGCTGCAGAAGTTTGTTGGGTGAGGCCCTAGTCCGACCTGGACTGTAGCGCCACCGTAAGTAAGTAAGTAAGCAATTTCTTCTTTGAAATTAAATAGTCTGATGATAAGGCTTCGCAAAGCATTAATTTTGCATGATTGGTTTGGAACCTTAATGTAAAAGTATAAACAGGGTAATATACCTTAATTGTGACAGTAAATTCAGGAGTTTAAACAAACAACTTTTCGTTATTTAAAAATTTGATTTTGAACTTTAATTTTTCAAAAAAAATTTCACTCGAACAACTTTGATTTGGAAAAGATTTGCACAATGGATTTTTGATTTTTGGATTTCTCAGCTGAACGGGGGAAGTACCACCTCCCCAACCAAACGATTTTTCTCATGTTTCGACTCTTGATCTTGATTTCTGCCTCACCTTTTGCAAATCACACAGTTTATTATATTATTCAATCGTATTTAGTTCTTACCTTTGCACATGCCGCATCTGGACAAATTATATGATGGTACGTAATGTTGATGTAGTCGGTGTTAGAACATATCGTCAAGGACCTTTCATCAAGCTTATTCAAATCGTTTCCATGTTTTTTTGTTACTTTATCCAGTAGCTTTGGATCCTGCAAAAATAAAAAATAAATTAATCAGGAACATTCTTCTTAAATGTATCTTGAGACACATTGTTAGTTATTATTTATTAATTATTAACATACATAAGCAAAGGTTAACAAAGTGCAAAAGCATATTATGAAATATATAGAAATGGAGCGAAACAAAAAGTGTTTGAACTGTAAAACAATGTATTAATTAATTAAGTACCTATTTACCTTGCAAGCCAGAATCTGCAAATAGAAAAACATTTTTTTTTTTATTTTCAAAAGTCTTGTCCGTGCTAAGTTAGCATTATTCATATTAAAATTTTGCTTGGAAAAAGTTTAGAGTTTTTAGTGGTTCGTAGAGCACTCTTTAACGTATCATTTATTTAATCGTCCATCGAAGGTTTAGTAACAAGTAAAATCGGATCATAAACGGACTTAAAATGCTTTGTTTTTGGCCTTTTAGACCCGCCTTTTAATTGCAGATCGCTAAGGCAACTCTTGCGGTATCACTATTCGTGTATTCTATTTTTATTCCCTTACATTGAAAATGAAACAACAAGCTAGCATACAGTTTAAAGGATCTGATGTTACTTTTACTCAACAGAAACGAAAAAAAAAACTAATTTAAACTGTAACTACTTAAATGCTTACGCAAAATAAAAATATAAGGAATTGATGGAATAAAATGTGTCTACTTACCTTTGGTGTTCCACCTGCTCTTATATCGCTAACTTGACAAAGTTCAATGACGTCGCCTTCCTGGTAAAAGGAAAGAAAAAAAATGTGTTTAAACAATCAACATGTTTTTTTTTTATAATCAGCACGCACTCAAGGGGTTTCATTCCCTCTTCATGTCAAAGAAAAGTGCGAGCGTTAGGGAAAATGGGATAGTTGGAGAGGGTTTAGAATGAGGTGTCAGTTAACATTGGTCTTGAATTCCTGAACACTGCAATGACTGGGGAAGACAGAGTGTGGAAAAGAGTTCCACATTCGCGTGGTACGGCTAAACAATGATTCTCTATACTTGAGCGTACGACCGCAGTTGGGCTCGAGGGTAAACTGATGGGCATACCTGGAGGCGCGGGTAGTACGGTTGAACATCTTAAGGGGAGGAATGCAGCTGGCTATTTCACTAGAGCATAATACATTGAAGTAACGGTAAAAGACGATGAGGCATGAGACGTTACGTCGATGTTCGAGTGACGTAAATGTCTAAACGATGGTATGGTCAACAATCATCTTACATGCTCTGCTCTTTATACTGTCCAAAAGAAAGAATTGTATACTCAACCTCTGGACGTATATATGTTTTATAGATGGTAGCCAGATCAGAAGGGGAGAACAAATTCTTGCATTGTCTTAGAAAGCCTAAACATCTTAGTGCATTTTTGGCATTTTTCCAAAAGAGGTGGTCGGTGATACACACACCGAGAATTTCGAGATGTACCGTTTCACTAATGCAAGTGCCACTCATGGACAGTGGCAAGGGGGGTATATCTCGCTTCAACGATACAAGACAGCATTGAGTTTTCGAAGCATTAAACTCTACTCTGTTTTTTATTCCCCCGGTCATTAAGAAGCTTTCGGTCTTCGAGATATTTCTTAAGCTGATAGTTTATCAGCGTTTCCATGACCTTAGAAAGAAGGGACGTAAGTTCGATCGGGCGATAATTGGATAATTGGTTTTGCCAGCGTGGAAGAACACCTCTTCAGAACAATAGCGGGGATACCATCCGGACCAGCGGATTTGTGTATATTGAGATCTTTTAGGATGAGAACTACAGCACGAGTGCGGAAGAATATTTTTCCCATGGAATCATTGACGCGCTCAAGAACTGGGGGAGTCATGACACTCTCTGGCAGCGAAGAGTTGAAGGCGACTGCCTAGCAAATAGGTTAGCTTTCGCGAGAGAGCTAACGACTGGAGTGTCATTGTCAACTAGCGTAGGGACCGAGGAAGAAGAAGAGTTCTTCATGTTTTTCATAAAAGACCAAAAGTTTTTACTGCCTTTGGGACATTGTAGTATTTCTTGCCCTAGTTTTTGGTCATGTAAAAATTTAGTCCTTCGAATATGGACATTGCAGGCCTTCCTGGCTTGTTTGAACTTATTCTGGTTTTCCTCAGTAGGGTTGGCTTTGTAACAACCTAAACTTAATTCTCGTTCTCTTTGTGTCTGATGCTTTTAACCCTGTTCGGGATAAGAGTTCACATTCCCAGAAGAATTGAACTTGTGAACATATTCGCACTGGAATCTACGTCACTATCAAGGAAGCATAGTGACCAGTTAAGGATCCTGAAAAAATAGTTGTGACTGTCCCAGTCGGCTTTCTCGTACTGCCAAACGGTTCTCTTGAGAGCTCTTTCTTTAATTGGGATTTTTTGACACGAGAAATTTGCGGATATGACACGATGGTCAGATCGGCCTACAGGCGATAATACATTTATTGTATATTTATCAGGGTTAGAGGTAAGGAAGAAGTCAAGAATGTTTTCTGCATGGCCGTCAAAGTCCGGTATTCGAGTGGGCTCGTTGACCAGCAGCTGAGCAAAATTGTTAAACTCAGCAAATATCTCAGCACACACTCCTTCGGGTGTTGTCTTGCTCGAATGGAGAAGCCAGGAAGGATTTTGTACATTGAAATCGCCCGTAATAACGATTTCAGTGCGAGGATACAAGGAAACATTTCTTTGGATGGAGTCGGACAGTGAGTCCGACTTAGAAGTTAGAAGTTGAAACACTGTCCAAATTTGGTCTCCTATAAAGGAAACAGTAATGGATGATGTGCTTATTTACGGAAAATTTGAACCACATTAAAGTAAAGAAAGGATTTAAATGAGAGCTATACAGTGGTTGAAATTGGTAAGCAATATCACTTCTAATATAAACGGCGAGGCCATGGTGGGAAAGGAATAGTGGCACTTAGTTATACCCTTGAATATAAAATTCAGTAGGATCAGTAGCCTCACCTACTTGGGTTTCACGTAGTGCCAAAACAGCTGGCCTGTTCAAAACAGTGTGGAGGTACATCGACAGAAAATTCGTTCTTAACTCACAAATATTACTATAATCGATCTTGAAATTTTCAGCCATTGCAGTATTCAAAAATTTCAAAACCAAAACAGACGAGCTCTAAGAAGATTATTGAATTGAATCTCAGACTTATTTTCGACTCAGCGCCCCTGCTAGAGTTATGATTTAACAGTGGCGTGAACCGATGCGACACTGGAATTAAAACATTAATGCCTTAAATTTCTATTTTGGAACCGGAATAGTACTTGATATTATTTTAATTACCTTTCCTTCACTTTTCCAATAGAGAAAGAATCCATACTCGTCAACGCGGAATAAGGCATCTTTTTCAAAATCTGTTGTGTCTTTGTCCTCGAACCAACGATCGAACACTAATCCTGTTGTCAATTCCGGAGGAACTGGGATAATCCAATCGAATTCGTACTTCTTCGTCATATTGCTGTTTTACAAATATTATCTTAAGTGTTAACTTGACGATGGAGAGATCAGACTAATTATTTCCACAGTTCTGTAACCCAATAACTGTTCGGCAGGTGAAAACACGTCTTTTTTGGTATGCTTGGCAAGTATTTTGACGTTGGTGTAACCGAACTTCACAAAACAAATAATTTTATATGTAAATATTTACTTCGAGGTTTCGTCTGAAAAAAAAAATGTTGACTTTATTTTAAATGGACATGTTGTATAATGAACGAAGCATTTTAGCCTTAAGCCCTTAAGAACAACTCCAATTTCGATATTGTTTTTTTTTTATGTCAATAATATACATAGAATATTCTTCACCTAATCACATACTGTAGAAATAAGAACCTTTTTGAGTGGCGACTACTTCTAGTCAAACATAAACTAAACCAGATCTCACTCACCAGGCAATCTTTGGTAGTTTTTTCCCTATTCCATGATTTATTTTAGAAAACTGCGGGAGTTAAATAATAAATACCTCTTCTAGGTTTTTTTGTTGCATTCGTATATAATTATAGTATTACGATTACCCATACTCAGCTTACCCTACACTCAGCGGAGATGAAAAATAGCTTACTATTGTACGAAAATCCGTACAATTGCATTTTAGAATGTACACAAGTACATCTTTTCAATATTTCGTACAATTCATACTACTCATTATCATTTACGTTTATCTAAATATTCACATATCATATTTCAATATTTTTATGAACAAGCAAAAATACTAAACGCAGTTTAGTTGCATACAAAATCCGTACTTTACTGTGTAAGCGTCTTACACAATAACCGGCACGTACCAGTGTGGTTTCCTGGATAAGACCAACGAATTTCAAGTCCAAAAGCCACCATCTTTTCATCGACTTCAAAGCTGCTTATGATAGCATTCACCACCAAGGGCTTATGATGGCGATGTCTGAATTCGGGATCCCGAACAAACTGATTCAGCTATGTGCCGTATGACGCTAAACAATACGCAGTGCAGTGTACAAATGGGTAACAGCTCATCCGAGTTGTTTCAAACATGCGCAGGGCTTAGACAAGGAGATGCGCTGTCATCTGATTTCTTCAACATAGTCCTGGAGCAGATAGTGCGCAAGGCAGGCGTGGGCATGGAAAACAGTATCTTCAACAAATCCACCCACAACATTGACATCATCGGCCGATCCAAAAGAGCTGTGCTTGAGAAACTCGTTGGTCTTGAAGTGAATGAGCACAAATAAAGAACATGCTATCAACAAACAAAGCAACATCTGCGTCCATCGCGATCGCCTAGGACAAAATGTCAATCTTGGTAGCAGCAATTTCGAGGTAGTTAAGCAGTTCACCTTTCTTGGATAAAACATCAATCCCACAAACGACACCTTAGTGGAGATACGAAGAAGAATTACCCTAGCAAACCGCTGCTGCTTCGGTTTGGCCAAACAACTGGGTTCAAAACTCCTCACTCGAAAGACAAAGTGTCTGCTATACAAGAATTTGATTTTTCCAGTCCTACTCTAAGGTGCCGAGTCCTGGACGATGAGTAAGAAAGAGGAATTGATACTGGGCACTTTCGAGAGAAAAATTCTTCGACGGATTTTCGGTCCCGTATGCGACGATGGCGAATGGAGAAGAAAGTTCAACCGAGAACTGTACGAGCTGTACCAAGATGTGGATGTAGTTTAGAAGGCCAAGAAAAGACGACTACATTGGCTCGGCCACATCTAGCGAATGGCCGACAACGATCCAGCCAATAAATTCTTCTCATCCCAGCCCCCATGTTCGAGACGACAAGGAAGACCGAAACTACGGTCCAAGGACCAAGTGACTGCTGATGCCAGAGCGCTTGGTTTTGGCGACTGGAGAGTGCATGCGATGGACCGAGGGACACTAAGCAGCGACCATTAGGAGCGAAGAAACAGTGAAAAATCTTGAAAAAACGGCAAAAACTCATTAATTTTTTGTTTATTTGAACGCGCTGATCTAAGGAATTGCTAAATCAAATTAAAAAAATTCTTTTTGTGTTGAATCCATTTATCGAGGAACCTTTTAAGCTATACAACGTTAAGCTGCGAAAAATAAGAGCAAAGCGTCACTGAAAATATGTGAAGGCTTCGAGCTAAGAAGAATTTCGACTCAGCGAGAGTCGACTGTTATAAAGGGTTTTCCAATAAGAGGTGTTATTTTGTTTGGTATTCAAAGAAAAATGGCATTTTTTGAGGTAAATGATCGGATGTTTATTTCATTATAAAGAGAAAGGTATGCCGGAACACAACATCAGCCATATGGCCGATTCCATCTTTGAGGTCTTGAATCGACGCTGGGCTGTTGGCGTAGACCTTATCTTTCACGTCGCCCCAAAGGAAGAAGTCGCAAGGTGTTAAATCACAAGATAAGGTATATAAGGTCCTGAAAAAACGTAAAGCACTTACGCACATACGAACACACATACATCATCATAAAAACGCTGGATTCGGATTCTAGTGACCTCGAAACATAGAGATATGCAAAAATTGTAGATTATGTGAATCGGATCCATTACAATAACTTCCTCTGGAAAGTTAATAAAAATGGTCCTATTTATTTTTATGAATTTTTATAGTTGTAGTTATGTGTATGCAGGTTTTTTTGTTATATTTTTACGATGAACATTAATTTCTTGTTTCCATAAAATAGTGACGAGAGGTACAAATAAATTTATTGATTCTCATAAAACACATTCTTTTTTCATCTGAGAGTTGTTTCCGATAGAAGATAAAATAAATTTTGAATTTTGGACTACTGACCCACTACAGTGACCAACATAAGTAGAACTTCTGACTTCGGGGTTCGGGACCAGTTTCCCTGCGAATCTTCAATTAACTTATTTCGCAATTTAAAAAAGGTTTTGTTTCTTCAATAATCGCGCGGTTTTACGACATTTTGTTTTTTTTCTGACCTGGACTCAAAATATTTTTTTTTTTTTCTAAAATCCGAAACGAGATTAAATCTTCCAGTTGAAGTGCAATAATTATTGTTTCTCTCACTTTTTATTTTTAGTGAACTACTTTCTCACACAATTATGCAGTTATTTCAAATTCACAGTGGGCATTTATTCCACTTTAAAAAGTGGAGCAAATTCCCGATTTGAGTGGAGTAAATTCGCATGTGGAGCAGTGTCCCCTGGAGTTAATTAGCGGCACCTTCGGTTTGAGGCTTAGGTTAGTGTTGTTTTTTGCTTATTAAAGGCAAAACACTAGAAAAAAAATATGTTTTCTATTAAAGTTTGTGTCTGGTTTGGAAAAAATTGGTAACTTTATTTTGCTTTAACTGTATTTTAACATATAAAGAATCATGTACACACTTTTTGTTTTCTGTATAAAAGAAAAAAAAAAACATTCCGATTCTGCATATGCACGAATACTTGTTGGTGACAGGCGTAACCGACCTGGACTGTAGCGCCACCATAAGTAAGACAGGCGGAACTTCGGGAGGCGGCACGGAGCAACCGCGACGATTAGACTATATCTTGCTTATTAAAGCAAACAAAATGGTTTTCAATTTAGGAAACAAGATTGCAATTAAGGTCGATTTACAAACAAACTTGATATCAAAGCCATAAGCAATGTAAACAATAATACTAAATTTGGTGTAATCTAATTAAAGTCTTAAATGTTGATGAAGAATTATTTCAACTCAACGAGAATAACAGAGAATAACATTTGCCTACATTTAACACACATGCTTGATTCAACAGGTACAAATGTCATATTTGTTTGTATGTCAGTTTTTCAACTATAAGAGAGTTAATTAATTAACAGCTAGCGAGTCTGAAGGTATTTGTATTACATATTTGTAAACTTAAATTATAAAAAAAAATGTGCACGACTGGGTCGTACGAACTTGCTCCTGCATGCTAAAACTAAATATTTATGATTACTTAAATTGCAAAAAGTAGTGTTAAAATAAGAGATATACTATAAGCAATTCTGATTACACTCTTACTTACAGCTTACACGTAACTCACAAAAAACTCAATATATAAAAATAATTAGAATTCATTAAGAAAATTAAAATTTGAAAATGAACCTCGTAAAAACATTTCATTCCAAAAATTTAAATTCCAAACAAATTCAAACCTTATTCTTGATTTATTGAATTTTTTTTTTGAAAATCGTCGGAGCCGTTTTTATTTAAATTAATTTTTTATATATAAAATTTTTCAAAAATGTTTTAAAATTAATTTGAGTATGCAGTTTTTAAGACCATGTAAATATACATATTATACTCCAACTTGGATTCTTAAAATTGATCCGTTTTTGAGATACAGAATTTTGAAAAAAAAAGTTAAAAATATTTTTTAAAAATCCAAAAAAAAATTTTAAATTTTTTTGAAAACAAAATATTATTTGAACAATATATACGTACTTTCAAAAAAAAACTTACGCTGATCGGACTTTCAGTTTTCGAGAAAATCTAATAACAAAAAAACGGTTCTATGGGAGGTACCGTTTTGGAGCAATACAAAAATTTTTTTTTTACTTAAAATACATGAATGTTTAAAAAAATTAAACTCAAGAAAGTTTAAAAAAAATCTATCGGGCCGTTTTGGAGAAAAAAAAATGTTTTGGTTTTTGGCCAAAAAAATCGTATGGTGGCTACCCTAAATTTTGATCTTAAAACAAAAATAAAAAAATTGGGATATGACTTTTTGCTCAAACCTCTAATTTTCAAATTTGAAGTCAATCGGACCAGTAGTTAAGGCTGTAGATGCCTGTAAACTTTCCGACAGACAGACAGACGGAATCGCCGGACCCACTTTTTTCGACTTCTCTATCATCGTAATGTCATATCTCATCCTCATCTCAAATTTTTTTTTTTGTACGAATTCAATACTTGCCATATATTCTATATGTCGCAAGTAAAAAATGAATAGTTAAAGTATACAAATATGAAAAGTTCGATAGTTGAATTCATAATAATAAAATATTAAAAATCGTTCAATCCACATGATTTAGTGTCAAAATTTAACCAAACGTCAAGTTTTAACCCAATACGCACACGACCTTATATTTTAATAATTGAAGCCATTTTCGACGTTTTGATCTGGAAGTCTTAGTAGTTCTTCCGAAAAATTACGAGGAATCTACAGGTTCTTACTCACAAGAAGATCGAACTTCTTCCTGCTTTGCATCAAGTCTTCGTAAGTGCTGATTGTAATACTCTAGCGCAGTGTTTTTCAAACTTCTTGAACTGGCGACCCCCTTTATATGCAAAAACATACAAGCGACCCCCAATATATAGCCGAGAAACCGCATACAATTGCTGAAAATGTTATTTTATCTGCAGCTCTAAACATGGTTGAAATAATGTAGGGTTGTCAGGAGAAAAAAAAGAAGCTTAAAAGTATTGCACATTCTGATAACATAATTGAGAGAAGGATAAGTGACATGGCATTGGCAGCTGACATTCGAGAACAGTTAATTGTAAAATTGAAGAAGAGCAAACGATTTGCATTGCAACTGGATGAATCTACAGATGCTTCCGATTGTGCACAGTCTGTTGTATTTGATGGATTCGAAGCAGATGAAAAGATTGATGAAGAGATTTTATTTTGTAAACTTCTTCCTGCGTATTCTACAAGACAGTGTTTTTTCGACATGATTTTCAAAAGTTGCCACGATTATGATCTGGATTGGACCAGATGTATTGCTATTTGTAGCTATGGTGCAAAAGCCTGCCCGTGGACTCATAGCGAAATTCAAGTTAACCCTAGAAAGATAACCTTATTAAAAATTACGTAAAAGATAACCTACGTCGATTCGACGTATATAAGTTTCTATGCTTGTTTATCTCAAAATATCTGTCTATAGCTGTTCGCTTACAAAGCTTAAATTGTTATTTAGTAATATTAAAATAAAAGGAAAGGCGTTTTTTTTTAAATTTTTATTGAATAAAAAATTAAAAAAAATTAAAACAAATACTGCTTTCCTAAAAAAACTTGAAAACGTACACTTCTCATCTTAACACAAAAATGTATTAAAAAAGTAACAAAAATTAATTTTTTTTTGTAATAATTTAAAAATAACGAAACTAAGTATGTACACTCAAAACTTATTGTAAAAATCACAAAATTAAGAAAAAAAATCGGCCCTAGTATGGAACAGTATTTCCATCAATTCATTTTGGAATTCAAGGCTGTTAGGGCAGGCTAGGGTCTTGTGATCTCTGCAAATAGGGTTTTGACATTTTTTGTTATTTTCATCTTTCTAACTGGATGGACAAAATGCACAATTATCCGCTGCTTTTGAATTGGAACGTTTTCATCGATTATATCCAAATATCTCACATATTGATCTAACTATGCATTTGTTGAAGTTTTTCGTGAAGCCATTTTATATTTTAAGGAATCCCTTACAAAAACATTAACATACACTCATAAATAAAGACTTACCATAGAAAAGAATAAACTAAAAACGCTAAATATTTTTTTCCAAAATGTAACACAAAAGCTAACATACGTCACTTCGACGTATAGTATCTAAAAAAAATGCGATTATGCATGGTTTTGATTAACTTACCAAATCGGCACTTGCGTCTTTCGAAAGATCTTTTTAGTGCCTAAGTTGGCAAGAAGCAAGAAAAAGATAGTGCAATACACAAATAAATTATAGGGATATATTCAAAACTCAATACGTCGTTTCGACGTAGGTTATCTTTCTAGGGTTAATAATGCCAAACGTTTTATGGACACATTGCTTCCTCCATCAACAAGTTCTAGCTGCTAAGATTTTGCCTTCAGAATTATGAATTATGATGTCCTTTAAGATGTAATCAAAGTTGTGAACTCAATCAAAGGAAAAGCTTTACAAAGTAGGCTATTAAGGATCCTTTGTGACGAAATAGGTTCCCTTCACTAAAACTTACTGTACCACACTGAAGTCAGATGGCTCTCAAGAGGAAAGTTTTTGACCCGGGTATTTGATTTGAAAGCAGAATTATTGATCTTTCTTGAAGATTTAAACTCTGGGTGTGCACATTTAATTTTTTCTGAACCCAGTTGCCTACTTTAATTGTCTATTCTTGCTGATGTCTTCGAACATCTGAACACCTTTAATAAAAGCCTCCAAGGGAGAGAAGAAAACATTTTTTCTGCAAGAGACAAAATCAGAGGATACATCTCGAAACTTTGTGTCTGGTCAGAGACTCTGCCAAAAAATGTGTACAGAAACATATTGCTGATGACATAGAGTCTGCACAACTAAGTTATTGCTCAGAACTAGTGTCTGATAGAAATGGACAAAGATGGATAGTAAATCCTTTCTAAGAAATGTCGGTTCAACACACTGAACTTCCATATTTGTAACAATTGAAGAAAAAATGATTGACTTAGCTGCAGATGGAATGCTTCGAATGGAGTTCAATTTTCTGGATAGAAAGGAAAAACGAATATCCAGAATTGGCAAATGAGGCCTTAAAAATGTTTGTGCCATTTTCAACGTCATATCTATGTGAACTAACATTCTCTTCAATGGTTAACTTAAAAACAAAAAAGAGAAATAAGCTTCAATAGGAAAATGACTTAATTGTAAACGTTTCAAAGATACAACCAACACATTAAAAGTGTGTTTTATTTAATTTTTTTCTTGAAGGCAAAATTTGTTCTCTTTCTAAATTGGTGGACTTTGGCGGCTACCCCCTTAAAACTTCTTCGCGACCCCCAGGGGGTCGCGACCCACACTTTGAAAAACACTGCTCTAGCGTCTTTCTGGGAGTTGTTGATGAAAATTTGGAGGAATTCCTTAAAGACCAGGGCAATCGAACAACAGTCATGTGAAATAGCTGTAACTTTTTTAGCCTTGACAGACAAAGCAATACACTGTGATCACTTATGATATTCACCAACAGTGCCAATAAAGTTATGAATTTTATTGACAGGTTAGGGTCACTAGTCGAGGATCATCTTTAAATTTGCCTCGTTTCGTTCCCGAAAGATACAAACACTTTTTTTTGAAGCCGATGATGGTTGGTTTAGTTTTTTGCTGACTAGCCAAGATATCAGTTTTCTGTTGCTGCGCAGCTTTAGCTATGTTGAGCGATCGAACGTTTACTGTTATGACATCCTACAAGTAAAGTTCTGATTAGTTAATTAAAATTAGCTGCCAGTTAAATTCTCCTGTTAGTGAGCTTTACACGTTTAGGGGGGTTCACATAGATGAACATGCTCGACAACATTAGCTCGGAGTCAAAACGAACCCAACATCCGACTTTGCGTTCACATGAATGCTGATGTTGTCGAACATCATTATTTTAAAATTTTTATAGCAAGCAGACGCAATGTGCTGAAACAAAATTGAGTTCATTAAATAATAAATGAAATTCTCGAAGAAGAATAGGAAACGAAAGAAAAAAAAATTGAGAATAAGGAAATATATACGGGACGGAAGGGTGGAGGTTTTTTGCAATTATTTCCATTATTCCCGCATGATATGAACGCGACCGAGACATTTACGACATGAAAATTAAAACCGAATTTGTCGAGCATCTGATCGCACAAGTTGGTTGTTTGGACGAGCCACCCAAGTTATCAAAAAATTTTGAAATCCGTCCAAATGTTGGTCCAGCAGTTGTCTTTGTGTTCACATGATCGAGCATTGATGGCCAACGAGCCATGTTGTCGAGCATGTTGGTCCATGTGAACCTCCATTTCACATTCATCCTTCTTATAAATTTATTTTTTGGGTAACACTAATTGCCAGTTATTCCAATTTTCTACTAGGAATGATTATGACAAATTGAAAAAAAAAAACTGCAGGGGAGATCTGCTTAAGATGACATAGTCGACAAGATGACATAGTCGCATTTTCTCAGCAACCATAGGTTTAAAGATTTTTTTTTAATATGACCGAAAGTACAGTTTTAGAATGTTACTTATGAAAAGCAGACGAATGAAATTTGCTACACAATTTTTTTTTTACGAAAAAGTTTCATAAAATATATTTCAATTAAGGTAAGTAGAATGTTATGCCTTAAGTGTTTTATGAATACAGTAATTTGTGTTTTATGAAGTTTTTGTGAAATTTAAGTGCCAGATGGTGTAGTTTTGATGCTTTACACATTAAAACCAATTTTGATCGAAACGGGTAAGATGACATAGCGCTCGTCCGTCCAAGTTGACAAATGTCATCTTACCCATTTCGATCTAAATTGGCCCAGGGGAAAAATGAATAAGAAAACCGAAGAAATCTAAGAGCTCAAAAATCAATAAAACTGCTGGACAATGATGGTCAGCAGCGGGACTTTTACGACGACGATGATGGCGATGTGGCTTGCATTTACTGCAATGAGCTATTAAGCATTTCACGTCCAGGAGTAGGAGAGCATTGGTTATGTTGCCAAGCATGCAATAAATGGTGCCACTCATTGTATGCCGGTATTGACCACAAAATAAAACAATTTATTTGCGAGCTCTGTAATAATGAATAAGAAAAAGGGCTATGTCATCTTACCCGAAGGTATGTCGTCTTAGACAGGGCAGGTCAGGTATTTTTTTTTAAATACTAAATATTGTGTAAATTCTATATATTTAAGTTTTTGTTCTTTCTTAATAAATAAATAAAAGAAATAATTTTTGAATTCATTGTTAAGATTTTTTTATTTTCAGCTTTATAGAAAAAGAATGTCATCTTGAGCAGAACTCCCCTAGGTTCTTGGTTTTACTAAATCGAATATGGGAAATAGCCAGAAAAAAAATTACTTCGGATAATTTTCTATAGGTTTTGCTCTCAACTTATTACATGTCATATTAACTTTTGTGGGGCGCTCGCAAATCAGAAGTACATAACATACGGCAATGAATAGGTTTACGACCTAATAGCGTTCAATGAATATATACCAGGGGTCGAATCACGGCATCAGTGACAGAATTGTGTGCATTTGGCACTACCTCTCACGTTATCGAGTTATCTTTCGAGCAATTAGTACCTACAATAATTTTAAATTCTGTCTTCAGTTATTGAACTGAATCTCATTCGAAACAAGAGCTCACGGAACAGAATAAATTTAAAATAAGAATTATTTATTTCATTTGTCATCGGTTAGATACAGCCACATCTCTGTGCTAAAGTCATGGAAAATTTCATGAAAAGAGCAATGGTCTGTCATCGGAGCCGAGGTCATTTGACGGATTTTTTATTCCATATCGGAATATGTCTTCTTTACAATACTATAAAAAAAATCACAACTCTATCATAAAATACTTGTTTTTATTTTAAAATTAAAAAGTGCACTCAAACTGAGATACCCTATAAATGCAAATTTTACCTGGCAATCCAATCAAGACTCGTTCAAAATAAACAGAGACTCGGTGTAGTAGAATAAAGACTACTAAAATTTTTAATCCCCTAACGATACGTGACCAATCGAATGCCATCATCCCAAAGTGGTTCCTCGTTCGTTCGATCACTGATGAGACTCACTTACTCGTTCACTGAAGTATACAGGGTGATTATCAATCGATAATCATATTTGGTATTGCAGAATGTAATCCATTGAACCAAGCACTAGTTTGAATAAACCCGAAAATATTGAGAATATTTCTAATTTGCAATTCTATGATGTCCAAGGATTCCATGAAATACGTTCTAACTCAGAAAACGCGGTAATGTGGTGGCTCCTAAACGGGAAAAAAAACTCATAACATTCATCTTTCTGTTAGTGAGTTTACGTTTTACATTCACATTCATGATAAATGTATATTGATTTGTATATTTGTATTATTAAAGAAAGTACACAACACACTGCTTCTTTCTGTGATCGAAAACGCGCCCGAAAGTCAACCTCATCCAAGGATTCCATAAAATCTGTTGTAACTCGGAAGACACGGTTTCGTGGTGGCTCCATAACGCGAAAAAAAACTCATCAAACTCGTCATCTAACGTGTCGAGAAGAATATCCATTTTATTGGAAAAAAAAAATTACAATTATTTAAAAATTCTTGCTTTTCAGAAATTGAAATCTATTCAAATTGAAAAAAACGACAAATCTTGTTTTTTTTTCAGACTTTTAATTCTATTAACTCCAGTTAAATACTTTATAGGGCACTTCATCCTCCCCATAAGTTACTTGACACTTTAAGTACTAGTTAGCTCTACTCAGATATTTTGAAACGCTGGCACTGTTTTGAATTTTAACTGCTTGTTAGCTTCCAAGTAGCTTAACTAGAACTTCACTTGTATATTGTGAAACAGAAGCTAAGTCATGACAAAATAAAAATAAAAAAACTTCTTGCTTAAAAAAATTTGAGTTCTTAATTAATAATTAAGGGTCGATCATAGAGGGGTGAAAATTTAGGGTTGTATGTATTTTAGATTAGGTTAGGTTATATGGGCTTAAAGTTGATGTGGTTACCGTCACACTTAGATCAATGTAGATCGCTTGTGATACCCTGAAGTGTTGTAACTTCTAAAAAAGTGATTTAACCTATGAATTCTATGGTTGGTGGACCTGACGAAGTTCATTAGACGATTGCCTGGGAGTTCAGATAGTTCTTCTAGTTCATTAAAGAAATAGTTGCCTAAAAATTTTAATCTAGTTCGGCAGAGTGCTGGACAGTGGCATAGCAAGTGAGCTGTGTTTTCGTGTTCTTCCTCATCGCCGCAGCCTCTGCATATGTCGTCTGTACTAAGCCCCATCTTCTTTTTGTGGTAGCCAAGTAGGTTATGTCCCATTATCACACTTAGGAGGGATCTTAGGGACGGTTTTTTGAGAACTAATATCTTATCGGATCTTTTCTTGTCATAATGAGGCCAGAGTTTCCTGGTGTTACCGTAGGTATCTAGTAGCCTCCATCTATCATTTGCTTTCTTAATGATATTATTTCTAATGCTTCTTTTTGATTCACATTGAGGGATTCTGATGTTATGGTCTATGAGAGAGGGATCAAGTACTGAGCCTTCTCTTGAAAGCTCATCCGCTTTTTCATTTCCTGGCACACCACTGTGACCGGGAACCCAGCAGACACTGCTATGGTTGGGAAGTCTGAATGAACTGGCAAGGCCAAGATTTTCTAAGAAGAAACCTGCCCCTACTCCAGTTATCATTTTCGAACCATCGGTAAAGATGGTAAAGTTCGATTCATTAGTGTATGGTACACTGATTTCCCAATCTTCCCTATTAGGGAAGCTGGTAGTAAAGTTTTTATTGAAGTATAGATAAGCGGTCATGTAATCAGTACAAACGTTTTAACCAACGTATTTTGTAAGGATCGTAGTATGGCCATGTTGACTAGAACTCCAAATATTGGTCTGACTAAGTCGAAGAGCGCTGTTTGCTGCTGATTTTTTAGTATGATGTTTCATAGAAAAAAAAAAAAATAAAAACAAAAAAACTGTCCAAAAAAATAAACAAAAATTTAATAATTTAACAATTAGTGGGATGAAAAATAGGTGTTGTCAGATTCTCCACCCTAGCCGATATCCTCGCAAAGATTCACAAAAATTGGTCGAGCCGTTTCTGAGGAGTTTTTTTTTTATGATTTGCACCCACTCAAGGGATTTTTATACCCTTTTTATGCCAGAGACACAGTGAGTGCATTAGGAAGAAGAAAGGAGGGTTGAAAAGGAGGTGTCGGTGTACATTGGTCTTAAATTCTTGAACATTGTAATGACTGGGAAAAACAGAGTGTGGAAGAGAGTTCCACATTCGCGTAGTACGGCTAAACAATGATTCTCTATACTTGAGAGTAGGTCCGAAGTTGGGCTCGAGGGTAAACTGATGGGCATTACTAGATGCGCGAGTATTACGGGCGAATTGTTTGAGGGGAGGAATGTAACTGGCTATTTCAATAGAGCAATTACCGTAAAAGTAGCTATAGCAAAAGGAGAGACACGCTACGTTACGGCGGTGGTCTAAAGGAGTGAAGTCGTCAGGGATCTCTCTATCACCAATCATTCTTACAGCTCTTTTTTGTATTCCATCGAAGAGGCTTAAGTAAATAGCTGGAGCACCAGCCGGCCCAAAGGTGGGAATTGTACTCAAGCTTTGGACGGATAAAGGTTTTATAGACAATAGCCAGATCAGACAGGCGGAAAAATTTCTTGCACCGTCTTAAGACACCTAAACATCTGTGGCATTTTTGGCAACATCGCGTATGTGCTCGGACCACAAGAGGTGGTCAGTGATGCACATACTGAGAATCTCGAGATGTTCGGTCTCATTGATGCAAGTGCCACTCATGGACAGTGGCAATGGGGGTATATCTCGCTTCAACGATACAAGACAGCATTGAGTTTTCGAAACATTTAAGTCAGAGTTTAATGAGCTTATCATATTTTGCCGTTGCAGTTCAACATCCGAAGAGGAGGGATGTGAATCTGGGAATAAATATGAGAAACTAAGGGTACTATCGTCAGCGAAACAATTTATTGGATTAGAAGTAACAGACAACAGATTATTAATAAAAATGAGAAAGAGGGTCGGAAACAAAACGGAGACCTGGGGGACACCAGCATTTATATTGTCGGTTTCAAACTTGAATCCGTCCAATACAACTTGTATTGAACGGTTCGAAAGAAAATTTCTAACCCAACGAAGAAGGGATTCATCGATACCGAAGGCACGCATTTTCGGTGAAAGAGCAAGATGCAAGACTTTATCAAATGCCTTTGAAATATCAAGTGCAACAATCTTACTTTCTCCAAAACGATGTAAAGATTTGTTCCACTGTTCGGTGAGATTAACCATCAAATCACTAGTGGACCTGTTGCTGCGAAAGCCGCACTGTCGGTCATTAAGAAGCTTACGGTCTTTAAGATATTTCTTAGGCTGATAGTTTATCAGCGTTTCCATGACCTTAGAAAGAAGGGACGTACGTGCAGTTGCTGTCTTGCAACTGCTCGGAACGAGCCCAGAAGAATAGAATAGATGGGAAAGCTTACGCAAGAGTTTTGCCAGCGTTGAAGAACACCTCTTCAGAACAACAGCGGGGATACTATCCGGACCAGCGGATTTATGTATGTTTAGATCCTTAAGGACTCTCACCACAGCACGAGTGCGAAAGAACATTTTGTCCCATAGAATCATTGACACTCTCTGGCAGCGAAGAGTTGTCGGCGAACTGCCTAGCAATAAGGTTAGCTTTCGCGAGCGAGCTAACAACTGGAGTGTCATTGTCAACGAGCCGAGGACCGAGGAAGAAGAAGAATTCTTCATATTTTATACAAATGACCAAATATTCTTACTGCCTTTGGGCATTGCAGTATTTTTTGCCTTAATTTTTGGTCGTGTAAAAATTTGATCCGCCGAATATGGGCACTGCAGGCCTTCCTGGCTTGTTTAAACTTGTTCCGGTTTTCCTCAGTTGGGTTGGCTCTAAAACACCGGAACTTTACCACTTCAATAACGCACCCCGTGACACGAGAATTTTATATGTTGGATTCATTTCATGAAAAATTAACCTTTTGTCCTAATATTTTGTCAAAAATATTTTTGAAAATAGAGCAGAGTTCTGTTTAAATTTTACAGAAGTAATAAACATATTAACATATATATACATGCAAAACTCCTTGACAATTTATAGCACTTTCAATCTGATGCACTTAACAAAAGACCATGAAACAAGGATCCACTAGTAATCTCCGTTAATTTGCGATTACATCTTAAGTGTTTAAACGTTATATTTTATCTAGATATTTTAGTGCAGAAAAACTGCTTTCTTTGCACGTTTTATAAATGTTTTTATTTATGAAATGAGCGAAGAAATAAAGTGGCTTTAACATTTTCTTAAAAGAAAAATCTAACAACACACATTTGTTATCTGTTTAACAAATAAACACAAAATTTGTGTGTGCACTTATCAGATGAGATCGAAAATAGTATGCTGTACTAGATATATGCATATTTTTTTGAAAATATTGCTATTGTTTTATTTCAAATACAAATTAAATTGAAATGATACTCAAAAGCTTATTTATCATGCACTCTCTCCCTCTCTCAATTGCTTTATTGAAATAAAAGCAAACAAAATAAAAATATAAAACAGATCTCAGAGAGTGAAACCTTGCGCATTGGTTTTTGAAATAATCCGTGTTTCTTTCAGAAGTTCCAGATGTTATGTTGAGGAGTCTTAGATTTTTTATGGACATTAGCTAGGATATTTATATATTAATTTTTCCATGATGCCCCAGAAATTTTGCGGAGAAAGTACTTTTGGAACATTAAAGAATGAATTCAGTTTCGATAGCAATTGCATAAACGTTGGATCCAGTGGGTGTATCGATAGTTTTTTTCAACACAGATTTAACACACGAAAATCAAAATAAAAAAAGTACCTACACCCTGCTGCCACTTAGCAGTTTATATTCTATTGCAGCTTGTATTTTGTACACATTTTGATCTTAGCAATGTTTCACTACTATTATTTATTAGTATAACAACTGCACGGAAAGGCTTTTGAAAATAATAAACTTACATATTTTTTATTTTCATTTTTTTGTTATTGCTCTCTATATGATATATACAGCACTTTAAAAACGCTCAAGATAAGGCAGCTTTTCCAAAAACCACGTATTTCGTATTCAATATTTTGCCACATTTGAGAATATTTTTTTGATTTCTTTACGATAAATAAAATAAAAACGCACTTGTCAGGCGGAGGTGGTGGATGTATAGCCAACCAACCTCAGCTCTTCAATGTTTGTAATTCGAATAGAACTTGCGCCGCGAACAAACGATAGTGATAAACTAAACATTAGGCAAAAAAGCTTCAAGTGAATGTGCTGTGCTGTGGGCCCAAACATTATGGAACTATTTATTGCGTATACAATAATGACGTTGGGTAGTTGACAAGCCTTGTAAGGTTTCAAATATGCGCGAGGGGTATCTAATTGTATTAACCACCCCCTGACGTCCTTCCTTCATCGTCCAAAATATGGAGGTTAGTGGTGGAAAATAGTTGCTTGATTCTAAGCTTTCTCCATGCACATTGATTTATTTTTTTTTTTATGTGTAATGCAATATTCGGAGAGCTCTGTCTCTTCAAATGAGTGTGACCAGAATAGATATTTGATTTACGTGACAAGTGTACTCTACCCTGATAAATTAAAGACTCTTCTCTTAAAAAGGTAGATCACATTCATTGAATAAGAAGTACAGGAGGTGTCTTACGAAAAAAAAGTGAAGCATTTTTCTAAGTAGTGTGAGTTTCATAAACACAAACGCATTACAACACGGCTGGTCTGCAGTTGAATGGTTAATCTCAGGGGCGCCAAGCGAAATTTGATTGATTCAAGATTTCATCGATTTTGCTTCAACTTTTTGTTCAATCTCAATCCTTTTTTTAGGTTTTTAGGACACATAGTGTTTTAACACTAAAGGTGCCCATGCACGGTTTTTAATTATTAATTTTTTTATTTTCCAGTACATTTTCTTAATTTATCATCCGTAATTCAACGGTTATTAAGAATATTTTGATCTGATCGTTTTTAAAAGCAAATTCTATTTACAACTTGAACAAGCGTTTAATATCATGGTCAGACATTTTGCGGAAGTAAATAACCTTCTATGTTTCTTGCACCATCAAGTATAAAATCAGTTTCATGAAAGTGTTTTGAACAAACAACGGAATTTATTCCGTGCAATTTAGGAAGTTCTATCCACATTTCTCTTTTCCATTCAGCTATCGGAAATCTTCAAAATTGTCAAGGTATGTATTTTAGAGCACTCAAATTCTTGAAGATATAATTCACAATAGATAATGGCTGAAATATTGACAAGGATAAAATAAATAAAAAATTAATTGGCGCGACAGTTCTTAGAAGCCAAGGCCTAAGTGGCTTACTCTCATCAACAATTCTCAAGGTGAGTATGAAGAATTGAAGGGACCTAAAATTTAACGCCGATTCCGAACGGCAAAGTTGAGAAGCACTTTTTCATGACATATTATACTCTTGGAAGTTTTTTCTGTTCTTGGCAAGAGGCAGTACCCGTGAAAGATGAAATAAAAACTATGGGCACGAGTAGGACTCGAACCCACGATGACGTTCTGCTTAGTAGCCAACGCACCTAACCACTAAGCTACGGACACTACAAGGACAAGGGGAAAATATAGAAGTATTTTCTAGTTGATTGTAATACAATCAACAAATAAAAAATGTTTCGAAACACGGTTGAAGAACTATTCAAAACAACCGTGCACACCACGGGAACTCAACGAATTGCAGCGCCTTACCATGACCAACGGAAATAATACACCCCTGAACTCGACTGTCAACACAGTCAAAGTTTGACAGCATAGGCCCCAAAAATTGACAGCACAAGTCCCAAAAATTGACATCATCAGACATTTTTGTTGCTTCACTCACGTACACTGTACATGTAGCTAACACCGCTTCCTGTTCTTCTTATTCAATGATCAAATCACATATACATATCTATACCAGCTGAATTTTATAAATATGAGAATAGCGGTCTTTTTGAAAGTTTAGCTCTCTTGTTCAATAATGTTTTTGAAACAGGCGTGATACCTCTTCAGTTCAAGGAAGCATTGATTTTTCCGACATACAAGAAAGCATCGGATCCAGCAAACTATCGGGGAATTTCGTTTCTTAATGCATCCTATAAAGTATTTACCTCAATAATGCAACGAAGATTGTCAACATGGATACCAGAAAATAAACAATTTAAAGAATTTCAAGCCAGTTTTAGACAAGGGTATTCAACTGTTGATCATATATTTGTGCTGAGGAGTATTGCAGATTCATTCCTAGACCAAGACAAAAAAATCTACGTGTTCTTCATTGACTTCAAAGCTGCGTTCGATACTGTGGATCGTAAATCGCTAATCTATAAGCTATACGAAAAAGGAATGTCTCTGAAGTTTGGCAGACTAATTGCAAACATATATGAAGACACTTGAGCTGCTGTGGGGAATGGTGAAGAAAAGTCTGATTGGTTCCAATTTGCATCAGGGATTAGGCAAGGTTGCACACTAAGCTGCTGCTAAGTGCTGCTCGCATATACTCCAGAATCACTTCAACTAATGATCAATCGGATACACGAATATTCCAAACGTTGGGGATTAATTGTCAATTTAGATAAGGCGAAAGTAATGATCTTTAAAAAACATGGAGTGAGAAATTGAGCAAACGAAAAGTGGAAATTCAATGGAGAATTGATTGAAGTGGTCAAAGAGTTTAAGTACTTAAGAGTTTCCTTCACGAAGAAGACGAAGTTTGGAGAAACACTTTAGTGAAAAGCTTAATAAAGCGAAAATGGCGATAAACCTCACATGAAAAAGATGTTTCACGAACAAATCTGTAGCTCATAGTAGCAAATACAAAATTTTTGAAACGGTAGCAGAATCCATTATGATTTACGCTGCACGAACTTGGGGAAGTAAATATTATGAAATGGTTTTCCCCTCACGGTTTTCGCCTTGTGGTGGCGAGGGGGCTTACGTCTAACTCTTCAGCAATCCAGCTGCGGAGAAAGACAAATAAGAAAACCACCAAAAAGCAGATATGTCTATCAAAAATAAAAATGGATAAAAGTTTACAGAATGATACAAATCGAGCGGGGATATACGTTCAAGAGTTGGCAGAAGTCACGGCTGCCGGCGAGGGCTTGGCTTCGCAAAAAGCAGACAAAGAGAAAAGAGAATTAAAAAGACAACCGGTCATTCTCTCAGTAGATCTCCTTCCCGCACTAGATGGTTTAACCATCATAAAGGTACGGAGACCTCAGACAGACCCCCTTCTATAGGTAGTCAAACCGAGGACGAGCTACTGATGGACCCGAATCAAGAAGAGACTACGCTGAAGTCTGCTGCATCCCTCAAAGCTTCGAGGCAACGCAGTAACTATAGATCCTCTAAAAGATTCGTGAGAACTACCGAGTTGAAAGATCCTGCAACGCTCAGTTCGAGAGAAAAGGCTCTCCTAAAAAAGCATAGAAAGTTAGTGAAGAACTTCGAGCGGCAGCTGGCAGAGACTGCCACTGACACTTCTGAGACAGCGAACACGAAAAAGTCGGAGAGCGAAGGAGTAGATGCTGCCAAATCTAGGTCTGTCCCTAAAAAGACAAACCGTGAACAGGCTGGCAATAACTCGACTGCTCGTAAGGTAAAGTTCAGGCGACTCCCAGTAAGAAACAGCTAGCCAATGCTAGTCAAGCAAGACGGTGCTAAAAAACAGAAAACCAGCAGCTTCAACACCACCCCGATTGACCTACAAATCGCCATCATAAAGCTGACCCAGACGGGAAAATTTCGGCAAAAAACTGGCTTCTTGTAGAAAACGAAATTCTCAAAGCCATGATGGCGGCATCAGAGAACGTCAGTTCTGAGGACTATATCTTTGATGGTGCCGGATGGCGTCGAGGAGTCAAAGTGATCTGCTGCGGTGACCAGAAATCACGGGAGTTCCTAAACCGTACAATCCCCAACATTGGCGTACTATGGGAAGGGTCCTCCCTTGAAGTTCTACCACTCTCTACCACTCCGCCACAGTTCAGTATCTGGATCCCCCCTCCTGCAGAACATAAAGCGCAGCCATTATTAAGCTGTTGGCGAAGCAGAACAAAGAGCTTCCTATTTTAGAATGGAAGCTCCAAAACTCAAGGAAGAGCCATAGTGGTGAAGGGAAGGACCTCTTGTTTGTGGCAGACAACAAATCTGACCTTCTGCTCAAGGAGAAAAAGGACGTGTTGAGGTATGGTCTCGGTACCGTAAAGGTTAAGAGGCATGAAGACAAAAGGGAGTCAAAGGCTGCTAGTGGTGCAAATAAACCTGTAGTGTCCGTAGCTTAGTGGTTAAGTGCTTGGCTGCTAAGCAGAACGTCGTGGGTTCGAATCCTACTCGGGCCCAAAGTTTTTATTTCATCTTTCACGGACACTGCCTCTTGCGAAGAACTGACAAAACTTCCAAGAGTATCATCTGTCATGAAAAAGTGCTTCTCAACTTTGCCGTTCGGAATCGGCGTAAAATTGTAGGTCCCCTCAATTTCTTCACACGCACCTAGAGAATTGTTGACGAGAGTAAGCCACTTAGGCCTTGGCTCTTCAAGAGCTGTCGCGCCACTCTATTTATTTACGCTAGAGCAGCAACGAACGACCTTACGCTCTACATGTCTCATGAGAACGTGGATGTGGCCTTGATCCAGAAACCATGGTTAGGTAAAAACCGTATCCGTGGTTTGAGGTCAAAAAAGTGAAAAAATCAATTGATGCTTTCTTCCTATCTAGGTACAGCGACAAGGATAACACGGCAGTCAGCGTCGAATCGAAGGAGGGAAACTTCATCCTAGCATCGACGTATATGCCATACGAAGAGGAGAACCCACCATCAAAAACAGTCCGCGATCTTGTGGTCCATGCCACAGCAAGCGGTACACCTTTGGTGGTGGGATGTGATGCCAACGCTCACCACACTCAATGGGGCTCAAAGGATATCAATAAAAGGGGTGAGTCAATCTTTGAATATATTCTTTGTTCTAATTATCGATATGTAATAGGGGCAATCACCCTACCTTTCGCAACAAAAACAGGGAAGAAATCATAGATTTGACTCTCATTAGCAATAATAGTAAAATTTCAGTTGAAGACTGGAGAGTTTCACCTAAAGAATCTTTCTCAGATCACTTTAGGATACTCTTTTCTATAGACAGGAACTTTACTGAAAGGAAACCTTATAGGAATCCAACTAGAACAAATTGGACAGAGTATGAAAAATGGTTGAAAGACTGTATTGATCCACCAGAGGACAACACAAGTCTAAGTACCTCAACCATTGACACTGTTGTCCAAAACCTATCTAGTAAAATGAGAGTATCTTTTGAAAAACACTGCCCTTTATCTCGTTCCAGTAACTCCACTAACCCACCCTGGTCGACTGGTGTACTAAAGAAACGAAGAACAGAGGTTAGAAAACTTTTCAACAGAGCTAAACTGAGTAAATTAGAAGATGACCTAAAATCTTATAGAGCCGCACTTAACATGCACACCAAAGAGTTAAGGAAGGCCAAAAAGGATTCGTGGGCTAAACATTGTGAATCCATTGAAAAAAACAAGTGAGGCGGCAAGGCTCCGTAGAACCCTTGCCCTTAATCCCACGATCCCGGGGTACATAAAACACCCCCGATGGATCATGGTCAAACTCGAGCCTAGAAACGCTTGAACTCTTCATGGAAACACATTTCCCCGGTTGAAAGAACCCAGGAAGTTCTGATTACTTGCAATCGAACACGCTGGATTTTACTCACATGGAATCAAATTCAGAACAAAAACAGAACATTACTGAGCAGAAGATTATCTGGGCAATAAACTCGTTCAAACCCTACAAATCAGCTGGACCAGACGAGATATTTTCAGCTCTTCTTCAAAATGCTCTCAAAGTTATAACTCCTTGGCTTAGGGTAATCTTCATAAGTTGTATCAAACTTAGATACGTCCCTAATAGCTGGAAGAAGGTCAAGGTAGTCTTTATCCCAAAAGCCGGGAAACCGACTCACTCGACCGCTCAGGATTATAGACCAATAAGTCTCTCTTTGTTTCTCCTTAAGACACTAGAGAGAATAATTGATCTGCACGTTAGAGAACTTCTCAACGAAAACAATTTGTGCAACTACCAACACTCTTACCTTAAAGGTAAATCAGTGGAAACTGCTTTGCATGAGGTAGTTTCACATATATTGAGAAAAGCCTCGAACAAAAAGAGTATACCCTAGCAGCATTTATTGATATCGAGGGTGCGTTTAATAACATAAAAACGGAATCAATCAAAACCGCCTTAGTTGAAGTTTGAGTTGAATCTGTCATTGTCGATTGGATCTTCACCATGTTAAATGGCAGAATTATCAACTCTCAATTGGGATCTAGCACTATTGAGAAAACAATTACTCTGAATCCTCGTAGTAAACGAAATTCTCACAAAGTTTAAGGATCAGGGCATAAAACTTGTAGCATATGCGGATGACATAGTGGTTTTGGTATCAGGCAAGTTCCTTACCACCATCGGTAACATCATGGAAAACGCATTAAAAGATTTATCTTCTTGGGCAACTAAGACAGAGCTAGTTTTGTTCACGAAAAAACGGAAACTGGAGGGCTTCAACCCTCCTAAATTAAATGGTATTCCTCTAAAACTCTCTCAGGAAGCTAAATTTCTGGGGGTGATCCTTGACTCCCAGCTTACATGGAAGCGTAATACTGAGGAAAGAATGAAAAAAGCACTATGTGCATTCTTACTTATGGTGGCGCTACAGTCCATGTCGGACCAGGGCATTCTACACATGCAAAAAGACCTTCGGTGTTCGTTGGGGTATGCGACCGCAAGTCATCCAGTGGATGTACACAGCGATTGTCAGACCAATTCTCACCTATGGCTCTGTTGTATGGCGGAAGGCAGTGGAAAAATCAAGCTATCTCAAGAACCTGAATAAGGTACAGAGACTAGCCTGTATAGGAATAACGATTACATTTCCCCTCTACTGGATTTTGACAGGAAATTTTCTATTTGCATACCAGAAAGACAGGGTTGGGATCCTAACTCACTTATAAGTGAACAGGGTATCCCTTTCTACACTGACGGTTCGAAAATGGAATCAGGAACAGGTGCTGGAGTGTTCTGCCAATCTCTCAACATCAGAGAGGCGTATAAACTCCAAGCTGACTGTAGTGTCTTTCAGGCCGAGATCTATGCCATTGAAAAAGCAGCTGAATTGGCACATCATGAAAAGCTAAGCTCCTCGGAGATTACTTTTTTCGTGGACAGCCAGGCTGCTATCAAAGCCTTAGCCAGTGAGACCATAAGATCAAAGGCAGTCTTAAACTGTAGGAAAGAATTAAATAGAGTCTGCCACACTAACCAGGTTAAGCTCTGCTGGGTTCCTGGACACAGCGATATAGAAGGGAACGAAATAGTAGATGAACTAGTCAGGAAAGGGTCAGAAGCAGATACAAGTAGTAGCGACCACTCAGATAGGGGACCACTCGTCCTGATTGGGGTATTTAAGAGGAAGATATACCTTAAATCAAAGGAGATGATCAAAAACTCCTGGAAATCCAGGGACGATTGCGTAATCTCTGGAAGTTTATGGCCTAACATTAATGAAAAGGAAACTCTGTATATTTTATCGCTGAGTAAAAGGATCATTGCGCCATTGGCACAATGGTATCACGAATGGCTTGAATTGGAAGAAAATTGTGGAATTAATTTGGTTTGTAATGTTGAGGACCTTTCCAAATTAATGTTGAGGACCTTTCCAAATTAAAAAAGGACATGTACCAAAATATTTCCAAGGTATATGAAGCAGCTAGAACCAAGTACATGGATAAAGCTTCAAACTTTTTACATCGTACGATCTACTGCCAGCTTAACCACAATTTGCAGCAGGTAAACTACTTCCGTGATGAGCTTAGTGTTAGGGAAATATCAATGATGGCCAGACTACGAGCTGAAATTCTGAACTATATACCTCACAGAGCAGATCTTCCACTCATCTGCAATATATGCAACAGGATGGAGAGGGAAGACGTTTTCTTTTTTGGGAAAGTGTCCTACTCTAAGAGAAACGAGAAGATGTATTTTTGGAAAACATTTTCTAACCATTGCGGAAGTCATATTCGAATTAAATCAAATGAATGTTTCTAAACTGTATCAGTTCTGTACAATTGCTAAGATATCAAAATAGAATCTTACAAGGGCTTTTTTGATGAAACACGTTTTTTTTTATTCTTATTTTTATGTGATAATTGTTAATTAAAATAAATTAAAAATCGCTAATTATAAAATTTAAAATCAAATTGAAGCTGTCATTTTTTGACATTTGACAAATAGAAACACGCTTCAACAACGCGTTTAAATTATTAAAATTCACTATAAAAATGGTGAAAATTTGGCAGAGACGGTTCGTAAAACTAAAACATTTTTGGGTCGTCGTGGAGCACCTTGTCGGACCGCAATACAGTAAATTGGTGGACAAATTCGAGCTGTTGGGACAAGTTAGTGATGTGAAGAAAAAAACCCGTGCACGTCGGTCAAGAACAACAGAGAATATTGCTATTCAAGCTCAAAGTGTTAAAGAATACCCAGGTTTGTCGATTACTCGTCGTTCTTTGGAATTAAACATTCCATAAACGTCATTACACCGTATTTTGCATAAAGACTTGGGTCTTATGGCTTATAAAGTTCAGTTAACACAAAAACTCAACAACGTCATGTCTTTGCTGATTGGGTCCTTGAAATACATGAAAATGACCCGGAATTTCATCGAAAAATCATCTCGATTGATTAGGCCCATTTCCACCTTGGAGGCTACGTCAACAAGCAAAACTTTTGCACCTAGGGCTCGAAAAACCCAAGAGTTGTTGTTGAAAAACCTCTCCATCCTCAACGCGTGACTGTTTGGTGCGGTTTATGGTCCGGCAAAAATGAGGCTGGAGCAACAGTAACGGTCAATAGATTGCGCTATCGAGAGATGATTAATGATTTTGGCCGAAATTGGATGGAAGACGGCGCTACGTGCCACACAAGCAATGAAACCATCGATCTTTTACGGGAAAAGTTTCCGGACCGTCTCGAAGAGGTGATCACAATTGGCCACCGAGATCTTGTGTTTTAACACCTTACGACTTCCTTCTTTGGGGCCATGTGAAAGATAAGGTCTACGCCAACAGCCCAGCGTCGATTCAAGACCTCAAAGATGGAATTCGTGAGGCTATCGAGGACATAGGGCAGCCACTTTGCGATTTAGTTTTGAAAAATTTCATGAAAAGGATATGGTCCTGTAAGCGTGGTCGTTGCGGCCATTTGGCTGATGTTGTGTTCCATTATTAACGGCATACCTTCCTCTTTATAATGAAATAAACATCCGATCATTTATCTCAAAAAATGCCATTTTTCTTTGAATATCAAAATAACAGCTCTTATTGGAAAACCCTTTACATATCTATTTTCAATTTTTGCATTGTATTGACAACTCTGTCCGCAGAATTCCGGGCGCCAGCTGTTTCAAATTAAATATGAAAAACACCAATTAAGCTTGCGTAAGATATAAAAATAATGTATTTCAAGGGATGAATAGAAAATATTTTTTATTGGCGCTTTCAATGTACATTCATAGATTCATACTCTTTTAACTACAGAAGGAAAACTAGCAGTTGCCCCCGACTTCGTCCGCCTCTACCTCATCCACCGGCCATCAGAGGTGCGTCTTCGACTTGTGCATCATGTCCGCATGGGAATTTTGTTGCAAAGTTATTTTAAAACAGTGGACTTTCTCTAAATCGAAATTGTTCTTTACTCGAAGCCTTCATATTGTAATATGTATACACTTTCTATTCCTACCTCTCTATATCTCTATATGTCAATCTATTGTAATGTGTACACACTTTGTAACTCCGCCTCTTTATATCTCTATACTTAAATGTGTAAACACTATCTATCTCTGTCACTCTAATATTGTCTTATTGCTGAATAGTTATGTAGCTAAAGTTTTATTTGTAGTTGTGAGTAATTGTGTATACACTCTAGTGGTTAAGAGGAGAACTTCGTTAAGCATCGAGAAGTTTCAGCGCCTACTAGAATCTAGTAGTTTCTCGAACTTATTTGAGTTATATAAGTACCCGCTTGGTGTCGAAAATGAATTAATTGTTTGAAAACCGCTATAAAGTAAAGACACTGTGTTTGAAAGTAATAATTGAAAGTGTTGAATAAATAAGATTGTGAGTGATTTGAATAAAGTGAATTTGTGTTTAATTCGAAAAGTGAATCAGTTTTAATTGTCGGACCAAGCCGAATATTACATTGGTGTCAGAATAAGGGATTAAGACTTATTGAAAATAACACTGAACAGTGATTAAATTATTGTGTAAAGAAGTGAAGTTTAAAATAAAACAAAATGAGTAAAGTGTTGAAAGACTTAACTGTCCCTGAGCTAAAGGCCGAACTAAGCAAACGTGGCTTAAGTGGGGCAGGAGTGAAAAACGAACTCGTTAAACGGCTGCAGGAATATCTGGAGCAGCAAAATGAAGACCCGAATACATTTGCTTTCGAATTTGAAGCAAAAGTGGAAGAGGTAAATGCAAATGACGCCTTATCTAACATGATGTCTCTTCTTCTAGCAAAGTTTGAAGAGAATAAGAATGATGTCCGGGAACAGCTACAAGCTCAAAGGAATGAACAGAAGCAAGAGCAAGAGAATGTACTCAAACAACTACAAACTCAAAAGAATGATGTTGTCGAACAGCTTCAAGTTCAAAGAAATGAACAGAAGCAGGAGCAAGAGCATGTTCTCAAACAACTCGAATCTCAAAGAAACCTATTAGAAGGCAAGTTTGCGGACTTCGAAGAAAAAATCAATACTCTCGACTAGCGCGTAGAAAAACAAAATGCACGTTTCGAGAAAATGGACGAACAAATTGAAACCATTACAAACGAATTGGAAAAAGTGCGAAAGTTGAAAGTTCGAGAACCTTCTGGTGAGTGCTCAAGGAAGAGAGAAGTAAATCCTCCAAGCTTTGATGGTCAAATTCCGTGGTCAATCTACAAGAAACAGTTTGAAGCAGCAGCGTTAACAAACGGCTGGGACGATGACGACAAATACATTGCTCTCACGCTTGCTTTAAGAGGAGCAGCTGCAGAACTGCTACAAACCATCCCAGCAGAGAAGAGTGGTGACTTCACAGTTCTTGTAAACGCAATTGAACAGCGGTTTGGAGATAGCCACATGATAGAAGTCTTCCGAGTTCAGCTAAACAACAGGTCACAGAAAAGAGGTGAAAGTCTACAGCAGCTTCAGGCAGATATCGAGCGATTGGTTCACCTGGCATATCCAACAGCTGGCAACGAGATAATAAATCAACTTGCTGTTGAAGCCTTTGTGAGAGCTGTTAGCGATATAAATCTCCAAAGGGCTATTCGCACTGCCGGAAAGAGAACACTACCAGAAGCATTGGCTTTCGCTCTGACTATGGAAGCCGCGGAACAAGCTTCCCAAAATGTGCATCGCGTAAGAGAGTTAGAGGTCCAAGAATGCTCTTGTCAGAAGGCTACTGTAGAAAGGAGTCAGCGAGACGGACCAGCACGATGCTGGAACTGCAATAAGACTGGGCATCTACAGCGACAGTGCAGACTACCACGAAGAGGAATCACATGCCAACACTGTGGAAACAGAAATAATTCAACTGGTCAAGGTAACACCAACAACGTTGCTTCCGAAGCTGTTTCCCACCCGGGAAACGAATAAGAACCAACTTCGAGGGGCAGAAGCTGGTTTCTGGTATCGATGGCCCCAGAAACGACATCCAGGTTTCTCAAACCAAACGCGACAACAAGAGCCTGACCGTGGAAGCAAGTGTAAATGGCAAAGAATGTGTGGCTACCATCGACACCGGTGGCCACGGCGTCCATTGTACGGCAGGACCTCGTTAAGAAGACATGGCTCCACAACACCAATAGCTATCGTCTAAGCACTGCAACTGGAGAAGCCGCAAAAGTGTATGGTGAAGTACGCCTTAAGATCCGGATGGCAGAGTTGGAATTCTCTCACCTGTTCCTGGTAGCCGATATATGCGACGAGTGCATTATTGGTGTCGATTTCATGAAAGAACACGGAGTTATATTGGACATCGGGAACCAAGTCCTGAAATATCGAAACATCGAGATTCCGATGATCTATGGGATCCACTTGTATGAGACCTCGCTATCTGTGAAAACCGTCATCAAAGAAGATCTAACTTTGCCTGCTTCTTCAGAAGTATTCGTGTGGACGAAATTGAAGGGTAAGCCTGGAAGCCATCGATACCTCATGGTCGAACCAGCATCTGGAAAGTCCTCCCAAAACGTCACCATTGGGAAGACTCTTGTTAGACCTGTAAAGAACATGGTTCCCGTACGAATACTGAACATCAAGCCGTACGAAGTAAAGCTTAGAAAAGGTGAGATTGTCGGACAATGCGAATCAGTATCAGCGATAACAAGGATCAACGAATAAGAGTCAAGGCAAACCTTGAAGTACGAAGAGCTGAGTTCCATAAAGACCAACATTCTCAAGTCATCTAATCTTGGTCACCAACAACGAAGAACGGCAGAAGGTCTCCTCGAAGAATTTGCAGACATCTTTTCGTCCTCGCAAGGGAAATATGGCAGAACACAACTGGTTCAACATCGAATCAACACCGGGGATGCAAAACCGATTCGTCAACCTGCAAGACGTCTTCCACTAGCCAAACAAGGTGAGGTTGAAGAACTGATAACCACCATGAAAGAAGAGGGTCTGATCGAAAACTCTAAAAGCCCTTGGGCGTCTCCAGTGGTCCTGGTAAAGAAGAAAGACGGATCAACCCGCTTTTGTGTAGACTATCGAAGATTGAATGATGTGACCAAGAAGGATAGCTACCCTCTGCCTAGGATCAGCGATACCCTGGACGCAATGGAAGGAGCAAAATGGTTCTCAACTTTGGACCTGAAGAGTGGATACTGGCAAGTAGAAATCCATCCTGAAGACAAAGAGAAGACAGCGTTCTCAACAGGAAACGGGTTGTGGCAGTTCAAAGTGATGCCTTTTGGACTATGCAATGCTCCAGCGACTTTTGAGCGCCTTATGGAATGTGTTATGCAAGGACTGACATGGAAATCTTGCCTGGTCTATTTGGATCACGTCATTGTATACGGGAAAACCTTTGACGAACACTGTACGAATCTGAGAGCCGTGTTTCAAAGACTTCGAGAAGCCCACCTCAAGCTCAACCCAGAAAAGTGTTCACTCTTCAAAACCGAAGTGAAATATCTGGGACATATCATCTCATCCCAAGGAGTGAAGACGGATCCTGATAAGGTTGACACCGTGAAGAATTGGCCAACACCACAGGACAAGCATCAACTCCGAAGCTTTCTGGGTCTAGCCACCTACTATAGGCGCTTTGTCAAGAATTTTGCTGGGATCGCAAAGAGTCTACATCAGCTAACGGAAAAGGGAAAGCAGTTTAAATGGTCACGAGAGTGCGAGCGCAGCTTTCAAGAGCTCAAGCAACACTTGTGTAATGCACCAGTGCTGACCTACCCGACTCCCGGAAAACCTTTCATCATAGATGCTGATGCCAGCAATGTCGGGATTGGTGCTATATTGTCACAGGTACATGAAGGGGAAGAAAAGGTGGTTGCCTATTACAGCAAGGTACTCTCGAAGCCTGAAAGAAACTATTGTGTGACCAGAAGAGAACTTCTTGCACTGGTTTTGGCAACAAAGCATTTCCATAAGTATCTCTATGGACAGAAGTTTCTTCTCCGAACCGACCATGGAGCACTAAACTGGCTTTTGAATTTCAAGAATCCAGAGGGTCAAGTGGCGAGATGGATTGAGAGGTTGCAGACATACGATTATGAAATCCAACATCGGAAGGGGAAGCTGCACTCAAATGCTGATGCACTGTCTCGGAGACCATGCAAACAAGACTGTAAGCATTGCAGACGCCAAGAAGAAAAAGAAGTGGTTACTGTCCAACAAACTAGAGCCGATCCCATTTGTGGCTGGAGCAACGACGAGTTGAGGAAGGCTCAACAAGAAGACCCAGATATCGAACCCATCCTCGCATGGAAGGAACACCAGGAAAAACCAGAATGGGCTGATATCTCCGACAGAAGTTCGTCTCTGAAGGCCTATTGGGCACAGTGGGAATCGCTTCATGTTCAAGAGGGTGTCCTTCGGCGTAAGTGGGAATCAGCAGATGGAAAGTCTTATGTAATGCAGCTAGTCTTACCGAGATCGAAGGTTATGGACGTTCTGCGAGAGATGCATGATGGAATTTCGGGAGGCCATCTAGGAGTAAACAAGACGTTAGAAAAGGTTCGACAACGATTCTACTGGCTACATGCAAGGGAAGATGTCGAGAAGTGGTGCCGAAAATGCGATACTTGTGCTGCCACCAAAGGCCCGAAGAAAAAGAATCACAGTCAAATGCAGCAGTATAATGTCGGAGCACCCTTCGAAAGAATTGCAGTAGACGTGGCGGGTCCATTTCCGGCAACAAATAATGGAAATCGTTATATTCTGGTCGTCATGGATTACTTCAGCAAGTGGCCTGAAGCATACGCCATTCCAAATCAAGAAGCCAAAACAGTCGAAGACCAAATTGTGTTCAACTGGGTGAGCAGATTCGGCGTTCCATTAGAACTGCACTCCGACCAGGGAAGGAACTTTGAATCAAACATATTCCAAGAAGTTTGTGGGCTTCTTCACATCAAGAAGACAAGAACAACACCACTCCACCCACAATCTGATGGCATGGTCGAACGATTCAACCGAACCCTGAAGGAGCATCTTTGCAAAGTTGTGGACGACAATCAGCGAGATTGGGATCGGCACATTCCGCTGTTTTTGATGGCGTATCGAAGTGCAAGGCATAGCTCAACTGGCCATACACCGTCTGAGATTTTGATGGGAAAGAACATCAGACTGCCGAGCGAAATAAAATTTGGGTGTCCCACATCGGAGCCGCAAGCCGAGGACGACTACATGGATGAACTTAAAGAAAGACTCCTTCAGATCCACGACGATACCAGGTTGAAAATAAAGATGTTCAGTGACCGAATGAAGACACGCTACGATATACGAGCGACAACAACAGAGTTCCAAGCAGGAGATCGAGTGTGGCTTTACAATCCCCATCGACAAAAAGGGTTGTCACCGAAACTTCAACGGGACTGGGATGGTCCATATACAGTCATTACAAAAATCAACGACGTCGTGTACCGGATACAAAAGGGAGTCAGAGGAAAACCTAAAGTTGTACATCGCGACCGGCTACATCGCTACAGTGGTGATGAGAATGATGGATTTGTTCGGGACGATCAATCCTAAGGAGGGGGCAATGTAATATGTATACACTTTCTATTCCTACCTCTCTATATCTCTATATGTCAATCTATTGTAATGTGTACACACTTTGTAACTCCGCCTCTTTATATCTCTATACTTAAATGTGTAAACACTATCTATCTCTGTCACTCTAATATTGTCTTATTGCTGAATAGTTATGTAGCTAAAGTTTTATTTGTAGTTGTGAGTAATTGTGTATACACTCTAGTGGTTAAGAGGAGAACTTCGTTAAGCATCGAGAAGTTTCAGCGCCTACTAGAATCTAGTAGTTTCTCGATCTTATTTGAGTTATATAAGTACCCGCTTGGTGTCGAAAATGAATTAATTGTTTGAAAACCGCTATAAAGTAAAGACACTGTGTTTGAAAGTAATAATTGAAAGTGTTGAATAAATAAGATTGTGAGTGATTTGAATAAAGTGAATTTGTGTTTAATTCGAAAAGTGAATCAGGTTTAATTGTCGGACCAAGCCGAATATTACAATATGTATAATTTTCCCGGTTTTAGCTTCTCTTTTCACTGATGCTTTGCTCTTATTATTCGTAACTTATTAGTGTAACGTTGTACAGCTAAAACCCTTCCTCAATAAATGGACTATTCAATACAAAAAGAATTGTTCAATTGTGTTTAGCAGTTGCGAGTTCAAATAATCAGAAAAATGAATAATTTGTTGCAGTTTATTAAACATTTTCCACTGTTTGCTATTGTTATACAGCCTAAATCCTTCCATAATGAATGAATTATTCAAAACAAAAAGAATTGTTCTATTTGATTTAGTAGTTCCTAAGATCAGCACGTGCAAGCAAATAACAGGAGCCTTCAAAAATGAATAGTTGAAGCCATTTTTTCCACATTTTCACTGTCGCTTCGCATCTATTGGTCGCAGCGTAATATTATATAGCTTCAAGCCTTCTACGATAAATGGACCATACATTTAAAGAATTGTTCAATTTGATTAAGCAGTTCCTGAGATAAGCGCGTTAAAACGCAGAAATATTAACATTTTTTGCCGTTTTTTGCACATTTTCCACTGATTCTTTGCTCCAATCGGTCACAGCTTAATGTTAAGTTGCCTAAAGCCTTCCTCGATTAATGAATGTAATAAACAAAAACAAAAAATCTGTACAAATACTAACTGACCCGACAGACTTCGTACTGCCTCAATCGATATAACAAAGACCTAGACTTTTGTAGCCCGCTACCATACCACCCACTATCCTCTCCCCCTTCTCCACTACCGTCTACCCGCTACCCTGTTATACCCAGTTACCCTGTTACCCACAACCCCACTACCTTCTACACTCTACACTCACAATCCATGAATGATCTCAGCCTGAGATACTGTAGCCTTCCATCGTTAACGGTACCTCGCATCCAGTCGCCGTAACCAAGCCCTCTGACATCACCAGTCTCTTGGTTCTTGTACCGTAGGTTCGGTCTTCCTTTTCGTATCGAACCTGGGGGCTGTGATGAGAAGACTTTCTTCTGGACTACATCCACATCTTGGTTCTGGGTTGAACCTTCTTCTCCATTCGCCATCGTCACATACGGGACCGAAAATCCGTCGAAGAATTTTTGTGCCCAGTATCAATTACCCTCTTTTATTTATCACCCATCACTCGGCACTCGCTAGAATAGGACTGGTAAAATCAAAGTTTTGTATAGAAGACACTTTGTCTTTCGAGTGAGGAGTTTTGAACCCAGTTGTTTGGCCAACCCGTGGCAGCAGCGGTTTGCTAGGGTAATTCTTCTTCGGATCTCCATTAAGGTGTCGTTTGTGGTATTGATGCTTGTTCCAAGGTAGGTGAACTCCTTAACTACCTCGAAATTGTTGCTACCAACAGTGAAGTTTTGTCCTAGGCGGTGGACAGATGTTGCTTTGTTTGTTGATAGCATGTACTTTGTTTTATCCTCATTCACTTCAAGACCAACAAGTTTCATCTGTTCTTCAATCGCTGTGAAGGCCTCAAGCACAGCTCTCTTGGATCAACCGATGGTGTCTATGTCGTCGGCATAGCCTAGGAGCTGGTTGGACTTGTTGAAGATAGTGTTTTCCGTACTCACACCTGCCTTGTGCACTATCTGCTCCAGGACTATGTTGAAGAAGTAACATGACAGTGAATCTCCTTGTCTAAACCCTGCGCATGTTTGGAATAAGTCGGATGAGCTGTTACCCACTTGCACACTGCACTGTGTATTGTAAAGCGTCATGCGGCACAAAAAATTAGTATAACTTGTAAGTAACATGACTAACTTGACGCAAAGATTAAAAGTCTTCACCTATCATTCTTTGTCGATACCTAAATGCAGCTATTTTGTTGGAGTTGTCTTGACTTCCTGCAAGTAAAAATAAATAACTAAAACGTGCAATTTTGAGCAGTTTAAATTTATAGCCTAGTAAGAATAAATATTGGGCTATCATTTAATGAATTAATTAAGGTGGAAAAAAGTGGAACATTTTTAAAAGCCTTTGTGAAATCGAATAAGAATAAAAAAACACACTTTTTGGGATGAATGAGTCCCAAAAGCTTTTTCTTCTAAAATAATTTTTTTTTTTTAAGGGTTTAATATATCTAAACTTAACACCTCAAGTAGCACAAAAGTCTTAAATACACCAAAATAATTGGTGTATTTTTTGCATTTTTGTGATATGCATTTTCAATATAAAAAATACACTACATTTCAGTGCAATTTTTGGACACTTAATTTTGATTCAGTGTAAATAATACCCATGTTTTTGTAAATAAAAAAACCGATTGCACAAAACTTGTACCGATATTCAGATATGGCTCCATATACACCATTTCCTGAATTTGGAATAAAAAATGCACACATTTAAGAGAAAAAGAAAAAATACTGTTACGAATCTAAACCATCCGAACACAAAAAAAAAGGTATTTTGGTGCACCCTGTTTTCTTGAATACGCAATATGCGTATGGAACTCGAAGTTCGAATCAATTCGTTAAATCTCAGTGATTTACTCAGGAAACAGTGTGTACCAACTGCGTTTAACCATGTAGCTTTCCGCCAAAATTTTTGAGTAGGTCTTTTCGTTTTCGACCACCAAGTGAACAGGATCTTCTCCCGGGCCCGTAGCCAGGGGGGGCCATTAAGGGGCAATGCCCTACCTTAAATTTGAAATGCCCTACCTTAAAAATGCCCAACCTTCAAAAATGCCCCACCTTTTGTTTCCACATTTTTGATGATTGAATAATATCGTCGGCTAAGAGTGCAAACCTGTTAACTGCCACCTCCTAACTCCACATAAATATGATTTACATATTTGATTGAAATTACAAAAAGCTTTGAAATCTTATCAAATTCTTTTTCATTTAATAGTATGGATTCTAAAAAATAACTTTATGTTGTCTTGGATTTACACATTTAGAAATATTTTCTTTTTCAACCGACTTCCAAAAAGGAGGATGTTATCTACTCGTCTGTTTCTTTTTTTTTATGTTTGCTACCTCATATCTTTGGACTGGATGAACCAATTTTTTGTATTCGAAAGCTGGTGCCTTCAGTGTGGTCCTATTTGTTTAAGGAGTGTAAAAGTGGAGTTAGCTGTTTTTCACTCTAAGCCATATATCAATTTTTTCGTCTGCATAAACTGTAATCTTTAACACATTTTTCTTGAAGTTAAGATTCAGCAAATGCATTTAAGTTATTTCAATTGATTTTTCAGGTATAACAACTGCAATAAAAGAAGAGGCTACTATTGTCAAAAATTATTTAAGCAGGCTCGAAGACAAAATCGAAAACCTAATGCAGATTTTGTACAGGCAGCAAGAGGCCTTTAAAGATACATACCAACTTTTTGCGTCGGTAGCTACTGTAGGATGTAGCACAGCAGAGGATTTCAATGGGACATGAAAGAATGGCTGGCCTTGTATTTCTCGCGTTTGAAAAAAAAAAAGAACTAAGTCAGTAGACCTCATTGAAGTCCTTCGTGTATTTAATAAAATGAGCGATCAAAAAATTCAGTTATGTTAAAGAATAATATTAATATTTTATATTTTACTATTTTTGTGCTTTGTAAATATAATTTACTAGCCGACCCTGCGAACTTCGTCTCGCCATCTTCCAGAGCAACTCCAGGATAAATATAAATATAATTAACACAGATATTGTTAAAATGCACCTAAAATTTTATGAAAAAACTTGATTTTAGGACTTGAACCGCATAGTTTTCGGTGTTCCGAATAAAAAATGCTCCATAATTCCATTTGCAAATCAGTCCACTCACAATGTCATGCAATTTTCACTTTGAAAACCAATGAGTTTTCTGAGTTTTTCATCAAGAACTCTCTATTTTCCATTCGAAAACCTATTTTGAAATTTTCCAGTTTTTCATTTGAAAAAACACAGGTTTAATTTTGACCGAGACCCAATATTTATAAAGCGCAGAAAATCTTGCCCAAGAGTTCGCGTATAAGCATTGTCTTGGTCCAAAAGCTTAAGTAGAAGCTCAGCCTTAAATATAATATAGAAAAATGAATATGAAATTAAATGAAATGAAATTAACACAAAATTTTCGAGTAAATAAATTAAAATCAATGTTTTGTTGTTATTTATAATTATTTCTTTTATTTTCAGAACCTCCTATTGCACATTCAGTGCATAGGCGAAGCATTCAGCAACATTTATATAGTAGTATTTTTGTTTGTTTATCGGTTTATCGACTACAAACAAAAGTTTTAATTTAATATAAGTATAGATTTGGAAAAACAGTTTAATATTTAAACTTGAATATCTTAATGCTTTACACTTTATTATTTTGAATCTTTCAAATCAAATCAGCCATACCAAGGTAACGGAGAAGGGATTTTGGCGGTTGTTTATCTCTTATAAGAATCTATCTATTTTCGCGAAACTTGGAGAAACTAAAGGGCTTATCATAAAGCCAAATTATACCCAGATAAAGACGGTAACTATGCATAATTTAGCTACTTTAGTTAGTTTTTTGTGAAACTTCTAGAACATCAACTTTATCATGAGCACTTACGACTCACCAAGTTTCAAGAAAAAAGATTGCTTCTTTAACGGATAAACTGGATAACATGTGTCAAAATGTCCTCAAAGTTATAATGGAATAACCGAAATACAAAATTTACCAATGCCCTACCTAATATGACCGTTGCCCTACCTTAAATTCAACTATGGCTACCGGCCTGTCTTCTCCTCAGGTATTATAGTGCATAACAAAAATGAAATAAATCGTTTTTCTATAGAAGTGCTATTTTAGAACAATTTCTAATAGAATTATGCAGTTTCTTTAAAACAAATAAAACATAAAATATCAAAGTGGTCATACGGAAAACGGAAAATAAAATTAAACTGCAGGACGCCTTTACTTGCATATCACTCCCAAATCGAGACTGTAGACCTCACGAGGTAAATTGAAAATCATTAATTTATTAATTTAAAACCAAATATATTTACATTAAATGGCGTCCAAAATAGTAAAATAAGGGCTAAAACACGAATTATGTTCAATTGTTAGGACGCCGCTGTGCAGAACATCGAATTTTCGGCCTTTTGACAATTGCACCACGTGCACCTGTGTCGTGGCCCCCTTTTTTTCATCAAGTGCAAGAACGACGAAGAAGAAAAAAGAACGGGAAAGAGAACTAAGAAAATAAAATTCAAGTTCAAGGCCAAGGCCAAGGCTAAGCTCTTCGCTTGAACGTCCAGAAATTGGAGCACTGCCGTTTTCCTCTCGACTTGTAGCTCAGTAACGGCTTCCTTCCCAGGGCGAAACACTGAGGGAAAGCATCGACACTCGAACAAGAAGGCTAAAATACATTCCTCAGCTCAGTTAAGTGAAGGTCGCGAAACCAATCGGCTGGTTGAAGCCCCGATCGAGCTACGGTGAGGTGCGGTGAAGTGCGGTAGAAAGGAGGGGGTTGCGATTCAACGTCATCTCCGCAAGGTTTCGAATTTATAACCCAAATGTGGATTAAATTGCCATTTAAACAAATTTTATAAAAGAAAGAGAGTGGGTGCATAATATGTACAACCAAGAAGAGTAAGCTAATTGTGTTTGAAGAAAAAAAAAATAGTATAATTTGTTCATTAATATTTTTATCAATTTGAAATTAAAACAAGAAGAAAAGAATAATTATAATATAAGAAAAAAAGAATTGACTGTGATAGTTGTGATTTGTCGGTGAGCTGGAACCTACACACGTGTAATTCTCTCTGTTGGAAACCCCTGAAATCTGTGCACAGCATCCACGTAAGCGGTAAGTCTCCGACAATAAAACAGTTCGATTTCTATTTTCCCCACAGGCCCAACTAACCACTATATAATTTTTGACAGATTACTTTATTCATTCCATACTATTACATTGATTTATTTTGCTATTTGAAACTAAATTTTTTTATATTAACTAATTAAGATTTGAACTACTTACAACTTAAAATTACATATTATGCTAAGTCTATCTAAAACTCAAATTGAACAACATAAATTTAAAAGAAATCACTATACTACATTTACAATTTTACATGCACTCACGTTCATCTATAAAATTAGAATGTCCATAAGAATACAACAGTTTATACATTAAATAAAATTAGTATAACGTATAAATCATAATGTTTTAAACTAAAGAGATTATGGGGGTGAGTGAGCAAAATTATGGTGCCAAATCAATTGTTGTGTAGAGCAACTTGAGAAGTGTATCAAGGGACAGTTCAACAGAATACGACCAAGGTACATGAACTGTCAAGGCGTCTGCGCAAGCAGGTAGGGTGGGAAACAGAGACCTTGAGCGACTTCAACACCTGTCGCCTGAGGAATTGAGATGGTAAGAGAAGATTTCCGTCCGCAGTCACGAAGTTGTTTTTTCCGTAAATCTTGGCATGAAGTAAGATTTTCCTTTGGTGCGACTGGTTACCTAGAGCAAGAACTACTCCCCAATCCGACGTCACCTAGCCGTGCATATGCAAGCATGCCAAGTAAGGCTCTTAGGTTACCAGATAATCAGAACCGTACATTTTCGGTACAATCGGTACATTTTTTATGCTGAAAAATATATAAAATATTCACTGATTTGTATCATTTGTAGAAATTATACAAGAAATGCACCAAAGTTTAAGGAGCAATGAGAAAAATGCACCATTGTGAAAAATGTGTCAAAACATTATTTTCTTTTTGGTGTATTTTATTTGCTGTTAATGTATAAGAAATGGTATAAGAAATGTCCAAACCAAGTTAAAAAAAATTGTTCACAAACAGTAAACAACACAGTTTCTGTGCTGAATCGGCTAATTTTATGAACCATTAATGGTACATTATAAAAACAACTGAGAACCGGTTAATTTCTTGCACCAAATTTCAAAAGAAATGTTGAAATTTTTATATGTACGGGTATTTTTGATAAATATGTACACCAATATTTAAAATTTTTCTTAATCATACACCAAAATTATTGAATTTACACCAATTTATGCACAGGTGTGCTCTTGAGATGTTGTAAAGAGTCCATGATGAACAAAAATTAGTTTTAAGTAACTTACTTACTTACTTACAAACAACCAACCCATGCTTAATTTAGGGAGTTTTTAACAGTGATCACTTTATAACAAGATTGGAAACCTACCTACGTTTCACCCTCCAAATACCGCAAAAGTTATTTTTTTTCATACACACATACTCTTGCAGCAAACTTGCTTTATTATGTAGGCAATTGTATCATTATTACAATACAACCCTTACTCTTACAGCTAACCTGTGTCGTTAAGTTTGTATTACACGCATACTCTTACAGCTAACCTGCTCCCTTAGCTTAAAGGCAAATGTCATTTTGACAGCAAGCTTTCCCATCTTGTTATAACTGATCAGTGGTTTTTAAATGAAAATGTCAAACACGGGAGAGAGAATATTTACTAACGTTTTTTTTTTCAGTAGAATGCAATGTTTTTGAAAATCTTTTTATGATTCTCTATCTATTGGATATTTACGAACATTTTGGGACCAAAATTAACGTAATCAGACGAAAATATTTTTTTTTGGTTTTGTCGCCGTAATCAGGCCATTTTGACTGTGTGGCCTTTGAAATGTATGGTATCCTCTCTCTCTTGCATGTTACACAGTTCACAAATTATGGGTAGATCGTCTCTATGTGGCATGTAATTGAGGAGTTCACCTCTTAATCTTCCCATCATGGATATTTCGCCAAAACTATATTCATCTCAAAAATAATTCCTTTCATTGAGATTATGGTTCAAACTGCTGTATAGGGTTCTATGAACTTAGCTTGTTGCTTCCATCACATATTTTTCTCTTAGGATTCACATTTGCTATTAGTTCGTAAAGCTTTGGTTCCCATTCACTTAAGTCATCGCAGTTGAGGTTAGGTTACATCCCTCACCATTGACTTAGTTCCTCCCATTCTTCCATCCAGCCTGTATTTCACCTCATAACATGAAGCGCTACTCTCTTTGGAAGTCTTTCATTAGGCATATTGATTGCCTTAAGAATATAATCTAGGTACATGTAGTTTGAGGGTCTGCATAAACCAGATAATTCGGGGCGTTGGACGGAATGTGAAAGATTCTTTTAATATAATACCTCAGCAATATTTCCACCGTTTCATACTATTTGTAGCCCCACATCTGAGCCGAATATAACATGATGGCTACTGGAACTGCTTCAAAGACTCGAAATTTGCCACTACGACTAATATTTTTGTTCGAAAAACACCTGTTCCGCGTGGCAGCGATTGCGGTCTTAGCCTTTGCAAGTTTAACCTCAAGGTGGTTCTCCATATCCAGGTTCTTAGTCATTAGTATCCCTAGGCACTTGTATTCGTTGACAACTTCAATTGTCTCTCCATTATACCACCATTTCTCACTGTTTGTTACGGTTACGCGCGCCCCCTTTCTTGAATATCATGACTTTTGACTTTTCTAAATTCACAGTCAAGTTCCGTATTTTGCAATAGTCACTCAAGCGGTTTATCAATAATTGCAGAGATTCTGGCGAGTATGCAAGAATAATAATGTCGTTGGCGAACATCAGTGCTTTGATAGCTTTTCAGGCGTACTCTATACCACACGAGATCTTCGATAAAGAGAGGAAACAACGGAGGGCTTAGAGGACATCCTTGTCTAACTCCTGTGCAAGTGTGAAACCAATCTGACATCTCTTCGCCATTCCAGTATTTTAGTATGATGTATCATAAAAAAATAAAACAAAAATTTTGTCCAAAGAAATAAAAAATAAAAATTAATTAATGTTGTCCAATTCTACACCCTAGCCGAAAACCTCGCAAAGATTCACGAAAATTGGTCGAACCGTTTCGGAGGAGTTCAATTACGCGCCCCGTGACACGAGAATTTTATATATTAGAGATATTTTAACTATGCATAAATACTAACACATGTGAAATTTTCATGGTTGATACTGTTGTATTCAGTGATGATTTCTGTGAAAACAAAAATTGGAAAAACCTCATGGAAGAGTGGGAAAACTGGAAAAACCAATCAAAGGTCAGAAATTATATTTTTTTTCGTGGAATTTTTTGGTTCAAAATGGGTTTTCGAATGGAAAAATAGAAAATTGTTGATGAAAAACTCGGAAAACTCATTGGTCTTCAAAGGGAAAACTGCTTGTAATTGTAGGTGCATTGGTTTTCAAATGAAATACTGGGAATTTTCGAAGTTTTCAAATGGAAAATAGAAAGTTCTTGATGAAAAAAACCGGAAAATTCATTGGTTTTGAGAAGGAAAAATGAATAATTTTGGATTGGGAACTCGGAAAACTCTGCGGGAGCACGAAGAACTTCAAGATCTAAAATCAAGTTTTTGCATAGAATTTTATGTGCATTATGGGTATGTTTGTATATCCTTTAGCGACTCTTAATCCGTCCTCATTGCATTTCTTATAAAACTTTCACTGTAGATATAGCCTTGATAAAAACAAAATTTTGGGAAAGTCTTACGAGAAAGTCAGATAAAATGGGGACAATTGAAAACTGCATGGAAATTTGATTTTTGTGAAATAGTCAAAACACACGAACGAAAATTTGTGGAATTTTCAACGAAATTAAAAAAAAAATGAATGTAGAATGTAAGCTGTAAATCTTGGTAAAATTCAGATACATGAAGTTCTGTACTTCAATTGGATTCAAGCAAATCACATTGCATTTTATTAATATCTTTTGTTAATTGTAATTATTCTAAAGTTGCTCTGAGGGGTGGCGACACGAAGTTCCCAGGGTCGGCTAGTTACATATAAACCTTGAATTATCAATAAAAAAATGATTGATCATGAACAGGGTTGAAAACAATGGGGTTTGGGGGTTAAAACCCCCTCCGAAAAATCAGAATATGTGCAGTAAACAAATATCTAACCATTATTTTCCAAAAGAATAAAAAAACAAAAATGGTACAAAACTAATCTCAAACTCAAATTCGCAAACTATGTTAAACGAAAAATTTTAATAAATTTGCTACGATTGGTGGGTCCCGATTCCCAAATAACAGGAGCTGCAACGAAAATATACAAACATTCACTTATCTGCTTGCAAATACCAAGGGCGGATTCAGAGGGGGGCGATAGGGGCGATCGCCCCCCTAAAATCTGGTAATTTGCCAAGGAGAACATAGTTTTAAAATAATGTTTAACATATATCATCATCATCACGACCGTGGCACGTGGTAACATTATATTCAGGTGAAAATAAAATTATAAAATATGAGTGCGACCCCTGTTGTCCACACAATATTCAATTGTTCATAAGAAATCAAACTGTAGTCAATCTCTTTTCCTAGAAACCACAAAAATATATCCTTACTTACTTGAGGTGGCGCTACAGTCCGTTGTGGACTTGGGCCTCAATCAACAGTCTCCGCCAGCTAGCTCGGTCCTTAGCTAGTTGTATCCAGTTTTGCACTCCAAGTTGATTGAGGTCCTCTTCCACTTGAGTGCGCCACCTGAGTCGCGGTCTTCCTCTCCTCCTACGTCCCTCGGGAATAGTGTCGAAGGCTTTCCGGGCTGGAGCATTGGTGTCCATCCGCTCTAAATGACCGAGCCATCTAAGTCTCTGGACCTTGACCTTTCTGGCTACGTCCATGTCGTTGTACAATCCGTAAAGTTCGCTGTTATATCTTCTTCGCCATTCCTCTTCAATGCAAACGGGCCAAAGATGACCCGAAGAACTTTCCTCTCGAAACAGCGTAAGGCACTTTCATCCGATTTTGTCAAGGTCAATGCTTCCGCACCATACAGCAGGACTGGGATGATGACTGTGTTGTACAGTTTTACCTTAGTTGCTCGAGAGAGGGCTTTTCCACTCAATTGCTTTCTTAGCCCACAGAAACAGCGATTAGCAAGAGTTATTCTTCGTCTGATCTCGGCATAACATATTAATTGTAAGATAATATATTTTCTAACATTGATGAATAACATTTTTCGAACTATTGTTGCATTTTATGCTGAAATCATCATAATTTACATGAATAAATGTTGAATACTTTCAGACTTTGTAAGTCTTTTTCTTTGCCTATTAAATCAACATTTTCAGAGTCGCCCCCCCCCCCCTAACAAGAGTCTCTGGATGCGCCCCTGGCAAATAAATTGCATTGGTCGTTTCGAATCTAACGGGGATTGCTAAAAAATATCTACCAAAATAACAAAAAAACTTCATCAAAGCCACGCCAAACCACACATACTTAAAGAAAACCCTTAACGATGGAACATCCTCGTGCTTGCCTAAAATTCTTCATAATAGGTTCGCTGTTGCCAAAAATTTTCGATTTTCTCATTTTCTTCGGTTTCGTTGTTCGCGGATAGGGAAATGTTCGCAAGCAAATCTAATTTTTTGTATGAAAACACGGGCACTGCCTCTTGCGAAGAACTGACAAAACTTATAAGAGCATCCTCTGTCATGGAAAAGTGCTTCTAAACTTTGCCGTTCGAAATCGGCCTTAAATTGTAGGCCCCCTCAATTCTTCACATGCAGCTAGAGACTTGTTGATGAGAGTAAGCCTTCAAGAGCTGTCACGCCATTCTATTTATTTTTTTCAACAAGCTGCATAGAATATTCCAACCATCTTTACGAAGAAATTATTGAAATGTGACACAATTCCGAAAAATAAATTTGGTACCATATTTACAGCAGCTAGGGAAATGGCTGATAAAATGGACTTATAATCGTTAGTCTTACGCATTATAACAGACAAAACGATACAATTATACGGATGGTCCAGAAGAATATGTTCGTCGGCCTGTCTATGTGCTTTTTTGGACCATTTGTTGGTTCAGTTAAAAAATCGGTTCCTCGACCACATCGTGAATTTATTGCCAAAATTCAAAGTATTTTGCCAGAAAAATGTTGCAAACTTGATGAAGAAGACATGAAAAGAACTGTCGAAGTATTTTCTAACCAAGATGTGGTGCAGGTACAAGTTTTATAGCGTTTTTTTTTTGGTCGTCCGGAACTGTTCCGAACGATTCTGCATTCGTTCACTTGGCACAAGATGACAGTTTTTAATCTGGATAGAACAGAAAAACGATTCCGAATTTGAAGTCGGAATCAAAAACAGAATCACGCATACATTCACACACTCGCACATACGTACTCGCCGACATGTTTACAAATAAAGAAAATAAAAACAATGCCATGTCATCTGCAATTCTGCATATGATGTTTTACAAATACAAAGACATTCAACCATCGTCCATCAGAAGCAAAAAAATATGTTTGCATGTTCGTTTGGTATCCGGAATCGGACAGTTCTGTGTACCAATTCCGGATTACCTAAAAAAAAAAACGCTATTATTCTTATTTCTTATAAAAAGTTGTCAATGTTTAATAAGTTATGCTCGGCAAAAATCCTTGATCGAACCCTCCTAGTGGGTGCCGGGCGGACAATGTCACCACAGTTTTGGTCTGTAGGTGTCAGACGGTGATAGCTAAGGTTAGATTGGATCGCTGTGTGGTTCTGACTCACTCTATAGCACAACTCACAGAAATCCTCTCTCACCATAGATCCAAGGTTCCTAGTTTCAGTGGTGGTGTGAGCTATTAAATCCGTGCCCAAGAATTAAAGGTTGAGGGATAAATCAACCATGAACGAGCTCAGCCGGAGGCCTGTGGTGGGTAACGGTTTTTTGTGTTTATACCTTCCCTCGGTATGCGGCTCTGCCGAGGGTGACCTTCTTTTCCGCCTTACTCGTGGGAATCAAATCGAACACCCTCATTATGTCTTCGTCCAATTTATATGTTAAAATTCCATCCACGAGTCCGAGGATGAACTCCTGGCTTCCAGTCAGGATACCATTGTAGGTAGCTCAGGGGAAGCTAGAGACGCTAGCACCTCAGAGCAGGCTACACTAAGAGGTAACACGGGAGGTACTAGTACCCCTGTGCTTCAGCATCCCTCTCAAAAAACGCCCGCAACTTCAAGTAGCAAGGCTCGCCAGAGCAACGCTACCAAGCCCAACAAGCACTCTCCTGCGGATCAGCTCAGGATCAAGTACAGGAAGGCTACTTTCATTCTTGGCAAGATTGCCGAGAACGAAAAAGCCGGAAAGGTACACGAGCGTGATGCTGCCGACAAAATCAAATATGAAAAAATTGTTGAAGAATTCAACAGTCGGGAGAAGAGTGCGCCACCCAGCAAAAAAGAAAAGTCCACCAAGAGGAACAGGTCTCTGGAGGAGGAGAAGCCACCTCAAAAGAGAACCAAACTTGGTGGCAATGCCAAAAAAGAGACTCCGAAGGTGACGGCGCAACCGCGCGCCTTGAGCGAGGTCGTCAGAGACAACCTCCAGGTGGCGATTGTAGATGAGCTCTCCACAGACAACAGAGCTCTGATGTCAGCGTGGAACTCAATCGAGGCCAAACTTTCGGAACAGTACACCATCTCAGCGAAAGAAGGTCCCTATCCGAGCTTTGACTCCGGCGAAATGCTCAGGGGATACAAGGTGATAAGGTGCGCTGACGAGTTTTCGAGGGATTTCCTTGGCAAAGGAGTTGCTAAGATTAGCAACGACTGGAAGGGCTTGAAGCTCAAGCTTATTCCAGCCAGGGATGTTCCTAGGAAACCATTGGCTCGTATCTTGTTGCCGCTCATGAGTGTTAAGCCGACAGGAGTGGAGCTAATTAGGAGCCTTCAAAGACTGAATCCGCAGATTCCGATGAATGACTGGGCGGTCATCAAAACGGAGGAACCGCGCAAGAATAGCGCGGTCTACCTTCTTAGGATCTGCGAGGCAAGCCGCAAAGCCCTGGAAGAGGCACAGCATAAGCTGAGGTTCGGCATCAAAAGTGTCTCTATCAAGATTCTGCAGAGTCAGGAAGTCGGCCCCACCCTAAGTGATGATATTGTCGAGGTAGACGACGTCACCATGCGGGTTGGAGCCCCCAGCGAGGCGCTGGATCCTGGTCCTGCAGTCCCGCCAAATTAAAAACGATGCACTATGCGCCATCCAGGTTAACCTGAAGCACTCAAAATGTGCCACGGATAACCTGAAGGTTTTCCTCAGAGAGGAAAAAATAGATGTGGCACTGATTCAAGAGCCTTGGGTTAACGGCCTCGAGGTTAGAGGCCTTAAGGTTAACCAATACGACCTTTTTTACAAGCCCAATAACCAGAATCAAGGTAAGCCTAGAACTTGTATTTTAGCTAAAAAACACTTAAAAGCTTTTCTGTGTCCAAACTTTAGCACCTCTGATTTAACAGTGGTTAGGTTAGAGGGTAGGCAAGCGGAGGGTCTGATTCTAGCCTCTTCGTACATGGCGCATGATAGGGAGTCACCGCCTGAGGAAGTGCGATTGCTAGCGACAGAGGCAAAAGCTAGAAAAACAAGCCTGCTCGTAGGAAGCGATGCCAATGCCAGGCACTCAATCTGGAGCAGCTCTGAAATTAATGACCGAGGTGAGTCTCTCTTTAATTACATTATTGAATGCAACATGACTATTTGTAACAGGGGTAACACTCCTACTTTTGTCTTTCCGAGTACGGACAACACAGAAGGGTGGGAAGATGTTTTAGATGTTACTTTTGTCAATAATTACGGTAAACTCTCCATCGAAAATTGGAGAGTATCTCTTCTTAATTCCTTTTCTGATCATAGATATATTTTATTTGATCTTAAATTCGAAATGGAAACTCCTTCCCATTATAGAAATCCCAGAAGAATTGACTGGAAGAAATTTAGTCAAACCTTTAGCTCAAAGCTACGTAATATAACGAACTCGAGTTACGAGTCGGTTCCAGATCATGAGTTAGAGATTTCAAACTTCGAAGACTCTATAAACACTGCCTTCAAGGTCTCTTTCCCGATAAGATATAGTAAGAAAACCTTTCCACCTTGGTGGAATGATGACTTATCTAATCTGAGGAAAATTACAAGAACCATTTTTAACATCTGCTATAAGCATAAATTTTATCAGCCTTATAAGGACTGCTTGAGAATTTACAAGCGTTCTATAGCTCAAGCCAAAAAACAAGGATGGCAAAAGTACTGTCAGTCCATCGAAGATATCAAAGATTCGGCTAGGCTTAGCAGGGTTTTATCGAAAGAACATTCGAACCCCTCATTTCTTAAAAAACCAGATGGAAGCTGGACAGCATCTCCAATGGAGACATTAGAGCTACTAATGAATGTACACTTCCCAGGTTGTGCAGAAGAACCACCCGAATCTAATCTGACTCTCAACATGCTAACTTCCATAGAGTATGTCAACGCCCTTATAACTAGAGAAAATATAGTCTGGGCTATTAAAACTTTCTCGCCATACAAATCTCCAGGCCCTGATGGAATACTGCCTATAATGCTGCAAAATCAGCTTGAATTGGTGGTTCCACGGCTTGAGAGTATCTTTAAAGGTTGCCTCTTGCTTAACCATGTCCCTTGGTCTTGGAGACAGGTAAGAGTGGTTTTCTTGCCAAAAATTGGTAAAAGAGGGCATGAATCTGCCAAAGATTACCGACCTATAAGCCTTACTTCCTTTCTTCTTAAAACCCTGGAGAGAATCGTAGAATCTCACATAAGGAGTATTCTGAGTAGTTGTCCCCTATCTAACTCGCAACATGCCTACATGAGGGGCAGATCTACAGAGACTGCTCTTCATGAGGTAGTGAGAACGATAGAAAACTCGATTCATTTCAAGGAATATACCCTAGCTACCTTCTTAGACGTAGAAGGAGCTTTCAACAATGTCCTAACTGAATCCATCGCAGAATCACTTGCAGACTTCGGTGTAGAGAACTACATTAGAAGGTGGATAATATTCAATCAAAGTTAGGATATTCAACGTGCACCAAATATGCCAGCAGAGGAACACCCCAAGGAGGTGTACTGTCTCCTCTTTTATGGCTTCTGGTCATGAACAGCATTCTTGTGAAATTCGAGAGTAGTGGAGTGAAAGCGGTTGCGTACGCCGATGATTTGGTCATTCTAGTTTCAGGAAAATTTCCAAGCGTGATCAGTGAAATCACTAATATGGCTTTGAAAAAAGTAAGCACTTGGGCTGCGAGCTGCGGACTAGGTGTTAACAGTAACAAAACCGAGTTGATGCTTTTCACCACCAAAACCAAGGTACCACCCTTCGCTCTACCTCGGTTAAACGGACAAACACTATCATTGTCTTCCAGTGCTAAATATCTGGGCGTAATACTAGACACCAAATTGAACTGGAAGCTTAACATTGAAGAACGGGTAAGTAAGGCGTGTGTCGCCTTCTACGCCTGTAACAAAACATTCGGCAAAAAGTGGGGCCTCCAGTCAAAAATGATAAAATGGACATACACGGCGGTTGTAAGACCGATACTTGTTTATGGTTCCATTGTGTGGTGGCCCGCTCTCAGCAAAGCTTACATAGTAAAAAACCTTACAAAGGTGCAGAGAAATGCTTGCGTAGGTATATCAGGGGCAATCAGGTCCTGCCCAACAGATGCACTTAACGTCATCCTGGACCTTCTTCCGATTGACCTCTTTATTAAATATCAGGTGTCCTGCAGTATCTTGAGACTCAAAGAAATAGGCTGCTGGAAATCTAGATCCTACGGGCACTGCAACCAAACAAGCCTTATACCATCAGACATCCTATCCACAACCACCGATTACTGCATCCCTACCCTAGACACCTCAAAGAAGTTTAGAGTCTTGCTCCCGTCAAGAATCGACTGGGAGGAAGGTGATGTGACGAAAGACTTCGACACAACTATCTTCACGGATGGTTCAAAGATGGAATGCGGTGTTGGTGCAGGTAGTCTTCTGTGAATCTCTTGAGATTTCAAAATCCTATAGACTTCCCGATTTTGCCAGCGTATTCCAGGCAGAATTGCTAGCGATAAGGGAAGCTTGTAAGGCCCTTAGAAACATACGACAGAACCAAAATGTAGCTATACTAACAGACAGTCAGGCAGCTATTAAAGCCATAGATTCTGCTTTATCATCCTCTAAACTGGTCAAGCAATGCAAAGAGGCCCTCAAGGAACTTGATATGAGCGTCACTCTAATCTGGATACCGGGCCATAGGGGCTATGAGGGAAATGAGAAAGCAGATGAGCTAGCCAGGCAAGGATCAGCCCTTCACAACTCACTGGCAGTGAGAGTATATGCTCCTCTTGGAGTTGTGAAGGGCAACATCCTGATCAAATACACATCAGAAGCAAATCATAGGTGGAGTAGTTTAACGAGCTGCGTTATATCTAGGAAAATCTGGCCCGCCTATAACAAGCCAAAATCAATCAATTTAATTTCCAAACCAAGGCATGACATAGCCAGGATTGTCGCTACCTGCACAGGGCATTGGCCTGTAGGGGAGCATGCGGCAAAATTGGGTATACCACATAACTCTTTCTGCCGTAGCTGTGAGAACCAGGAAGAAAAAGAAACGGTCCCACACTTTCTATGCCATTGTCCAGCCCTGGCTAGGAAAAGAGCACTCCATTTAGGTAAAGAATTCTTCAACGGCATTGAGGAACTCGCAGATTTCAAGATCAAAGATCTGATCTCTTACCTCAATAATACAAAGTGGCTTTAGCGCCTCCCGCCCCTCTTTATTTCTCCCTCATTAAATGGCACTATGAGATAATAGCCGTAGGGTAGGAGAATAATACCAATTCATATATAGGACTGTGTGTGCGGAACATACATAATCCAGAACCCACTTGCAAATCCATTTAGAATCTCACGAGGTATGGTACCAAAACGGCGCACTCAGCGCTAATTGTGTCCTGCGCGAAGTAGGACAGCCATTTCTACCTACCTACCTTAATAAGTTATTGTTGCAGAAATTGCTTGAGTATGTAAAATGAAAAACGGCCCAAAAACTTTATAGACGCCTTCAATGTTTGCGATGCTTTTTTATGCAAGACAGTTCATCGCTTTATGCAAATCGGTGCGACACTGCCAGTATCTGTGGCTACAAGTGAGCGGTCTTTCTCATGTTTGCGCAGATAAAAGACTTATCTACGAAGCAAAACCCACGAGGAGCGGCTGAATGGCTTGATGTTACTTAATATCTACAAGGAAATTGACATCGATTATGAAGATGTAATAAACATTATGACAAAAGTACCAAGGCGCTTTGGATTTCACTTTATAAATATTCTATACATCCTACCAAAAATGTATGTCCTACCCCCGAATTTTTTTCTGCGTTCGCCCCTGACCATGAAATAAAATTTATATTCGATTTTTAAGAGACTGTTTTGTTCTGCTGAAGTCACTCAATAATAGAAACAAGTAGGTAGGTATTATTGAACTGTAGGTTTAGTTTATCGTTGTAATGACTTTAGGTCAGTATTTTTCAACTGTAATTTATAATTGGATAATGTGTTAACGACTTTATGTCATTATTTTGACTTTCAGCGTTGGAACCATTCTCATTGCCTTAAATACATTTAAAAGGCTTCTCGTGACGTTGTTGTAGCATTTCGTATAAAATCAATTTATTTTTTGGTTTAATGGGATTACAAAACGTAAAGCTGAAACGTAAAAAAATAGTCAACGTTTTATTTTATTCTTCAAAAGTGTGAAATTGTCTTCGATCAGCTATTTGCCGAATTGCTAGGTCATATAGGTTCAAGCAAAAAAATGTTTAGCTCTTTGGTGTGTTAGGAACAAAAGCTGCGTTTTTTCAAATGATATTAGATACTCTTTTAGTGTCTTTAGTGTCCGTAGCTTAGTGGTTAGGTGCGTAGGCTGCTAAGCAGAACGTCGTGGGTACAAGTCCTACCTGGGCCCATAGTTTTTATTTCATCTTTCACGGGCACTGCCTCTTGCGAAGAACTGACAAAACTTCCAAGAGTATCATCTGTCATGAAAAAGTGCTTCTCAACTTTGCCGTTCGGAATCGGCGTTAAATTGTAGGTCCCCTCAATTCTTCACACGCACCTAGAGAATTGTTGATGAGAGTAAGCCACTTAGGCCTTGGCTCTTCAAGAGCTGTCGCGCCACTCAATTTTTTATATTAGATACTCTTAACACAAAATGTTCGTCTTTATGTTCATCTTTCGATATCTCTAACAGTGGACCTAATAGCTTCGAACGATCTTTACCAGGCGGTTCTTTTAGTTTTGACAGACTATGCGAGGAAGATACTTTGGAGGCTTTCATTTCGATCAAGTCAAATGCTATTGGCCTTGACTTAATCAACCCCAAATTCATTTAAGTATTACTTCCTTATCCTTGCTCTACATAAAATATGTACATCTGTAACACTATTTTAACAACATCTGAGTTCCCATAAGAATGGAAGAAAACAAAAATTATACCCATTCCAAAGAAAAGTACAGGTACAGTTAAAGATTTCCGTCCAATAGCTATTTTACCGTTCTTATCCAAAGTTTTTGAAAAGACAATATCCAAACAGATACAAGACTATCTCAAACGTTACAACCTTCTTAGCATGTATCAGTCTGGCTTTTGCTCCCAACGAAGTTGCAAATCTGCATTACTTTTGGTAACTGATGAGATTAGAGTTACTTACTTACTTAAGGTGGCGCTACAGTCCGTTGTGGACTTGGGCCTCAATCAACAGTCTCCGCCAGCTAGCTCGATCCTTAGCTAGTCGTCTCCAGTTTTGCACTCCAAGTTGATTGAGGTCCTCTTCCACTTGAGTGCGCCACCTGAGTCGCGGTCTTCCTCTCCTCCTACGTCCCTCGGGAATAGTGTCGAAGGCTTTCCGGGCCGGAGCATTGGTGTCCATTCGCTCTAAATGACCGAGCCATCTGAGTCTCTGGACCTTGACCCTTCTGGCTAGGTCCGTGTCGTTGTACAACCCGTAAAGTTCGCTGTTGTATCTTCTTCGCCATTCCCCTTCAATGCACACGGGGCCAAAGATGACCTGAAGAACTTTCCTCTCGAAACAGCCTAAGGCGCTCTCATCCGATTTTGTCAGGGTCCATGCTTCTGCACCATACAGCAGGACTGGGATGATGAGTGTGTTGTACAGTTTTACCTTAGTTGCTCGAGAGAGGGCTTTTCCACTCAATTGCTTTCTAAGCCCAAAGAAACAGCGATTAGCAAGAGTTATTCTTCGTCTGATCTCGGCGCTGGTGTTATTGCCCGTGTTTATAGCGGAGCCTAGGTAGACAAACTCCTCTACTACCTCGAAGTTATACGCGTCTATTGTGACGTTCTGCCCGAGCCGTCGGTGATGGGTGTCCTTCCTCGAAGACAGCATATACTTCGTTTTTCCCTCATTTACCGCTAAACCCATTTTTGCCGCTTCTGTCTCAATTCTCACAAAGGCGCCATTGACATCACGCTGTGTTCTTCCCATTATATCAATATCATCGGCGTGCGCGAGAAGTTGAACAGATTTTTGGAAGATAGTGCCTCTGGTGTTGACGTTGGAGTTCTGCACTATCTTCTCAAGAACGATGTTAAAGAAATCGCATGACAGTGCATAGCCTTGTCTGAATCCTTTTTTGACGTCGAAACATTCCGTTAGTTCGTTGCCAACCTTTATGGAGCAGCGTGAGTTCTCCATCGTCATTTTGCACAAACGAACGAGCTTTGCAGGGCCGCCAAAACTAGACATAGTTTTGTACAGTTTGTCTCTGTAGATGATGTCATACGCGGCCTTAAAATCGATGAAAAGGTGGTGGGTATCGATTTGGAGTTCATAGGTCTTTTCCAGGCTCTGCCGCAACGTGAAAATTTGGTCGATGGTTGACTTTCCTGGCATGAAGCCACATTGATAAGGACCAATCAGATTGTTGACGAAAGGCTTCAGACGTTCACATATTGCGGCAGAGAGGATCTTGTAGGCGATGTTTAGTAGACTTATTCCTCTATAGTTGGCGCAGTTTAGAGGATCTCCCTTTTTCAGGATCGGGCAAACAATGCTGAGGTTCCATTCATCGGGCATGCATTCCTCTGACCATATCTTACAGATGATTTGGTGCATGCTCCTATCTAGCTCGTCGCCTGCTGCTTTGAACAACTCAGCAGCTAGTCCTTCTGCTCCAGCGGCTTTGATGGATTTCAGCCGTGATATTGCGGTTTTCACTTCTTCTAGGTCGGGTTCACGGAATTGTTGGCTATCATCGTGTCCGATGAAAGGCTCCTGTATGACGGCGGTATTTTGTTCGTCGTCGCCGTTATACAATCTACAGAAGTGGTCGATGACCTTGAGCCAGCTGTTTGACCTTTCGGTAAAACCTTCGAACTTCATTCCTGCTGTTGGCTCTCTCAACATCCTCCATCTGACGCTTCTCATGCTCTCTCTTTTTCCTCCTGAGAAGCCGGCGTTCCTCTCTCCTCTTTTGTTCGTAGAGCTCACGAGCAGCTCTTGTCCTTCTATGCAGCGCCGCTTTGTATGCCTCCTGCTTGGCTGCATGGGCCTGCCTGCATTCTTCATCAAACCAGGGATTTCGTTTTGGTGGCTGTGTGAAACCCAGCACATTGAAGGCGGCATCTCTAACTGCTCTCTGGCAATGTTGCTACTGGTCTTCGATACTTGATGTTGGCGGCATAGGACTCCCTAAGAGGTTACTTGACACTCGATCAGAGAATGATCTGGCGATCTCTTGCGATTGTAGCCGTCCGACGTCGAATTTTCTTGCAGCATTTCCTTGTTTTGGCCGTTGTCGGGATATTCGTAGCACTACCTTGGCTACGACGAGGTAGTGGTCCGAGTCGATGTTAGCTCCTCGGAAAGTTCGAACATCTAAAATGCTGGACAAGTGCCTTCCGTCGATCGCAATGTGATCAATCTGGTTGACGGTTGATTGATCAGGAGATCTCCATGTACCTTTATGGAGATGAGGGAACCAGGTACTTGCTACCACAACATTTCGCCCGCAGCAAAATCGATCAGCCTGAATCCGTTATCGGATGTGGTGTCGTGCAGGCTGTGCTTTCC
>CAKKXW010000004.1:55420627-55439330 GCA_920937365.1 Sphaerophoria rueppellii | reverse complement strand
ACTACGCTATTGCGACTGGTAAGTCTTGCGGTATCTTAACTTTAACTGACTAAACCTAGTAAACGTTGCCTACGATCTCGCTAAAAAAGCTGTGAGCTTGATTGGTGACAGAGTGACTTATCACAGAATCACTAAACATTTTCACTATGGTAAAGTTCACCAATGAACAAAGTCTGCTTTCTGCCGGAATTCGGAGTCGATGACCATAAATTTAAGAGCGTTAATAACTAAAATTTTCGGTCGTAATTTTCGCCCTACGAGACCGGGACAGGAATTGTGTAAGCTGATTTTTGATAATTGACAGTCAAATTCAGGAAAAAAAGAAAAGAAAATTGAGTGTCAACTAACAGCTAACACTATTCAGTGAGACAGTGGTTAGTTCGAGTGTCGAAAAAATCGCTCTAGCATCCGTTGCAAATGATCCAAATCAGTCAATTTCAATTCTATGGCGTTCTGAATGGTCAGCGTTATCGCATCATGATTACCGCTTAGGATGGTGATACAAGCCACAAAGCACACTTTACAATCACTTTATTTAAGGGAAGGTTTGATGAGCGAGTTACCTCAAGAATTGGCGAGCCTATTGCCCGCCTCGTTCGTGCGAGTTAACACTACTAGACTAGTTGTGTTCGCTCAAATAATGATAAAAATAAATATGTAAGCCCAGTAGTTAATAAATTTTAATTCTACAATATTATTTTAAGTTTCCAAGGGGAGTATTTTCGAGTACAGCGGAGTACGGGAGTACACTGAACGCAAAGGGAGTACAAATACTCCCTTGGTAGTAGTTTCGGCAGCGCTGGCTAAATAGCTATTTACTTCTCTTAGAGATGTAGAAACAAACTCTCATACATGTTTGTAAAAAAGAAGAAAACAAGATAGGTGCAGAAACAGCTTATTGACCTATTACAAAGTAAGGTATTTGAATGAAACTTTTTTTCATCGCGTGATATTTCTTCCGTGGTTAAAAAATGAGCAAACTGTTTATACTTCGTTTTAATATCTTTTGGATAACCGGCTTCTGCTGCAGTATAGTTTGAATAAAGTCTTCTTCCATGACGCATGTTTATTTCTAACTTCGATTCAATGCGAGTTCAAACTTGGCCACAGAATGTACTTAAAGTGTATGTATTTGCCTTACTACCTGCTTTCTTTTAATCAATTGAATTGTTATTTTTTTAAAGTCTCGATGTTCAAAACCGGCTTCAACGAATTTAATATATATATATATATTTTTTTTTTAAATTAAAATCGTGCTGACTTTTGTTCGGCTAAGAACAAACACCTAGCTTTAGAAATTCGAGTGCGTTGATTCTTCCTAAGCGGGTTCAAATTCAAAACATTGGCTACGTTCAATCACCTATCAGATAGGCTATCTGAGATACCCGTATCTGGGTCATAGGGATGAAAAATCGTCTTTCAGCATTGTGTCGAAATCAAAATAAAAAGTGTATCGAATTGTACTCCTTGGTTTTTTAAGTTTTATTGAGAAAAAAATAAAAAAATAATAGTTTTTTCATAGTTAAAACATAGATAACTAGACGACCATCTGAACCTCGTCTAGCCCGCAATTCAAAGTCGACATTTGTTGTAAAAAAAAAAAAAAATGCCTATAAATAATGCAATGCCATAGCTGCATAATTCATATAATTTATAAGCAATGTATCAAAAGCAAAACGAAACAATAAATGAATGTATTACTTACTTACTTACTTTCATGCCTACAACCGTTCTGAGGGCAAAATATTTTCGCGTTTTACGGTAGTATGGTTAAGGCGTGATGTTCTGAGCCAGTACAGATTTTCACACTTATATATGGCCCTGAAAGCCTCGTCTCGCTTGTTATTTATCATCATCATCATTATCGTCGACCTGGCCAATGAAGTTTCTACAACCGGGATCTAGTCTGGGCCTCCTTCAATAAGTTCTTCCATGTTTCCCGATTGTTGGCCTACGGCATCCAGTTCCGCACCCCAAAACTTTAGTCGTCCTGATCCATCCTTTCAGCACGAATTAAGTCTACAAATGGCTTTTTTTCATAGTAGATTTGGTATAGCTCGTGGTTATATCGTCTCTGGAATCGTCCTTCCTCAAAAACGGGGCCACGCCTGATCGCTCTGGATAAATGAGGACAGTTTTCAAATGTTTTCAATGTCATCTGCGTATTCCTATAATTGGGTGAACTTGATGACGATAGTTGTGCTGGTGATTTATTTATGACACAATACTGTGCCCGCGGTGTTACCCGCGATAACTGGGATAAAAAGTACCTACGTGATTTTCTGAACCCTAAACTATCACCACTTATGCAATGTGTGACTCCTTTGTTTTATGAAATATTAGGTTTAATCTATCACACGGGAACCGTGCATTTTATCAGAATAAAACGTATGTTACTTCATATATCTTCAAGAATATGTATGCAAAGTTTTATGATGATCGCTTTAGTAGTTTTTACGTGACGCTCCGACACCCTACATACTTTCACATGTATACTATAGTAGAAAATGCACCTAACTCTCCATGTTGTCTTCAAAATATCACAAAACCGAATGAAAATTGAAAACTGTCAATATCCACGGCCCACGGAATGAAAACAAATGAGAATGAAAACGTAAAAGACATATAATGACTTCGGCTTACATGTTACGTGGTTACTTAACGTCTCATTCAGTAACATTTAAAAGTGTTGCCAAACTAGAAATTTTAATGACTTGCAAGAAATTAGAGCGTAAAGGAAAAGGATATTTGGTGATATGAATTTTGGTAAAACTATTTATGATATAGCAGAATACCTTTTACAAAATTATTGCATAATCGTTTTGAATTTAGTAAAAGTGTATTTGTGTAGGTAGGTGAGTTTATCGAAAAAAGTACAATTGTATCGACTTTTGCAACTCAGATCATCTGTTTATATTTCTTTCTTTTAATTTTCTTTTAATTTGGAAGCTTTTGAAATTGCGCGCCAAACAATTGAAGGCAAAAAATCATACGTTGATCAGCTGAACACTCGGATACGCGAGATATACGAAAATTTCTCAGATACCTTCGGATTTTTTATTTTTACAGGAATAGTTCGTGTATTTGCTATTCATGACTATTGTAATCAACAACTAAAAGTTATCCGATACCAACCGTTCCCCTCGCTCATTGAGTGAGGCCTAATTAATCGTAAATTCCGGAAATTTAGCAAAAAAATCGTTATGTTTGCAACACTAGAATGGAACGCAGTATTCAAATCGGAGCACTGCACTGCATGCATTTAATTTCACCCGGAATCCCCGACCATCGAGAAAAATATTATCTATCTCTTTTTTACGTTTAAATTAGAGAGTTGATGTTATTTTTGACGAAGCGGTACACACTCAGCTCATTCTCATTCATTAAGTCGGCGCACGCACTTAAAACAGTTATTCCAATTATTTTAAAACAAAGAGACGCAGTAATCAGACGGTTCATGGTACGTTGCGATACTGATGTTCGTCATCAAAGATAAGATATGAAGATGAAGGATTTTAAACTTTGTTCTACAGTTCTACTTGTTTTTGGAAACGATCTCACGGGCACTTATGACACGTTCTAAAACAAATAGTTATATGAAAACACCGAAACATTTTTCGGCTCATTTATGTAAGTTTTAACTGTAAAAAAAATAAAATGTTCATATTATTTATGTTAACTCCTTCCCTTCTTCAATTGTGAGACAAGAATATTTTAAAACAAAAACAACAACCCAGGCCCGTAGCCACAGTTGAATTTAAGGTAGGGCCCATATTAGGTAGAGCATTGGTAAATTTTGTATTTCGGTCATTCCATTATAACTTTGAGGACATTTTGACGCATGTTATCCAGTTTATCCGTTAAAGAAGCAATCTTTTTTCTTGAAACTTGGTGAGTCGTAAGGGCTCATGATAAAGTTGATACTCTAACAAAAAAACCAATTAAATTCTAAATTATGCATAGTAACCGTCTTTATCTGGGTATAATTTGGCTTTATGATAAGCCCTTTATAAGAGATAAACAACCGCCAAAATGCCTTCTTTGTTACCTTGGTATGGCTGATTTGATCTGATGTAAGAAAGATTCAAAATAAAAAAGTGCAAAGCATTAAGGTATTCAAGTTTAAATATTTTACTATTTTTCCAAATCTATACTAATATACAGGGTGATTCACGAGCGTTGTGCTAAAAAGCTAGAGCGTGTAGGTTGAGTTGAGACAATAAAAAAATCGTATGGGAGGGGGGGGTCTATTCCCCCCCGTTTAGCCGGGAGGGGCAATTTTCTGAAAAATTGACTTATTTTATAAAAAAAATATTAAATATCAACGGCTTCGTTTAAAACACCGTGTTGTACCTTTTTGAAAAGCCAAGAATATTTTCTTTCATTTTGTTTTTAACTTAAATTGTTTTAACGAATACTTTAAGAAATATTAATTCTCAAACTCAAAATTTTCAAAAAAAAAAAACGAAAAAATCATTTTTGAACCAAGTTTTTTCAAAATTTTATGTAATTAAGTACTAATTTTTCTTTAAAAATTCAATGGCATTGTTAATTGTTAGTCGAAAACAGAAAACTGGATGCAAAAATGTCTTTTCGTTTTTGAGAAATAAGAAAAAAACCAGGACCACTTTTTTCTAAAAAAATCTTTGTTGTTATTTTTACCTATCTCGACTTTTAGTTTTATTAATTTATTATGAAACATTAACCTTTCTTTTAATATTTGTTCTGTAATTGGAATTTTATGAGGTCTCAATAAAGTAGAAAAGTATTGGATTTTCTCTGGATTAATCATTTTGTTCATTGATAACGACTGAAAACTGACCTGACATTTTTCTTATTATGCCTGGGGGCCGCACATGGAACACATGAATTCCAACTTTTAATGATTTTTTTAATGGTCGCTATAACTGGCCCCTTACTTACTCGAAAATTTTGTTTTTGAATTTAGGAAATTGACAGCCGCCATTAATTTTTTGAAATGTCTCTCTATTTTTCATTTCATTTCCTATTCATTCTTCTATATTATATTTAAGGCTGAACTTCTACTTAAGCTTTTTTACCAAGACAATGTTTACACGCAAACACATGGGCAAGATTTTCTGCGCTTGAAAATTCCGCTTTATGAATATTGGGTCTCGGTCAAAATTAAACCTGTGTCATTCGCGATATGTAATGATAGGTGCATTGGATTTCAAATGAAAAACTGGAAAATTTCAAAATGGGTTTCGAATGGAAAATAGAATGTTCTTGATGAACAACTCGGAAAACTCTGACTGATCTGGAAATCGAATTATAGAGCATTTTTTATTTGGAACTCCGAAAACTATGCGAGCGCACTAAGAATTTCAAGACCTAAAATCAAGGTTTTTTCATACAATTTTAAGAGCATTTTAACAATATCTGTGTTAATTATAATTATCCTTGAGTTGCTCTGAAGGATGGTAAGACTAAGGTCGCAGGGTCGGCTAGTAAATTATATTTACAAAGTAATAGTAAAATATAAAATATTAATATTATTCTTTAAAATAACTGAATTTTTCGATTGCTCATTTTATTAAATACACGAAGGACTTCAATGTGGTCTACTGACTTAGTTCTTTTTTTTTCAAATGCGAGAAATACAAGGCCAGCCATTCTTTCATGTCCAATTGACATCCTCTGGGGCCTATTGATGTCAGTTTAAGTTGAAAAAGTGGATTCACATACTACTGTGCTACATCCTATAGTCGCTACCGACGCAAAAAGTTCGTATGTATCTTTAAAGGCCTCTCGCTGCCTGTATAAAATCTGCATTAGGTTTTCGATTTTGTCTTCGAGCCTACTTAAATAATTGTTGACAACAGTAGCCTCTTCTTTTGTTGGAATTGTTATACCTGAAAATCTATTGAAATAACTGAAATGCATTTGCTGAATCTTGCAGACAAAAAATTGATATATGGCTTGGAGTGAAAAACAGCTAGCTCCACTTTTACACTCCTTCCACAAATGGGACCACACTGCAGGCACCAGCTTTCGAATACAAAAAATTGGTTCACCCAGTCCAAAGATATGAGGAAGCAAACATGTAAAAAAAAACCGACGAGTTGATAGCATCCTCCTTTTTGGAAGTCGGTTATATTTCTAAATGTGTTAATAAATCCAAGACAACATACTTAGTTGTTTTTTAGAATCCATACTATTAAATGAAAAAGAATTTGATAAGATTTCAAAGTTTTTTGTAATTTCAATCATTTTCAATCAAATTAAATCATTTTTATGTGGAGTTAGGAGGTGGCAGTTAACAGGTTTGCAGTCTTAGCCGACGATATTATTCATTTATCAAAAATGTGGAAACAAAAGGTGGGGCATTTTTGAAGGTTGGGCATTTTTAAAGCAGGGCATTTCAGATTTAAGGTAGGGCATTGTCCCTCAATGCCCCCCCTGGCTACGGGCCTGTAACAACCCTGTTTGCCTTTTTTCTTTTTTTTTCTTATTTTTCATGAACAATAATTGATAATGAAACTTTCCTAATGTTGCCTCAATTCAATAGTGAAAAATTATAGTCTGCTAATGAACAAGATTTGTGTGATACCAGCTTAAAATTACGATACTAACATGACTCAATCGTCATTTTATATGCTGATTCCACTGACGCTAATCACAAAATTTAGCGAAGTAGTAGTAGGCAAAATCTCGACTTTTATAGGATTAAGGATACATATTCGCAGGTCAAGTAGTGTCCGTAGCTTAGTGGTTAGGTGCGTTGGCTGCTACCCAGAACATCGTGGGTTCGAGTCCTACTCGTGCACATAGTTTTTATTTCATTTTTCACGGGCACTGCCTCTTGCAAAGAACTGACAAAACTTCCAAGAGTATCATTCTGTCATGAAAAAGTGCTTCTCAACTTTGCCGTTCGGAATCGGCGTTAAATTGTAGGTCCCATCAATTCCTCACACGCACCTAGAGATTTTTTGATGAGAGTAAGCCACTTAGGCCTTGGCTCTTCAAGAGCTCTCGCGCTTGTACTATAATAGAACGTTTAGTAGGTATAATACTAAGTTTTATCTACCCTACTTTACTCTACTTCGCAAAATCTCGTGATTAGCGTCAGTGGAATCAGAATATTATTACACTTAATACTATTAAAATTGTTCATTAGCGGACTATAATTTTGCACAAATATTTTTAAACATTTGAATGCGTTTCTGCATTTAAACAAACCTTAATGTAAGGCACAGAAAAATAAGTCTTCGGTCTAAAGTTTCGGAATGCATCCAAAATCATAACTTCTAGTATTTTCGTGGTGAGTGTGAAATATAAGCTTCAAAAGCGCCATTTTAAAGGAGGAAGGAATTGGCTGAAGAATTGGAAATTGAACCTGTGTTTAGAGCCACGAAGAGAATTCGATATGTTAAGCGTCAAGCTGCTGAAACTGCCCGCGATGAACCATAGCTTCTCCGTAAAAAAAATTGAAATTGAGTTTTTTAACTGTCTTTTGGACACTACATTCATTTCAGTCAATGAAAGATTTGAACAGTTAAATAAGCAATCGGAATATTGATTTTTTTTGTACAATATAAAATAGTTTCCTCAAAAACCTGACCTTGTCAAACTCTCTGGTGATCTCCAATTGAAATTAATTTTAGACTCTAAATCAGATGGGTGCATGTTGTGTGATGAACTCATAAATCTGAAATCTTTTTTGCCTAATCAGAATCTGGCTACCCCTGTTTTTGTTGTAAATTTTATCAAAGATCGCAACTTGCATGAACTGTATCTTAATTATATGGATAGCAATGCGCATATTATCAACGGTTGCTAGTGGGGAGAGGAGTTTTTCTAAGCTTAAGTTGATAAAACCTATCTGCGATCGACAATATCGCTATACCGACTGACAAATTTGGCAACCTTGTTAATCGAGAATGAAATTGCTTAAAAACTCGATTTTGATAAAATAATAAAAGAGTTCGCCGACAAAAAAGGCTAGAAAAATCAATTTCATTCGTTTTTTTTTTTAAATAAATTGTTCTTTCTCTTAATAAATAGTAATTTCATTATATCTGTTTCTTTTTTTCATATGGGTTTGAATTGCAGTTAGGAGGCGCCGGCCGTATAAAACTCGCCAAGGGCGCTGGCGCTGGTAGTGCTAAAACCGGCACTGATTGTAGACTTTGTTCATTCATTCTTAGCTCTTATCATGAGAAAACGTAAATGAAGTTAATATGGTCTCCACAGACTTCAGTAAGCCGTTTGATAGAATTTCTCATAATCTTATAGTCTTTTAACTATCCTCTTTCTGAAATGAATTATCTCTTACCTCTCATACCTTCGGAATGGTAAATATTGTGTCTTGGTGTACCCCAAGGTAGTCATTTAGGCCCTCTTCTCTTTATTTTTACAATCAACGTCATTGACATGGTCATCAAGTTAGAAACTAAATTAATTTAAAGTTAAATTTCTTATTTATTTTTATATTTCATTTTTTGTTTTGTAACATGTTTACAAACGACCCATATCGCGTCTTCGTCGCCCGGTCATGTCACAAACACACTTTTTTTTAACTGGCTAAACAGTACAGTACGTGTGACCTGGATGTAAAAATTTATTCAGCTTTCGTTCGATCCGCAGTTGTTCGAAATACCTAAGCTTTCACCAAATATTGATCTAAATTGCATTCTTCTTCTCTTCACACGCAGACTAATATCTAAAGTTAAAGATTTTTAGATAAAATTAAATATTTGTATGTTTGCCAATTGTGCTAATTCATAACTTCATCAATTGCAATTCATTTGACATTGTTTTGAATGCGCACATTAAACGTTTCTCGTTCGAAGTCTCAATCCATGGTTGTACGTGTTCAAAGGTTAAAGATTTTAGGCGTCCATAGCATTGAAGCAAGAGAGAAACTGAAACCTCTCTTGAAGAATGTTAGGTTTTCTTTTCTGTTTAAACAAATATGAAATGAACCTCCACAAAATGCGTACTTTAGTTTTGGTGAAAGTGCAAACATTATTTGAAATAGTTGTTGTTATACTTTGTATGTTTACCACCTTGTGTTATTTCGTCGACCATTGAACGATTTTGCTTTGTCCAAAACAAAAGTTTGGCTAAGATAGATTTTAGGATTTTGTTTCAATTGCAAATGATCTTAAATACGACTCTTATTTATTTGAGGTTAAAGAACAATATTTCCTAACATGTGGAACCACAATGCAAACCAAATCTAACCTAAGGATGTTTATTTAAAATCTGTTTTGCTGAATAGTTTTATGGAATATACCTGAATGAATCTATATACATATTATTTTTGTGGTCGTTCGCTAACCGGCCAAACGGGTTGACCGATTTCCCTAATTTTTTTTTCTAAACTAAGAAGGAATTAGAGGAGAAGGTTTAGAAAAAACAAATGTGTACATTTCAAATCACAAGCGGTGCCAATAGTGGCGGATTAAGCGTTGAGGGCGCCATAGGCAAGCATCTCATCGGCGCCCCTATATTGAAAAATATTTCATAGGTTATTTAGTTTGATCATAACTGATGCACGCGTTGAAATCGAAAAGATCTTACGAGTTCGGTTTGAAAAATCTAGAAAGCAGAAAACTGAGGTTCTTAATCCGTCAAAATCTTTACCATCCGCTGATAAATTTCGACCATTATGTGATTTTCCCTTACAATAATAAAAACCAATAACATTAACGCCTAATTTTCTCACATGGTTCTAAAATCCCTTTATAACTCGATTAGAGTTATAACTGTTTAGAATTTAGAATATTAGTAACTTGGGCATTTCTTCACTTCTGCAGAACTCATTTTAAAATCATCGTTTTAAGAACCTAGATCTAGCATGTTTTTGAAATTTTAGTCCACCGGCACTATTTGTTGACAGACATTTCCTTCAATTCGAAACAAAATACAAATAATTATTGACTTTGCGATTATTTCTTGCTTGAATATCTGTACCTATGGTAATTTTTATATGTGTGTACCTTTGTTTATTTCCGTGATGCCAGTGGCGAGGTGTTTATATGCGTTTGCTCTTACGCAGAACGTGGGTTCGAAACTGTCAAGAAAAAAGTGCATAGTAAATTCATTCCAATTTTTACCGTTGTTGTATATGTTGAAGGTCTTCTGCCACCAGTTGTAGAACAGCCAAAAATATTGGCTTTGTTAAACGGAAGCGCAGAAAAAAATCGGTGTGGTCCAATGTGTTAATTGTGGATAAAAACGCCGTTTTTCCAGCTTAACGTTCGCATTGTATTCAAAGTTATCGTCCATAAATTAGGTCCAAAGAGAATAATGAGTAACGATATATGTATGAACGTCACCCATTATTCTCTTTCACTGAATTCATTTCGCTCGTTGAAAAAACGAAATTTTAACTAAACTGAGTTCCAGGACACTAGACCCCCTAATTCTGAGGTCTTATTTTATAGAAGTTTTAACTACAACGAAGTTCTAAATCGAAGTTCTAACGCGTGAGTACTTGGTGAAGAACTGACTTAGAACTCATTTAGAGTTCTAAAATTTCAATAAACCGAGTTTCAAGGGATAGAATTTTTCAAGAAATTAGGCGATACAAAAATGTAAGGAACCTAAGTCGAATGCCTAAAGTCAAATACTCTGGATAGGTACTGTAAGTTGCTCAGGAACGATTTTTATGTTAACAAAAGTGGCAAATGCGGTTCGAATTCATAAGTTTGCAACTTTAACAACCACGTATGAACTCGCATTATTTTGCATTTGTTTTTTCAAATAATGCGTAAGGAACATGAAGTTTTCTTATTTTTACCTTATTAACAAAAAAATTAGAAAATAAAATCGCATTGATAAACAAAAACCCATACATTTTATGATACTTACGAAAATCTAAGGCAGGTAAGAAAATTAAAGTTAAATTTGGGGAAGATATGTTTAATGGGTAGATTAACTAAGAAAGTGATATGAAAGAATTGAAAATCGAATAGATTATTCTTTAGATTAGCAAATACGGACACGATTTTTCATTTCATAGTTCATTTCTGCCTATCCATCGATTACCGTAGTCTTCATCCTGCCAACCCCTAATTTCGGAACCGTTGTGGGCTGAAGCTCTGCGAAAAGCGGGCAGGGGTTTTGTTTGTACTAATATATAAAGCTGAAAAGTTTGTTCGTTTGAACGCGGTAATCTCTGGAAGTACTGTTTCGATTGGTATAATTCTTTTTGTGTTGTATAGTCCATTAATCAAGGAAGGGTTAAGGCTACTTAATATTAATCTGTGACCAATAGGAGTGAAGAATCAGTGAAAAATGAGGAAAAACGGCAAAAAATGTTAATTTTTCTGCGTTTTAACGTGTTTCTCTCAGGAACTGCTTAATCAAATTGAACAATTCTTTTTATATTGAAAAGTCCATTTATCGAAGAAGGCTATAATATTACAATATTACGCTGCAACCAAAAGGAGCGAAGGGTCAGTGAAAAATGTAAACAAAATGGCAAAAACTAATCAGTTTTGAAGGCTTCTGTTGTTTGCTTGAACGTGCTGAATGCAGTGCATTAATTAAGGAAGGACTTAGGCTATATACCAATAGGAATCATTGGAAAATGTTTAAAAAACGGCAACAAATTTCATTTTTCTGATTGTTCGAACGCGCTTATCCTAGCAACTGCTAAATAAAATTGAACATTTCTTTTTATATTGATGTTGATTGATTGATAAATGGATTATTTATCGAGGAAGGGTTTAAGCTATACAACGTAACGTTTAAGTTACGAATAATGAGACCAAAGCATCAGTGAAGAATGTAGCTAAAAGGGGGAAAATTATACATATATGAAGGCTTTGAGTTAAGAACAATTTCGATTTAGAGGGAGTCTACTGTTTTAAAATAACTTCGCAACAGTGGTGTTTAATAAATAAACAAGTTTTGGTTTGTTACAGACAAGATTTGTCGGATTGCGAAGCGTGCCATCTGCTGGATATTATTGGGTAACTGAAAAATAGGTAGATACTTACCAGCATCAACTTGGTCAACATTTCTTCCAAAAATATGTAAGGTCACCAAAACTTGTAGTTCTGGAGAAACCGGAAGACCAAGATTTGTAATCGGTTCTTGTATATTGAGGTTTTCAATTAAAAATCGAACTGTGGTCTTATCAAAGCGATACCTTGAATAAAACTGATTTTCACCATATTCCAAAAATGGACTTGCAAGAATTTGATAAACTCTTTGCTTTCTTATAACTTCAAAATGTTCGAAAATCTCGAAATCTGTCAAATCAGCTTCTTTTCAAACATTTTTGTGTATACAGGGTGATTCACGAGCGTTGTGCCAAAAAGCTAGAGTTAGTTAGTACCCCACCGTCCAGAAAATCCTTTCAAAATAGTTGCGTTCAGTTTCATCTCTAAGCAGAATGATCGACAAAATTCTGCTCTCAATAACCTGTCGTTTGCTGTGAGTTCCTGAACTGGTGTGAAGTGGTAAGGGTGTAAGTTTTCCCTTGCAAGCATTCTCCATGCTCTAGATTGGGACACACTGAGCATTGTAGCTATCCTCCTTGTACTAATGGAAGGATTACGTCGGACCGTATCTGACATTCTTTCCTCTATGATTGCGGGTCCTGCAATTGACCTTTCACTTCTTCTAAGCGCTAGCTGTCCGTGCTCTCTCAGACGTCGGTGGATTCTTGAAAACATGCTACGACCTAGGCACCTTCTATTGGGATATCTTTCAGTGTAAAGTCTTTCAGCTTCTCGATCTCGACCATAAGCTAAACCGTAGCAGAAGTGCATGTCCGCTTACTCTTCTCGAGAGTATGAGTTTGACATTGTTATGTGTTGATGATGTTTTGATTGGAAATGGTTGTTTACTAAATATGCGATGCCTTTTATTTACTTTTCGGTAAATAATTCTTTTTTCATTCGAGAAAAATTGCGGTTTAATTATTATTTTTAGCCCCTAGCAGGTAGAACCCTTCGCCGACGGCACAAGGCATAATAAAAAAAAAAATTGCAGGTCAGTTTTCAGACGTTATCAATGAACAAAAGGATTAATCCAGGGAAAATCCAATACTTTTCTACTTTATTGAGTCCTCATGATTCCAATTACAAAACAAATAGTAAAGAAAGTTTAATGTTTCATAAAATAATTAAACTAAGAGTCCAGATAGGTAAAAATAAAAACAAAGATTGTTTTGGTTTTCTTTTTTTAGTTCTCAAAAACGAAAAGACATTTTTGCGTCCGGTTTTCTGTTTTCGACTTAAAATTAACAACGGCATTGAATGTTTAAAACAAAATTAGTGCTTAGTTACATAAAATTTTGAAAAAAATTAGTTCAAAAATGTTTTTTTTTTCAAAATTTTGAGTTTGAAAATTTATTTTTTTAAAACTATTCGTTGAAACAATTTCATTAAGTTCTTGTCTTTTTTAAAAAGGTATAGCACGGTGTTGTAAACGAAGCCGTTGATTTTTAATATTTTTTTTTACAAAATAAGTCAATTTTGCAGAAAATTGCCCCTCCCGACTAAACGGGGAGTAATATATTCCCCTCCTATACGATTTTTTTGTCTCAACTCAATCTACACGCTCTAGCTTCACGGCACAACCCTGTGTATTCTATATGTTGCAAGTAAAAATCTATAAAAAAACACGTATACATCAGAGTGTACATTTTCATTGCATCCGTAGTAAAATACGAAATCTCTAAGAATGTACATATATAAGAATGCATGTAGGTAAATGTGTTTGTTTGTTTATTGGTTTGTTTGTTTTAATGTCCAGAATGGACTCCTTAACTTTCCACCAATTATTTTTTTAAAATATTCATGGTAAATACAGTTGCATTCAGGGATCGGGATGTTTCCTGTGGTGACGTGAAATAACGCCCGACGAAATAAGGTCCCATCTTAAAAGGGGCCTTATTTCCATGCTGAAATTGAAATAACACCCGACGGGCCTTATTTCAATTGCATTATGGAAATAAAGACGCATTTTACATGGAAATAAGGCCGCATTTACAAAACACATAAGGAAACTTGAAATAGGGTCTGGTTTCCATGCCAACTTGGAGATAAGACCCCTTTTTACCGCTGTTCGCAAGCTCTTAGACAAAGATTTACTCTCAATTGCACCAATATGCTTATAACTGTTGTTAAAATGTGATGTTCTTCTTCTTTCATGATTTGTGAATCAGTTATTTATGAAAAAGTGCAGTGATAAGTGCTCCATTTAAAAAAAAAAGTATTTTGAAGAGTGATGGAGAACAATTTTTGACTATTTGCAAAATTTCAAAGTTTCAAAAATTTTAACGCTGAAAAACTGAGCTTCAAAAGTGATTTACCTTTGAAAACTTTTGAGAATTGTATTTTGAAACTCAGTTTTTTGAGAGTTAAAATTTTTGAAAACTCGACTATGAAGGCTTTGCAAATAATCAAAAAAATCGCGGTTTCCTGTGAAAAAAAAATGATAAAACAATATGGAAGAGTTGAAAAACCGGAAAAATGCAACACAGATCTAAAAAAAAGTGTAAAAGTATAGAGTCTCCCATATTTAAGATCTACGAAGTTCCTTCCCATGGCAAGAAACCTTAGGGTTACAACAAGCTGGGCTGATTGAAGTTCTAGGATGCGTGCATTTTCTACAAATTAACGGAGTAACTAGTTTCAGCAAATAAGCGTAATTTTCATCACGCATTCGAGAACAATTTTTGTAGTCTTCTGCTTCCAAGATATGAATTTCTTGAACTAAATTATAGAAATTTATTATTATTGCTACAGCTCAATACACGAAGAGCGTTTACAATAGAATCAATTAATAAAATTAAAGAAAAATATTTTATTGAAATGATAGTGTGTAACATGAAATGAGGTGTTCGAAAATGACAGTTTTGGAATTATGAAAAAAATAATGGTGTGTACCCTACTTAAGGTTTTTTACTTAACTAGCTGAACCGCCGAACTTCGTACTGCCTCAAACATAAGACCTATACTTTTGTACCCTGCTGAACAACCACTACTCACTACCGCATTATCCCACTACCCCCTACCCCTGTAGTCATTCCCCGCTACCCATCTGTCCGCAATTTTTGTCCCGCTACCCGCTACCCTATAACCGCTACAACCGCTAATGCTCTACTGCACTGCTCCCCGCTATCCTGTATCCCCGCTACCCCCTAAGCCACTGCCCACTACCTTGACCATATAATAAATAATAATAATACAGCACTACCAACATTTCCTTAAAATAAGGTACATAGGGGTCTGTGGTAGGAGGATACAAATTTAGGAGTAAATGTAGTTTTAAGCGTTAACTACCCTTAATACTTAGGTTTGTAAAAATTAGTTATGTTGCTGTTCTCATATCTACTGAATATTCAAATGAAATTTCATCAAAATCAGTCAAGCCGTTTCGGAAGAGTATAAACACTAAAACTGTGACATAAGAATTTTATATATTAGATAAAACGTCTCCTTGCTGGGGCACTTGGGGTTATATTCACTTCGAGAAAAAGATCTTCTTACGAGTTGTTGAAGCTTCATAATGCCATGATAATTTCTTTGTAATTAATACATCCAAAGTATCTTCTTGCGGCATATAACTTTAGCTTCTGCAACTGCCATTTTTCAAATACTCGTAGGTATGTTTTTCCCAGCCTAACTTGGGCTTATAGTGCTTTCATGTAGGAGTTCGTAGGCTTAGAAGCTCATAATTGAGTAACAAAACCTCTCAGGTTTTCCCCTGTTTGTTTGGTATCGATGACGTTGAAATAATATAATCCTCAAAATCAAAAACTCTTTCCACCTATTCGGAGTAGCTTTGAAGATGAAACTACTTTTCAAAGTTAAACCTTTCCTGCATGCAAAATATTATAAATTAATCATTGAGGAAACAGGGACTTAACAGGGACTCTCTTTGAAAATTGATGTCGAAAATCTTGTATATGTTTCATTCGAAAACACATTTTGAAATTTTCCACTTTTCCATTTGAAAACCACTTTCCAGTTTTCCATTTCAAACCAAATGCACCTACAATTACATGCAATGTTCCCTTTGAAAACCAAAGAGTTTACCGAGTTATTCTATTTTCCATTCGAAAACTCATTTTGAAATTTTCCAGTTGTCCATTTGAAAACCAATGCATTTTTCCCACTCTTCCATGAGGTTTTTTCCAGGAACCACCACGGAATACAACAGTATTAACCATGAAAATTTCACAAAAATCTGTTGGTCCGTTTTTATACTTATATAAATCAAACGAACGTCGCTAGATTCTCATAATATGTATAGATTAGTAAACAAAACAACAATAATAAAAATATATTGTTTTTAAATTAGATTTTTTAATAAAATGTATGACTTTATCAACTATTATCTAACGCATGAATTTTCTGTTTGTGTTCTTTCAGAACAATTTCTCGTCTTTGAAAAAAGGAATGAATGCGAGGACAAAATCAATACCCATGGTCAAACTATATTCCTACGAAACGTCCTTAAATATTGACTCATTGGCGTATACCAACCTAATATAAAATAAAAGTGAAACGCAGAAACAACGATGAACTGGGTCGAAGGTGATCTGGTATGGTTTGATCCAGGGCTTGGTCATCCGATCCCTGGTGAAATTCAAGAAGTACATCGAGCAGCACAAGTCATTGTTGTACAAGCATTAATTAAAGGAAAGGTGAGTGTCGTTGGGTTGAAACATACATGAATACATTTAAATAACTCAATAAATCAATAACAATGGCTACGTTCAATCATGTAACCAAAAGGTATCGGATAGCTTTTTGTTTTTGTAAACCATAGTAAAAAATAGCAAATACATGAACCGTTTACTGTCAAAAAAGAATCCAGAGGTATCTGAAAATTTTTGGTATACCTCGGGTATCCGAGTGTTCAGCTGATCAACATATGATTTTTTTGCCTTGACTTGTCTGGCGCGCGATTTCATCAGCTTCCAAATTAAAAGAAAATTGAAAGAAATATAAGCAGATGACTATCGATCTGATTTTTAACAATACTTGTTATAATTCAGATGACTCGGAAGAAGTTTGCCAACGGATTCACGGCCATAAACAATTTCTTGTTCTCAAGCGTGTGATTTGTTGTTTTTTTTTTTCATAGACGTTTTGACAGCAATCTGGATACAGGTATCTGTCTCGTTAAAAAGATATCCCAGATACGGGTATCCCAGATAGCCTATCCGATATATGATTGAACGTAGCCAATGAGCCGTATGTCATTGAAAAAAAAAATTATGCTGGATAGGGTGATTCAATTTAATGAATGCACATGAGCTGTAAAAAAGTACTATAACAGCGTTAGATGCATTATTTCAAATACATACTTATACTAACAAAATCTTTTTTCAAGGGTTTTCCTATTTTAAAATCAAATTATTTACAAAACGTGATGTGTTGGAATTTGTTTAAGTTAATTTTAGAATTTTCAAAAACCTTCGGAAAATTATGTTTTGTTCTTGCAGGAAAAAAGATTAATGGTTCTTACCAGTTTAGGCAGTATTTTTTTTTTGTGAAAAATTTGTTTTCTCGAAGCAAATTGAGACTTGTCGCGATAGAAACAATTGATCTACACAAGAATACCATTTCAATTATATATTATTCATTGTTATTGAACTTCTCCGTCCATTGAATTCCACAAAATCCTATCCCCGGTTATCACTGACTGTTTTCTGACGTAGAGTCGTTCGGGGTAAGTGTGCGCAGCGGGGTGAGTGTGCGCATAGCGATTTTCTTAAAAAAGGAGATGAAATTCGAATTTTTATTAATGCAGAATTGAGTAGGTATCCGATCTTTATTAAGGTTTGTTGTGTTTGCGCTGTTGTAGTAATTAGTGCGTCGTAGAAAGACAAAAGAAAAAAAGGTAAGTTTCACTAAAATTTTTCTTAATTTTCAAAACGTGTCAGTGATCTCTGTTTGTATTTTGATGCAGTGAGTATTGATTTTTTATAGAATATATTATTTGAACTTTACGCTTGAGTGAATATTTTACTGATTTGGACAATTATTTACTCATATTTTTGCAAAAACAATAAAAAAGTGCATTCGGGGTGAGTGTGCGCAATCATTTGGGGGCAAGTATGCGCTTGCGCACACTTACCCCATACTCATTTTTCGGAGTCACAGAAATTAAGCCACATTATTAAGTTTCTAATTTTTATTGAATTTCGCTGCAAATATTTATTTTCTGACGGATATACATTTATATTTTTTCATGAAACAGATATGCTTCGAACATATGTGAGGAAAAATCTTAACAAAAAGCTTGTTACACAAGCCCAGATTGATGAAGCTAAACGGCTCATAAATCTAGGCTCTAGTAAGCATGCGTCCGCAGTTAAGGTGGGAATCAGCAAAGCGACCTTGAGAAAACGCCTGGTACTGAACACTGCTGCTATTTCTCTAGGGTATTATAAAACCACATTTAATCCAAGCCTTACTTACTTACTTACTTATGGTGGCGCTACAGTCCAGGTCGGACCAGGGCCTCACCCAACAAACTTCTCCAGCCAGCTCGGTCCCTGGCTAACTGTCTCCAGTTTCGCACGCCAAGAAGTCATGGTCCGCAAAAGAGTTCCAGCGAAACGACTAAGGGTGGAATTGACGCCTGCGTACGAATGATCTCGGATCTAAATACTCGGCAAATCGAAGTAGTTAGACCCGAACACATTGTTCGAAAAACAATTCTAAAAAGGAGTGTATACAAGCTTCGTATAGACAAAGTACTT
>CAKKXW010000004.1:55337920-55367359 GCA_920937365.1 Sphaerophoria rueppellii | reverse complement strand
ATTTTAAACTTCACTACTTCACACAAATTAATGTAATCACTGTTCACTGTTTTATTCTCAATAAGTTTTAATCCCACTTCTGGCACCAATGTAATATTCGGCTTGGTCCGACAATTAAAACTTATTCACTTTTCAAATAAAACACAAATTCACTTTATTCAAATCACTCACAATCTTATTTATTCAACACTTTCAATTATTACTTTCAAACACAGTGTCTTTACTTTATAGCAGTTTAAATAGAGTGGCGCGACAGCTCTTGAAGAGCCAAGGCCTAAGTGGCTTACTCTCATCAACAATTCTCTAGGATGCGTGCGAAGAATTGAGGGGACCTACAATTTAACGCCGATTCCGAACGGCAAAGTTGAGAAGCACTTTTTCATGACAGATGATACTCTTGTATCAGTTCTTCGCAAGAGGCAGTGTCCGTGAAAGATGAAATAAGAACTTTTGGGCCCGAGTAGGATTCGAACCCACGACGTTCTGCTTAGCAGCCAACGCACCTAACCACTAAGCTACGGACACTACGCAGTTATAGCAGTTTACAAACAATTAATTCTGCTTCGACACCAAGCGGGTATTTATATAACTCAAATAAGTTCGAGAAACTACTAGGTTCTAGTAGGCGCTGAAACTTCTCGATGCTTAACGAAGTTCTCCTCTTAACCACTAGAGTGTAGGGAAAACTCTAAGGAGTTTAGGTATACACAATTACTTACAACTACAAATAAAACTTTTGCTACATAACTATTCAGCAATTTGACAATATTAGAGTGACAGAGATAAATAGTGTTTACACATTTAAGTATAGAGACATAAAGAGGCGGAGTTACAAAGTGTGTACACATTACAATAAATTGACATACAGAGATATAGAGAGGTAGGAATAGAAAGTGTATACATATTACAATATGTTTTTTTTTTGTGTTTGGTGCATGGTGTGTTTCAAAACTAGAAAAAAAGAAAAGAGGAAATTGGAGATGGTGGGTTATTAATTTTTTATTATTATATTGTACCAGGAACGAACAAAGTTTGGTAATATTGAACCAACTTTCCAGTTCATAAAACAAAATGGCAAGTACTAATTTATAAAAGCAATGAGAATGGATAGGGAGCAGTTTGATTTTTTATTGGAAATGGTCAAAATCAAAACAGATTTAATAAGAAAAATTAAGCGTGAACTACATCGGAACGAAGAGGAGGGATGTGAGTATGGGATGAGTCTAGAACAGGCATGGAAAATGGGATACAATTGTATCGAATTCGATACAATTGAGTTTGTCGAAGTACGAAAATACAATTGGCCTCTATTTGATACAATTTGAAAATCCGCAAAAATAAAAATGTCAATAGTCGTGTTTTTTCACTACTCAATAGCCAGCACAGTAATCTAGTGCGAATAAAACGCTCCAACTCATTTTATCTGTCAAATTCAATTTGTATGGCAGTTGTTCGTCGCAAAATGGGCCTGAGGGTTGCACCTTGAATTAAAGAAGCTTGCAAGTACTTCGACCTAGGAGAGTTTATAACTCAGATAAGCTCAGATCGTTAGATTTGCGTATCAAAAGAATTCTTCTTAATGCCATCAGTTCTATCTACATTTCAATAATTGAAAGTTCTATCGCCGCCGGTACAACTGTCATTTTTTTTTACTGGCGTGTTTATCGACTGCAATCCAAATCTTTGGTCAAGCAAATATGTTAAAATTTCATCGAAAAAATGTTATTGATAATCCTTAATCATATTGATATGGAAAACATATACTAGGATGACTTGGCCGAAACCTTTTACTTAGAAAATAGAATTTCATTGGAAGATATCTTAGAATTTAAAACGAATGTGATAAAATATTACATAAGCTTACTGGAAGATTAAAAAGAACGAACCGATTTGAATAATCCTTTCTTAAATTCATTAGTTTATTTCTCACCAGAAGCGGCTGTTTGTGGAAAATTCAATTCAATTTTGAAGTTTATTATTGATTTCTTTCCAAACGAAATAAAAAATAGTAGGTAAACTAAAACATGAATACACAGAAATCCCGGAATATGAACAATTAAAACAATTTAAAACAAAATAAATTTCTGAGTTTTGGACTCTGAAGTCGGCTCAGCAAAAAATGAATGCAATGAATTTTTATTTAAAAACATATTATATATTGTTCAAGCTGTCCTTTCCATTCCACATTCTTCGGCGAATGTTGAAAGAATTTTCACTAACCAAAATTTGATTAAAATGAAGTGTAGAAACAGACTGCAGGTTGAAACACTTTCAGCTGTGATAGAAACAAAAAATTTAATAAAATATTCTTCATGCTGTGATTATAACATTTAACATACCAAGTAATATGTTACAAACAAATGTGACAAAAGAAATAAACAATGTCGATAAACATCTCGACTAAAAGTCTTTTTAGCTTTAATATTTATTTTCTTGTTTATTTATTTTTTTTTATTTTTTTTTTATTCATGAGTTATTTACTATGTATTTATTATACCATTTTTATACAAAAATGTTTTTCTTATATTCTTTTCTATGAAATCGATTCACGATACAATTGGTACCAAAAGAATACAATTTAAAAAAAATTTTGAGTACAATTGCAAAATGTCAATTTCCATCCCTGGTCTAGAAGTTAAAGACAAGAGATCATTCATGAAAATGAGAAAGAGGGTCGTAGCCCTGGGGCACACCAGCATTTATATTGTGGGTTTCAGACTTGAATCCTTCCAATACAACTTGTATTGAACGGTTCGAAAGAAAGTTTCTAATCCAACGAAGAAGGGATTCATCGATACCGAAAGCAAGCATTTTCGACAAAAAGCAAGATGCCAGACTTTATCAAATGCTTTTGAAATATCAAGTGCAACAATCTGACTTTCTCCAAAACGATGTAAAGATTTGTTCCACTATTCGGTGAGATAAACCATCAGATCACTAGTGGACCTCTTGCTACGAAAGCCGTATTGCCGGTCATTAAGAAGCTTTCGGTCTTCAAGATATTTCTTATGCTGATAACTTATCAGCGTTTCCATGACCTTAAAAGGAAGGGACGTAAGTGCAATCGGACGATAATTGAAGGGAAATGGTATCGAATTATATTTAACTAGCTACACCCTGCGCTTGTTGCTAAACCACCAACTTAAACATATTATAAGAAGATGTTACATAAATGTTTAATTCATTTTATTTATATGGCAAAACAGCGTTTATTGGTTTAGCTAGTATGTATAAAATTGGATCGGCTTTTTTCCATAACGTTGGAAAGATATTTTAACTTTTTTTTATACAATTTTAAAATTATTATAGCCGTATATTTTTTATTCAAGGCAGTTATATGGAGAAAATGGTTTGACCGATTTTGTACCGATTTCGGCCCACTACCCCATTCCCTCAAAATTACTTTTTTGCCAAAGACTCCAACAAAAGTAGTGAGTACCAAAAGGAAAACGAAATCGAAGCTGCTCCTGAACATTAAAGCTTCGTTTTATCGACTGGCAGTTCAATTTATGTTGAAAATTACCGTGTTTACATCGCTTTTTTGTATACCTGAGTCCAGGAGTTGGTAAAGCATCCGACCGTCTGTGTGTTGTCTTTCCTCGTGTCTGTCATAGTCATGCTTTTGATAATCTCCAATAATCCCCTTAAAACATTTTTTTAATTTTTTAATTTTTAATTTTTTTTTATATAAAAATGGGAATATATTGAATAATTGTGCACATTTTTTTCAGGCACAAACATTTGCGCTTCAACCAGGAGAAGGAAACCTCCGTCCGCGCCAAGATCTTGGCAGTAGCGGTGTGGAGGACATGACACAGTTGGATGACCTCCACGAAGCATCATTATTATGGAACTTACGTCTGCGTTATGATAAAGGTCTTATTTACACATTTGCTGGCAGTATTCTGATTGCAGTAAACCCTTATAAAATGTTCCCAGATTCATATGGTTTGGAAGTAGCAAAACTATATGCTGGTAAGACTCTGGGAACATTACCACCACATTTATTTGCAATTGGTGCAGCAACACATGCCGCGTTACCATCACCCCAGGTTGTGGTAATATCTGGTGAATCTGGATCTGGAAAAACAGAATCAACGAAATTAGTTATGCAGTATTTGGCAGCTGTTGTACCCGGTGGTGGATCTGCCTCAGCTGTAATAACGGAACAAATACTTGAAGCTGCTCCATTGCTAGAAGCATTTGGAAATGCAAGAACTACTAGGAACGACAATAGTTCTCGCTTTGGAAAGTATTTAGAAGTATATTTCAAGTCAGGTGCCATTGTCGGAGCCAAAATTACTCAATATTTACTCGAGAAGTCAAGGATTGTAACACAAGCACCAGGTGAAAGAAATTACCATGTTTTTTATGAAATGCTTGGTGGTCTCTCAGAAGCAGAGAGAACAAAGTATGGACTACTTGAAGCTGACAAATATTTTTACCTTAACCAAGGAGGTTCGGATTGCGCTCCAGGAAGAGTTGATTGGGGCTCACTTCAGAGTGCTATGCAAGTACTTGGAGTCTCCGAAATAGAACGTGAAGGAATTGTTAGAGTATTGGCTTCAGTGCTGCATCTTGGAAATGTTTACTTCCATAGACGACAGCTTAGACATGGTCAAGAAGGTGTTGAAGTAGGATCAGATGCTGAAATTAAATGGGCAGCACATTTGTTGCATATATCAGCTGAGGGGCTTCATAGATCGCTAACAAGTCGTACGACCGAGGCAAGATCTGAACGTTTACATACTCCTTTGGGTATCGATCAAGCTTTAGATTCAAGAGATGCTTTTGCCAAAGCATTATATGCTGGTCTTTTTAACTGGCTTGTATCTCGAATTAATACAATAGTACAAAAAGGTGGCACGCACGATGCACATCGAATATCTATACTCGACATATTTGGATTCGAAGATTTGGCAGAAAATTCATTTGAACAGTTGTGTATAAATTACGCGAACGAAAATCTTCAGCTTTACTTCAACAAACACGTCTTCAAGCTCGAGCAAGCCGAATATGCTCGCGAACGCCTTGAATGGACACCATTAAATTGGGACGATAATTTGCCGGTTATCCATTTGTTAGCAAAGAAACCAGTTGGTATTTTTCATCTCTTGGATGATGAGTCAAACTTCCCACGTGCTTCGGATATGAGCTTTTTGGAAAAGTGTCACTACAATCATGCACTCAATGAATTATATTCCAGACCCCGAATTGGAGCTCAAGAGTTCGGTATAACTCATTATGCAGGCGAGGTTTGGTACTGCGTCGAAGGGTTTTTGGATAAGAATAGAGATGCTCTTCGGGGAGATGTACTCGAGTTGCTTGCATCAAGCAAACTTCAACTTGTAGTTGACCTAACCAAGCAATTACGAGCGCAAAGAGATTCAGGTAAAACACTGCCAAAAGGTTCAAACGGTCGCTTCGTCACTATGAAACCTCGTACACCAACAGTTGCAGCAAGATTTTCGGACTCCTTACAACAACTTTTACAATCGATGGGTCGGTGCAACCCTTGGTTTGTTCGTTGTGTCAAGCCGAATAATGAAAAGCACGCCCTGAAAATGGATATGCCATGTGTTTTGCAGCAGTTGCGTTATTTGGGAATGCTAGATACTATTCAAATTCGTCAAAGAGGATACCCAGTTCGTTTGAGGTTCCAGCATTTTGTAGAACGTTATCGCCATCTTATGAAAACACCCCTGCCAAGAGGAACTCCATATCGAGAACTCTGTAGAACTGTTTTAGACTCCCTTCAGCCTACCGGAATTGTCGGCCCGGATTTCCAACTAGGGGCTACAAGAGTTTTTTTACGCGAAGCCTTGCACCGAATTTTAGAAAGTGGCCGATCAGATCGCTTGAAAAATGCTGCTGAAGTTATTCAAAAGACTGCACGTGGTATGTTGGTTCGTCGAAGACTTGCACGAGAAAAAAGAGCTGCTGTAATAGTTCAGTCCAGATGGCGTGGTTTTCGAGAAAGAAAACATTTCGTTGATCTTCGAAATGGTGCCATTAAAGTACAGGCATATTGGAGAGGTAGAATGGCCAGAAAACGTTATACTAAACTGAAGGCAGATTATAAGAGACGTCTTGAAGCTCAAAAAGTCCAAAAAGAACGAGAAGCGAAGAAAACTGCGAAGGAAAATATTGAGCGAAATCAAGTTGCTTATTTGGATATTCCTGCGGAATTGGCATTCATTTTTTCAAAAACAGAGAACTGGACTCCACTTCATGGCGATCGACATTTGGTAAAAGTGGTAGGAACTGTACCTGGACCACCAGTTGCCGGTGAATTGCCAAAAGACTTGGATCAGTTTTCTTTTGGGAAGTTCAGTTCAGTTTATTGTAATGGTTTGCGTCTCTCTCCTAGGCGTGACCCAATCACAACGCCCTTTTTGACTAGAGCTGCTTCACGCGATCAAGATTTTCAAGATGCTCTCGCTGTTTTTAAATTAGTCTTACGCTGGACAAATTATAATTCAAAAGATAGCAATAAGGAAAAAATACTTTCCGATTATATTGTACACAAAGGAATTTCTTCTCGTAGCTTACGTGACGAAATATTGGTACAAATTTGCAACCAGGTCTATAGAGTAGAAGAAGGCCAAGCGTTGCGAATTTGGCAGCTTATGGCATATTGCTTGTCGTGCTTCCAACCTAGTCCAGCATTTAGTAAATACTTGATGAAGTTCATTGCTGACAACGCACCAACTAATATGAAGGAATTATTATTAAAGAAAATTCTAAGGAATTTTGGTTTTTCACAAGTTAATGCATGTCGGAATTTTACTCCTTCTTGGGTTGAATGGAGGGCAATTTCTAGAACATCAGACATTGCAGTGTCCTTAACACTTCCGGATGAAGTAACTCAAACTGTAGCTATCGATTCTTGGACCACATGTGAGGAAGCAGCTTCATTGGCAATTTCAACACTGAATATTTCAAATCGAGGATGGACGGTTGTTCTTGATGATGGAAAATTACTAACAGACTCATGCGGACTAGATTATGTATTAGATTTAGTGGCGGAAAAAGAATTGTGCCCAGCATTTCCTGCTGCACGAAGTGACTTATTTAAAACAGATGCAAAGTTTTCGCGTACAGTTCTTCCGGAAATAGAACCAAGTAGTCCAAAACGACCACAAGTGCCACCTCCAGAACCACCACAGGCCAAATCCACCTCAAAGTCAATTGAAGCGCCTATTCCAGAACCATCTGCAGTGAAGTTAGATGAATATAATGTCGTTCGTAAGAACTCGCGGGATCTTCTATCTCGAAGTTCAGCTTTAAACGAACGCTACTTTGATACCAATACTACGCGTTCAAAATCGTTAGATGATTTATTGACTGGAAACGATACTGACATGATAACCACTCCAGAGCCGGAGGAGCCACTTGCAGATCTAGGGCTATCAGAGAGCCGATTAAATGACAGATATCATTCAGCAGAACGGTTAGTTCCAATGGGTAAGGAAACTGGCCCACGATATCAAAAATCGCAGCATGCTGGTCGCAGATCGCATGCTGGATCCCATTCCAGCAAATATATGGACAAATCCGAATACACTACACGATCTTCAGCTATGTCAGATACAAGTGAAGCACCTTCATTAGCTAGTCATGTGCGAAGAGTACGTGTTCCATCCCAAGCTTCAGATGTTGATCAATTTCTGGATGATCTTTTCAGCCCAGTTTTGGATGGATCACTAGATGAACTTTCAGATGCGCGATCATTAGCTGCTAGTATTCGAGGTGGCAGGGATGAATTTTTGGAAGCGCCAATAATGGACGATCCAATTTTCATTCTAAATAAGGATTCACTATCATTAAAAATCAAAGGAGGCGGAGATAAAACAGATGAGAGAAAATTAACTGACGGTAACCTTGACGAATACATTTCGGGTTTATTTAAACCGATTTTCATCAGCGACGCAATCAATAATTTGCAAGAAAAATCTGAACTAATAGAAACAATAAAAGGTGGAGGCACTGCCCATCATCCATCCGCAACAACTTCAGGTTTTGTTTCAAATTCAAGCATCAGTCGTCCGGTTGGTGGTCCCTTAATTACTGGTGCCAACACTGATAGCTTAGCGCAATTAATGGGTTCAAGCCAGGAATCTGATCCCTCTGTGTACCAGCATCAAGTGCAGCGAGCATTTCTTCAATCTGCAATGGCTCAAAACTTGCAGATTCAGCAGCAACTTTTAGCTCAGAATCAAGCTCTTCAGACATTACTTAGTCAACAAGACACAGCAACCGTTTCACCAGCATCGCCTCCACTTATGCAATCATCCCTTACAACTCATACAACAACAAGCAAAATAAATCTGCAAAACAACGGTCCAACTTCGGTGCAGAGACATATTATCAAGAACCAAATCTCTCAGTTTTCTGATGTCGATCATAATAGAAAAACTTCTTCAGAGAGCGGAGGATCTTTGATTCCACCACCTCCACCTCCTCCTCCGATGCCTCCACCAATAGAGTCAAAAGATCCTTCTGAAACTCGTCATTTTCTTGATCCCTATGGTCGAGCTAAAACTGTTCGAATTGGAAAATGGCGTTGGCCACCTCCACAAGATGGAACGCAACCGGATTGCGAAGAGGACTTCTTTGTTTTTAAAATGCGTCAAAGTCAAAGGAAAACTACACCACATTCACAGATACATAGCTCGAATGGCTCTCTCAACGGATCAGCAATTGAGTGGGAAGAGTTTGAAGTAGATTCCTCTAAGGCACCTTCTCCTCAAACCGTAGTGCATACATCACAATTTGCTCGAACACACATCAAAATCGAAACATCTGGTGGAAAGCTCATAAAAGACGTAACTGATTCTAACCAGGTAGGCTCTGTAGCAAAAGTCTCCCGAAAGAGTTTTGATATCGGTGCCGACCGCCCACTACCTAGTAGTGTGGGAAAACTAAAGTTGAGTTCAGAAATGAGGCAGCGGTTGGAACAGGTAACAGCGGGTCATTCAGTTCGCTCATCAATCAGTGCAAAATCTGAGCAGCGGGCACCAGCAAAACTAGAAGATACCAGGAAGCTTATGCTTCAACAGCAGCTAAGTGGTCATTTTGGAATGATGGGAACGTCGGCTGACTTATCATCTGTAAGATCACAAGTTGAACGAATGGAAGGGAAACTTTCACCACCTTTACAGTCAAGTTGGCCAGCTGTTGTTCCTCCAGCACCATCCGTACCAGCTCCACCACCACCTATTCGTCCTCCCACTACAGCTCCTCCAGCTCCACCACCAGTTCCCAAAAGTCCACCATCTCGCGAAGACCACATTTATGACCGAGAACATCGATCGCATATGCAGCAAGACATTCCTGCGTTTATTCAACGACAAGAACGTGACACATTCGGGGCACGACACAATTGGAATGGATCTGAAATTTCAAAGGATAATTACGATTCTTGGGGTCGCGCTGAAGCAGCCAAACTAGATATGGTCTACGAGAAGAGCTTTAAAAAAGAAATTGTCAATGACAGAGAGAGATCTAGATCTCGGTCTAGAGATCGGGATGATTTTTCAGAGTCAGTATGGGATCGAACTGAGGTTGAAGGACCTCCTTCCACTGGATCTGAACGAGAACGCGAAAAAGAGCGAGAGAAACGGGAACGTGTTTATGAAATGCGACAAGTTGAACGTGAAAAAGAAGGCAATAAAGTATATCAACCTGCATCTAAAACTTTTAACACACAAATAGATAGAGAACTACATAATCGCAAGCTATCCCAAAATCAGCAGTTTGCATCTAATTCTTCAATGACAACCCATACCACACATCCAACATTCAAAACTCACATGGTTCAAAAGTTGGAAAAGGAAAGAAGACGTAAGATTTCGAGTTCAACTTTGGTTTCTCAGGGAACCCGACGATATGATGAAACCGAGTATGGAGAAGAATGGCCAATACCATCGATTCCAGCTCCCGTGCCAGCACCACCTTCACTTAAGACACCAGCCACAGCGTGTCTAACTTATAATCGTGTTAGCTGGAAACTTCGTGTTCGCAAGGAATTTTTCCATCCCAATGAGCCAATTGGACCGCCCGTTGCACTTGACCTTCTATTCGCTCAAATCGTTGGAGATGTATTTGGACAGACACCATGCCTGCGCGTGACGCCTCAGGAAAAGTCTGCTGCTATAAATATGCTGCATGGACATGCTATAACCGCTGAAAATGCACGTAGCCAAAACATACGCACAATTGTCAAACGCCACTTAGTTGAAATGGCACGAAGTTGGCCGCTATACTTTTCACGCTTATTTGCTGTTCAAGGTGCTCCTCAGTTTCCTGATGTATCGGTAATGGGAATTTCGCATAATGGGGTCTTTTTGGCCAGACGTGATGCAGATTACTTGATTGTAGTGCAGTCACTTCCTTTCAACGATTTACAAGGCGCAGTTACACTACCGCGTCCCGCTGCATTGCAATTGAATATGCGTAACGGAGGACATCTTACACTTCATGCCGTTCGGGCTTCTGCAATACAAACTATGATACAAACTTTTACGCAGGAATTTAAACAGGTGAGATAAATGTTTTTTTTTTCATCCTTTTAAAAGAACATCATTATGCATCATTTATTTTTATTTTTTAATACAACATTCGAATATATATAAGAATTCCTGAAATTAGTGCGACAAAATGAACAGTTACTGACTTAAGTTAAGTTATTGTATATAAGAGATAAATGGTTGTTACGATAATCCATTAAAAACTTAAACAGTCTCCCTGTAAACTCAAAGGGGCCCCGTGCAAAGGGAACTTAAGACAAAACGACTATTCTTGATTTTTTTAAAATTGATACACAGTGGCGGATCAAACATTGAGGGGCGCCCCTATATTTGAAATATCTCGTACAATAAATTGAACGAAACCGAACCATAAGAAAACGCTTTGAAATGAGGCCAAGTAAAAGAGACTAAGTTAACATGAGATCGATTAGTATGGTAAGATTTCGGTGTGAAATATTTGAATTTATGATGTGCCGAACCGTAAATTTTGTAAACCAAGTCGAGTTCCAACTCAAATTGCCCCGAAAATCAATCTAAAAAATACTTAAAAAGTAGACAAACGAGGTTTTTAATCCATCAAAATCGTTGTCCCTAAAACAAATAAAATCAAAATTTAAAAGCACTTACAATTACAAGGAAGCTAAATCGATTGCCGAAATGCCAAGTTTTGTAAACCAAATAGGGATATCGAATTGACTCTGTATTATAAGTGGAATTGCTCAGGACCGATTTTAAGTTTAACAAAAGTGGCAAGTGTGATTCGAGCTCATAAGATTGCTACTTGACAACCACCTATGAACTCGCATTATTTTCCACTTCACTGCGCTCCCAACAAAGGGGGGCCCCTATGGACCGTCCATAAAATACGCCACGCTTCATCTATTGGTTTGAAAACCTCCCCTCTCCTCCAATGTCAAGCTTTGTCACACTTGCTGTGACGCCCCCTTAAATATTACGTCACAAAAGCTGAGACCCCCTCCCCTGAAAAAAAAGATAAAATAAAGTGGCACTCTATTAGATTAATTTTTTCAAATAGCAACAACCTTAATTTTATTATTCTTACTTTGGCGAACGTCACGTTGACGTAGACGTAGACCCCCCTCACCCCTTGTCACATCTTTTCACGCTCATCATGACCATAACCTACCTCCTAAGTGCGAACGTTTATTACGGACATGACCCACAGGCACATTCCTAGTTTGTCTTAAGGATAATACGCCACCGTTGATGCAGTTGATTTATAAATAGAATTTTTCTGTGAGTCTTATATGCTGATTCCACTGACGCTAATCACGAGATTAAGCTAAGTAGATTAAGAAGAAATCTCGACTTCTATGGGATTTAGGGTACATATTCGTAGATCAAAACGTAGAATAATAGTACTTTTTGTATAACACAACGTTTTAACTACCCTAAATCCCATAAAATTCGAGATATGTTCCTAATCTACTTTGCTAAATCTAGTGATTAGCGTCAGTGGAATCAGCATATTATTAAGAACAGTCAATGCATCTTATACAAAACAAACATTGATATTCATCCAAAATTTTCAGAAGTACAGATCTTTAAAAATTCAAATTCAAATCTGCCTCGATCGAAATTTATGAAAATATTATTTCTCCTAAACTCGATGGCACTATGAGACAATAGGCCGTAATGTAGGAGAATAATACTACATTATGTATATATACGATTGCACGTGCGAAACATACATCCTTCCAACCCATCCTTAAACCTTTTTAGAATCTCATGAGGTATGGTATGAAAAAGGCGCACTCAGCACTAATTGTGTCCTTCATGGAAGTGGGTCAGCTATTTCAACCTACCTATACCTACCTCCTCCGAAACGTCTTGACCGATTTTGATGATAGTTCATATGTGGTATGAGAATAAGTTTATAATTAATTTTTACACCCTATGTGTTAAGGATGGTTCACCCGATGTTTTTTTTTTTGATACATTTTTGTTTTGTTATTTTTGTATGGTGTGGAATTGAAAAAATACACTAAATCCTAAATTTTTGACCTCCTACCACTTACCCCTACATTTTAAAAGCTTTATCACTTCTTACTCGGTTTTCATTAAAATTTCGTCGATTATTATTATTGTTTGTACATTGATCACTAGTGATGGTGACATTAAAGATCATTACTCTCAAAGGTAGGTTAAATAATAAAAGAAAAATAGTCACATTCATATTATACTGTTTATCATCATTAAAACAGCAATGCCAATGCGGTATTGGGTGGTCAAGTAGTGGGTAGCGGGTAGCGGAGTAACGGGTTGCGGGTAATGGGTAGTGGGAAGCAGGGTATCGGGTACCGGGTAGCGGTTACTGGGGTAGCTAACTAGGGGTAGAGGGTAGTGGTTTAACGGGTAGAGGGTAGTGGTTTAATGGGTAGAGGGTAGCGGTTAGAGTAGTAGCGACATACTAAAGCCCTTCCCTTGCCCACCGGCCAGATGTGCGTCTTGACTTGTGCATCATGCACGCGTTTCAATTCTGCTACGAAGTTATTTTAAAATTGTATAACAGTCGACTCTCCCAAAGTCGAAATTCTTCTTATCTCTAAGTCTTCAAATATGTATAATTATGCCCGTTTTAGCAACACTTTTCACTGATGCTTTGCTCGTATTATTCTCAGCGTAACGATGTTAAGCTTAAAGCCTTCCTAGAAAATTAGACTATTCAATACAAAAAGAATTATTCAATTTGATTTAGGAGTTTTTGATTTTTTGCGCGTTCAAGCAAACAACAGAAGCATTCAAAAATTGATATTTTTGGCCGTTCTTTAAATATGTTTCACTGATGCTTCCCTCTTATTCGTCAGAGCATACTATTATATATTTTCAAGTCTCCCTCGATAAATTGACCATTCAACACACAAACAATTGATCGATTTGACTTAGCAGTTCGTGTGATAACCGCGTTTTTTCCACACTTTCCACAGATTCTTCGCTCCTATTGGTCGCAGCTTAACGTTATGCAACCTAAAGCTTTCCGCGATTAATGAACTATCCAACACAAGGGAATAATACAATTCGAATATATATTAATATAGATTGAGGCAGTACGAAATCTGCATGGTCAGCTAGTCTTATAATAAAAAAAAAAGCTAACAAAGTACTTGGTTTCGTCAAAAGATTTTTGGGTGAGTTCCGTGATCCGTATGTCATTAAAATTCTTTGTTTCTTTTGTCAGGCCAATTCTCGAATACGATTGCGTTGTTTAGGCGCCAACTCTATTCATATCAATAGGTTAGGTTAGGTTAGGTTATATGGGCTCACAGTTGATATTGTTAAACGTAGATCAATGTAGATCCCTTGTGATACCCTGAAGTGTTGTAAATTCTGAAAAAGTGGTTTAACCTATGAATTCTATTATTAATCGAGCCATTTGGTGGACTTGATAAAGTTCAATAGGTGATTGCCTGGGAGTTCAGATAGGTCTTCTAGTTCATTGAAGAAATAGTTGCCTAAGAATTTTGATCTAGTACGGCAGAGTGCTGGACAGTGGCATAGGATGTGAGCTCTTCCTCAGTGCCGCAGCCTCTGCATATGTCATCCGTACTAAGCCCCATCTTCTTTTTGTGGTAGCCAAGTAGGTTATGTCTCGTTATCACACCTATTAGGCATTTTAGGGACGGTTTATTGAGAAGTAAAATCTTATTTGATTTTATCTTGTCATAATGAGGCCAGAGTTTCCTGGTGTTAACGCAGGTTTCTAGTAGGTTCCATCTATCATTTGCTTTTTGAATGATATTATTAATCGTTTTCTCCGATTTCATGATCTCCCAGTCCTGGCTTAGAAGATCACTATTTAGGTTGGGCCTTTGACCATTAGTTTGCCTATTGATCTGCTCAACTCCTTTATTTCATTCACCTCTATGAGACGAAGATCGGCGCCTTGCCATGGAGCTGACGTGTTTTTAATAAACTCTCGTAGTCACTCGAGAGTCACGTCATTCTCACAGTTCATCACCTTGAAACCGTGGGTAGTCGTGAGGTTACCGAAGAGAGGCACTTGCCTATTCTTAACAATAGCCTCGTTGACTTCCTCCAGGATTCTTAGTTCAAGGAGTTGCCATTGATCTTCGGTTAGCCTTCGTGTAGATTTACCATAGTCAGCTATAGCGACTTGGTGACCTTTGATGACGGCCCGAGATATCTTTATCCTCTTCGTTGCTTAGTTCGGAGAAGAGGTGTTCGGTGAATTGCTGGCGTTCCTAGCCCTTTTTGAGAAGCATGGCGCTTCTTGAGGAGGGGAGGTGACTGCGTTCCGTACAGTGCTGCCAGCTTTTGTTGCTCGTACGTTTTGTTCTGTGTTGTCCGTAGCTGTTTGCAACCGCTTCCTGGATCTGTCGAGCGCTATCTTCCCCTTTGCCGTGAGAGACTCTGGGGTTCTGTTGGCAAAGCGTCGAACGATCCTTTCAGCATTGCGTATTTGTCGTCTTCGTATTTCGTTCTCGTTAAGTGTACCAGTTATTCGTTGTCTAGTCTTTTTACGTATGACTGTCTCTGTACTGTTTATGGTCGTGTCGATCGTGCGGTTTTCGGGTTCGGATAAAGAGGTTGCGTTAGGGTTATCCTGTGGGCAAAGGCCTACCAAGTTAACCCCACACTCCTTTTTGTCTTTTCCCTCATCAGGAGTGCTTTCCTCATTCACTTGGCTAATCGGACCCCTGGGTTCCGGGATTAGTTTGGTGGATGGGTCGGTGGACTCCCTGATGTGCGTCCGCCCAATCTGGTCAGGTTTTTTTCTACCAGCGGTATTTGCACTGGCGCTGGATGTAGATAGGGTGCACCCTTTTCCATGCTTGGAGTAAGCATAGGGAGCGAGGGCCCATTGGCGTCTTCTCGCTCGGGTTCTTTGGAGGGGAGGGGGGTGGTACCGGGTTGCCCTTTCCTAAGCCTTCCCTGTCCATGAAGGCCCGAGCGTTGTGCAACCTCATTCTGTCGGTCTCCGACATCTGGTCCCAATTCAACTTCCCTAACCTCTTTATGGTTCTCTTGCAGTTAGAGATTCTACTCCTCCTGGAAGTGTTCGATTGAGGACACCTCGCTGACGTTATCGACGTCAATCTCACTAACTCCATCTCCCATATCGAGGTTAGAGAAAGGGTCGAGGAGAAGTTTTTCTTCTTCCTCGGTCATCTATTGATGCTCTGAACACATAATTGTTACTGGCGTTTTACTCTTCTTAAATTTCGAATCTGTGGGGAAAAGTGGAAAGAAAAAGAAAACAAAAAAGAAAAAAGAAAAAGAAAAGGTTTCGAAAAGATAAGAAGGATGTTCATAATAAATAAATGAATATGTAAAATTTTTGTCACTGGCGACTTCTCCTCTCGATATTAAGATCGGGAGGCAAAGCCTAAGCCGATAGTCGTGACCCCTACCGACCGTATATCGTATATCCCCGTTATGGTTGAGTTCATTTTTTTTCTTTAAATTTTCCATATTTTCATAGGGGTGGCCTCTCTTTGTTTGCCCAAACCCTAGCAGGTAGCTGAGAGATTGCCCGAAAGCTAAAATCCGTAACTTGCCTGATTGAGGTTTGGGTGTAAGCCTCCTCACCAACGTCAAGGTGGAGACATGTCGAGGAGGTATTCATATCAATAGAAAAGAAAGTATTTAACGTAGATTTTTTAGATTTTGCCTTCGTTTTTTGGCCTTATAGACTTGATTTACCTCCAAACACTCTCACTCAAAGGCTTCATTTAATATCCCATCTCTTTCTGGTCACAGTTTACAGTTTTGCTTTATAACAGGAGTAATGAATGAGACAGTTTCAAGTCCATCTATTCTTAACGATTTGAGCCAGGCTACCTTAAAGAAGAATTTACCTATTCGAACTATTCTTAGTAGATCTAACTATGGCCCTACCAGTCCTCTATATCAATTCAGTATTCAATTCAATCATAATGGAGTCAATGAAGCTCAAAAAAAGGCGTTTTCAGAAAGTCCTCAGAAACAGCTCGTTTTTTGAAATTTTTTGTTTTTTATATTGTTTAAAATCAGAAACATTTCATTTGGGGGAAATAATTACTTATATTAATTTTTACATTGCTTATACAATTTTTATATTGTTTATAAAGTGTGATCCAAGATCGATGTTTCTGATAATAGGAGTGTGTACGTTTCATTAAGACAAGACACAAATCATATGTAAGGGGGTATATTGTCCCCCGTTTAGCCGGTAGGGGAGATTTTATAACACAAAAAGCCTTTAAAAAAAAATTAAAAAACAACAGCCTTGTCCACAATGCCATGTTCTACCTTCATGCAAAGCAAAAAAATCTAATTTCCGAGCTTTGTTTGGTTTTTCCAGTTTTCCCACTCTTCCATGAGTTTTTAAGATTTCTTTTTTCACAGAAATCATCACTGAATATAACAGTATCAACCATGAAAATTTGACAAATATCTGTTGGGCCATTTCGGAGTCTATAAGAGATAAGCAAACAAAACAGAACAAACACAAATCCATTTATTTTATACATAGAGATATAAAAATTGTTTAAACAAAATAAGTAATTATTATTTCCCCCAAATGAAATGTTTTCGATTTTAAACAATCTTAAAAACAAAAAATTGAAAAAAAAAAATTCCAAATCCGAGCTGTTTCTGAGGACTTTCTGAAAAAAACTTCATAGATATTCTATTCTCATTGACTCTTCACATGACAATCTCAAATCTGCAAGCTTTAAATTTATTTTTTTTTGTTATAGTAAGTATGTAGTAGTAGAAACAATAGGTAGTTATTTTTTAATTTTGTATTTTCTTATTTATTAATTTTAAACACTTACAAAGTAAGATATACATCTTGTTAAATTTTGCAAGCCATGAATATAATGTTAGATTACACATAAACAATTAAAATAAAAGATATAAATTACATAAAATTAAAGTGAAAGATTTCCCTTTCTTTTTAATAAAATTATTAAATTTCAAAATTTACAAACTTCAACGAGAGGCCAAATAATTAAAGAGCGTTGTTGAGAATTTTCTTGTGCTTCCTATTCCTCTAATATGGAGATTTGCAGAGTGTTCCAAAAGCTGATCGCTGATGGCATGAATAAAAAATTGACGCTGAGAATTCAAACATTTATATCGCGGAGAAACAAGCATAGAGAATGTATATATACCTAGAGTCGCGACTTCGGGTGTTCGCTCTCTTTTTGCCTACAAGCCGCAATTTGTCGTTTTGTACTAACACAGTGAGAATTTGTTAGTTTTCCAATGCTATTTAAATGAGAGACTGCACCAATACATTCGCATTGAGTTAGATACAATGCTCAGGTTTGAGTCGAGGTGGGTTTCATGGGCTCAGATTTCGAAAATAAAATTCCGTTGAGCTCAAAATTTTCAAAAAAAACTTAAACATACGAAAAAATGCATGTAATATAAAAAATAAATACGTTATATTGTTTTTTTGCACTATAACATATAATTGCATTATAATTTACCAATATTTGTATCAAAAATCTTAATAAATCTTAAAAAAAAGACCCAAGAAAAAATCGAAATAGTACGTATACAACCGTGCCTTTAGTCTCGTATTTGCTGTGGTCAAAGTCTGTCACTTTGGGCCAGTGTTACCGCAGGGATAAATATTTTGGAGTCCCAGAAGCTTGAAAAACGAGTCATTTACCAAAAAAAAAGTCCACGCTTAAAAAAAATTAAATTCTTTCAGAAACCTTTCTTTTATTTTTAACATTCGAAAAATTAATTGTATGGTTTTAATGTTCTTGTATTTCGAACATTTAGGATAGGACAAGAAATTGATGATTTAAACATGTGATTATTTTTTTTTTTTTTCAAAATATAAAATTCATAGTAATTGTACCTATTTGTGTCTATAAAAAAACGATTCAAACGTGATAAAAATGAGTACCGGAGTCAGGGAAGAAAAAACGAGTCCATTTTGACTCTATAGAGGCCATGTGGTAACACTGCTTTGGGCAACAGGAAAAAAATTTTATTCACGGCTGAGTACTCACTTTTTTTTCACATCTTACACAGATTCACGGACACGAAAAAAAGAGAGGATTGTGAGAGTTCACCTCAGAAAAATTTTGAGGGTGTTTTCGGCAAGGGAGGAAAAGGTCGCGACTCTAGGTATTATATATGAAAACAAGAATGAGAGACCTATAAAAATGAGGAAAGTTCAGTCTGCGATGTAGATAGATGGGTTCTCCTGTATGAATTACTAGATGTTGGTAGTTAAGTGTCCGAAATTTCAACAGGTTATCAAGACTACAGCCACAAACTTGCTGAGAAAAGCGAGAGACGTGATCGTATGGGCGAAGATTATATATGAAACAGGCTATGTTGTTAAAGGCAACGTTAAGTTTCCAAGACGTCGCGTAGTCCATATCGCCGAAAACTTCACAAGAGTATAGCAGTATTGGGAGCAAAAGGGTTTTTGCTAACAGAAAATTTGTTTTTTTTTTGTGGAATGAAACCTTGGGAGATACACTCAGAAGTGATCTGAGACTACCATAAACCTTAACTTTAGAACTATTTAGATGGTAATTTCATGTTAAGGTACGATTAATAACCATACCTAGATTACGGGCGGAGTCAACACAATTGATATTTTGATTCTCTATCTGCAAGGGGCTTAACACAGCTTTATCGAAAACCTTACGATAGATTGGTAAAGTTTCGTAAAAAACTCAAATTTCAAAGAGTGGTGATGAAAGAACACTTTGACAACTCATCTCACAAATGCACAAAATTATATCAAACGTCAACAAAATTAAATGTATTTCTTGCATGAAATAAGAAGTATAGGGGTCTTATGAAAAAGAAGTGAAGCATTGGAAACACAATGGAAGAACTATTCAAAACAACCGTACACACCACGGGAACTCAACGAACCGCAGCTTCTTACCATCACCAACAGAAGTAATACACTCCTGAACTCGACTGACAACACAGCCAAAATTGGACAGCACAGGCCCCAAAAATTGACAGCACAAGTCCCAAAAATGGACATCATCAGACATTTTTATTGCTTCACTCACGTACACTGTGCATGTAGCTAACACCGCTTCCTGTACTTCTTATTCAATAGGTCCGTTCGCGTACCCTCCTAAAACAGTCCAATTTTACGAAAAATTACGAAATTTAACCAAATGCTGTTCGCGTACTCAAAAATTTGGTAATTTTTCGTAAAAGAGAGCGCTCACGATAGAGTAAAATATTTCCCCAACCTACGAATTTTAGCCCAAGAAATTTGTTTGGGCTGATTTGTGAAAAGTGTCAAATCTGTTTGAAAATAGCAAATAAATAAATAAATTCAAATTCATATTTTCAATTCTTCATACAGAAAAACTTGACAATTAAAATGTGGGTAAAATTTGTTGTTTTCCCGTTCGCTTACTTTTTTGTAGTTTTGTTTTTCTGTGAGAGAATTTTACCCCCACTCCTTAAAATGTCTCGTTATAGGAATTTTAGTGCAGAAAGTACGCGAACGGACCTAATGATTTCTTATAGTTTGACAGAACTCACAAGTCACAAGAAATGTTTGCGTGTAAAATCGGGAGAAAGAGGAAATATGTTTCTCTTTCAAAATGAGAATTTGGGAGTTTTAGTGAGTTTTCTGGAGTTTTAGGGAGTAAAAGAACTGTCCTGATGTTAGTTTTAAGTTAAGTTTCAAGTAAACATTGTTATCTCAACGTTACGATTTAACTTATTTGAATAAATTAATAAAGGCCTAATTTTCCCTGTATTTGAGGATTCTTTAATATTTTTATTATTGTAATTACTTTTCATTTATAATTATTTGTACTAGAATCAACGTTTGCCATTCATCGATTAAACCGTGTATAAGATTTTGTAGAATCGAATCAATTTTATGTACGTAGCGTACCACCTTAAAGCCCCGAACATGGCCAAATTTGTTGGCCAATTATTTAAGTTACTTTTTTCTTATTAAAAAAACGAGCCAATTTAACACACAATAAATGTGCAAGCGCATAATTTTTTAATTTCAACTCAATAATCATTTTATAAAAGCCAATGGTCGAAAATTGTAATCGTTATAACTGTTTAACTTTCCCTCATGAATATTACTTATGAGATATTTTAATTCACTGGTCATAGAAGAAGAAAACTCACTGAGATTTAATTCATAATATGTACATGAATCACACTTCGTCTTGCATCAGTCCACAGAACTCAATTAATCGAGAAAAAAAGATCAACAATATCAAGAAGAATTATTGAAATTGAAGTAAAACGAAAAAGCACATAATATACCGTGTTGTCTTTGTTTTTATAGAAAGTTTTATTTCTTCCAATACAAATTTTCGAATATTATAATTGTTTGCACTAATGCACTAATGCACTAAAGATATTTAAGTACTAAAGTTCTGAAGGTAGGTTCAGCTGTCTTTATTTTTACATTATTTTGTACTTGGAGTCTTATTTTAAGAAAATGTTCCCAGTTTAGGCTCGGTGCATACACGCGATTTTTTGTCGCGGCGATATCGCTTTTGCGACATAGGTACTCACAATCGAAATTGAGTGGTGCCATTGAATAAGAAGTACAGGAAGCGGTGTTAGCTACATGTACAGTACAGTGTACGTGAGTGAAACAGCAAAAATGTCTGATGATGACAATTGTTGTAACTTGTGCTCATTGAATAAGAAGTACTACAGGAAGGCGTCTTATGAAAAAGAAGTGAAGCATTTTTCTAAGTAGTGGGAGTTTCACAAACAAACGCATTACAACAGGGCTGGTCTGCAGTTGAATGATTAATCTCAATTTTTGGGGCATGGGCTGTCAAACTTTGACTGTGTTGTCAGTCGAGTTCAGGGGTGTATTATTTCTGTTGGTGGTGGTAAGGCGCACCAATTCGTTGAGTTCACGTGGTGTACACGGTTGTTTTGAATAGTTCTTCGTGTTTCGAAAAGTTTTTATTTGTTTTATTTTGTTTTGTATTACAATAAGCGTAATAAGTGTGATGAATTACGGATGAAAAATGAGGAAAATGCACTGGAAAATTAAAAAAAAATTAAGTATTAAAAGACGCGCAAGTACACTTTTTGTGTTAAAAACCATGCGTCCTAATAAAAGAATTGACATTGAATAAAAAAAATGAAGCAAAATCGATGAAATATTGATTCAATCAAATTTCGCTTGGCGCCCCTGAGATTAACCCATTGAATAAGAAGTACAGGAAGGGGTCTTATGAACAAGAATTCAAGCATTTTTCTAAGTAGTGTGAGTTTCACAAACACAAACGCATTACAACAGGGCTGGTCTGCAGTTGAATAGTTAATCTCAGGGGCGCCAAGCGAAATTTGATTAAATCAAGATTTCATCGATTTTGCTTCAACTTTTTTTTTTCAATCTCAATTCCTTTTTTTTAGGAAACATGGTGGTTTAACACTAAAGATGCACTGCACGGTTTTTAATGTTTATTTATTTTATTTTCCAGTACATTTTCTTGATTTTTCATCCGTAATTCATCACGTTTGTTACGCCTATTGTAATACACCCAACAAATAAAAACGTTTCGAAACACGATGGAAGAACTATTCAAAACAACCGTGTACACTACGGGAACTCAACGAATTGCGGCGCCTTACCATCACGAACAGAAATAATACACCCCTGAACTCGACTGACAACACAGTCAAAGTTTGACAGCACATACCCTTAAAATTGACAGCACATACCCTAAAAATGGACATCATCAGACATTTTTGTTGCTTCACTCAACGCTTCCTGTCCTTCTTATTCAATGGAACTGCAGACGAGCCCTGCTGTAATGCGTTTGTGTTTGTGAAACTCACACTACTTAGAAAAATGCTTCAAATCTTTTTCATAAGACCCCTTCCTGTACTTCTTATTCAATGAGTGGTGCACACACACTTACGATATCGCAGCGACATTTCTGCGTTAAAATGTCGCAAAAGTTTCTGCGAAGTCGCTGTGACATCGCTGCGATCAAAAAATCGCATTTGTGTCTTAGAGGTTGTAGTACATTGTTTTCTATTATGCAGTGCATACATGCATATTTTTACCGCAAGTTTTTATCAAATTGAAAGGGAAAGTATGGATGATTTTCTTTTTATTTGAAAGGAGGCGAGTCTTTGTATATAAATTTAACAGGCATAATCGAAATGGAATTCGACTGAAGCGACAACTTGTTACAAGCAGAGATAACCATTTTGTTAACATAAGTTTGTATTGTGTGTTCTCTGCCTGGTTTGACAGAAGATCTGTCAAACCAAGCAGAAAACAAATCTTGATAATACCAAAGATTAAATATGTAACATATTTAATCTTTGGATAATATCCCCCAATATATATACAAAGCGACGAGTCACTGATCTCTATTATAGAGATCAGTGTACAGATTGAATTGATGAAGAGATTGCTTAGTTTCATGAATGGCCTGAGTTTATAATTTAAAATAAATTTACTGAAAAATTGCTATTTTTAACTTAAGGGGCCAACTACTAATTAAAACAAAAAACAATTAAATATTAAAGCGGCAAGGTACTTATTATTTATCATTTAAGAAGTTTCAGAGCACAGCCGTATTTACTTTTTTTCAGTTCTCCGTGGGGAAGTGTTATATTTTGGTATAACTGGTACTTTATAATTATAACAGTCTTCTATGGGAGTCAAACTTTTTGCTTCTATCCACTATCCAGTTATAATAGAGATCAGTGTATGAAGGAGAGTAGGGCACAAGCAGCGATGCTAACCTAAGTATATTCATGCCTTTTAGGCATTTGCCAGCTAAGCTTTAAGGTATGTTTTTTGCAAAAAGGCATCTATTTTGTTTTCGGTTTTAAGCTACTGACCTTTTAATTTAATTAAAGCATTAATAAAACATTAAACCTTTGAGATTGTAAAATGTTAATTTGCTCTTAAGTTATGAGTTTCCAACTTCAAATATGTAGCTCCAATTTTCCGAATAGTTTCTTCTGGCGTTCATCTGTCTGAAGGTTGAGGTTTTAAGTTTTAAGTTCTAAGTTCTAAGCAAAAAAAAAAAAAATCTTTTAAAGACTGGTAGTAAACAGTGATAAATCTCAAGGGAAGCCATCTTTTTAATGAAGAAGACATCATTTATTCTAATTAAGGCATTTTTTTTTTGCTAAAGCGGTTGGCAACGCTGGACACAAGACACAGCTGAAGGGGATTCCTCTGCAGATAGAGTTAGATAATTTCGGCCAACCCATCCCTATCTGGGGCACAGATCAGATAAAGCGAGATTGGAAGCTGACTTACTTTTTACCGTAGATTTAATTTTTGCGTTATATGTGTATGTGAATAAATGAGCAAAAACAGCAACTAACGTGAGTTGACGTCCAGCCGAATGTTAAGAAGGTATTAGCACAGATAATAAATTTATACAGATGTCTCACCCTTATGGCGAGAAATGATATATGGAACTGAAAGCTACCAAAAAAAAGCTTTTTCAAAAAGCTTTAACATATTCACTTTATGCATGCAAAATCAATTTTGGCTCATCTCATCTCCTATAAATGAATACTTCGGCAAAGAAAAAAGCTCCCGAAAGCTACTTGTCTGTTAAGGCTTTGTCTGTTAAGGGCAAAAAATGTTTCATTTTTTTCTGCAGGGATGAGACATCTGTATAAATTAATAATCTGTGGTATTAGTGAAAACACCACCCTTTTACCACATCCCGCTGACCCATTGAATAAGAAGTACAGGGGGGTCTTATGAACAAGAATTGAAGCATTTTTCTAAGTAGCGTGAGTTTCACAAACACAAACGCATTACAACAGGGCTGGTCTACAGTTGAATGGTTAATCTCAAGGGCGCCAAGCGAACTTTGATTTAATCAAGATTTCATCGACTTTGCTTCAACTTTTTTTTTCAATCTCAATCCTTTTTTTAGAAAGCATGGTGTTTTAACACTAAAGGTGCACTGCACGGTTTCTAATGTTTAATTTTTTTATTTTCAAGTACATTTTCTTGATTTTCCATCCGTAATTCATCACGTTTATTAGGCCTATTGTAATGCAACCAACAAATAAAAACGTTTCGAAACACGATGGAAGAACTATTCAAAACAACCGTGCACACTACGGGAACTCAACGAATTTTGGTGACATAAATATAGTTAACGTTTAATTTTGAAAATTTGTATGGGCGACCCCGCTTCACACCCATCTACAAGTGGTCGGTTTGCTGTTCTGCTGCCTTAGTTTAAAGAGATATCAGTCCAAGAACTGGGCCGCCGCATCTTTTTTTCATCGAACCCAATTTTTTCAAGGACAAGTTCAAGTCCGGCAGCGCTGCGCTACCGCAATACCATAGCCGTGCAAAAAAGTCCGTGGGTTATTAAAATTAAGAACGAAAAGCAAGAAAAATCAACTAAAGGAAGAAACTCAAGAAAAATAGGAAAAGCAAGAACAAGCAACACCAAGAAAAATAGAACAAAAGTAGAAAAAAAATCTAAGAAAAGAAGACCAAGAAAATTATCTACAAAAATATACAAAGAATTTGTTAAGAGAATCTATTTGGCGCGTTTAGATCTAATGTTTAAGAGGGTATTGAAGTAAAATGTTATGGTTTGTGTTAAATTTTGTTTGTAAGCCGAACAAAAAAAAAGTTCCGGGCTTCAAGTGTCGGCGGTTCAGAATAGTGTTCCCCAAGAGTACGTAAACCTCCTGAGAGCTCGTTTGTGGGTGCGGTATCCTGGGTTGTGACTGGTACAAGAAGGGTTTGCCTATCTGTTTTTTGACACACATGAACGGTTTCTTTTAGTTTGTAAGGTTTTTTTTTTTGTATGAAAACTAAAAGTATCTATCTCCATTTAAGTTTTTTTTTTTATTTAAATCAAAGATAAATTCTCCTAAAGGATTAAAGTATCAAGCCCACAAGAATGTGAAATAAATTTCAGGGCCCGTTATGAGAAAAGAAATATTGGAAAATTTTGTTTTTCTGTTTCACTTCCGTGAAACGATGAATCTTTGAAGATTTTTATAGGGGTGCCGAAGGTGGTGGAAGGATTCCGGGGAGAAGCGATGATCTGAAATCGATCATCAGTCCTTAAGGGGGAATCCTACATAATATGGCCATGGATTCCTAAGGTTGGGTGGGTAATGGCCACACTGTGACAACATCTGCAGTGCCCTTAGCGTGACGGTAGTCCGTCCGTCTTTTTCTGATCCAGTTTTCCAGTTTTTGTGTTCAGGCCTGATTCTTGTTTTTGATTGCAGGTGAGGTTATGTTTCGGAAGCAAGATCCCCCCCGTCCGACGAGCTAAAGCCGTGCAACGCTAGCAGGCCGTGCCTCCGGAACATGACATTCTTTCCCTTTTCCATACCTAGCTATCCCTTTTTAATAAAATATATTATTTGTTAATAATTTGTTATAATTATAAGCAATTGAAAATAAGCTCAAGTGGGTTTATTTTCGTGTTTATAAGGAAAAGCAGTCCATGAGCAGGAATAGAATATTTATGACCTTAGGTTAGGTAAGGTAAGGTTAAAGTGGCTGTGGATACAGAATCCACACACTTAACCCAAAAGAAAAGGCCGATTGTGATACCACATGAATCTAGAGAATTACTTCTTACTAGTCGAACCATTTTGAGCTTTTTATAAAGCGAAGAAGATATTTGATATCCTTATTAGCTAGTTCACTGGTATTATCATAAAAGTACTCTCCCAGATGAAGTTTGCGTCTAAGTGAAAGAGCAGGTGAGAGATTGTTTCCTCTTCTTCCTCGTCCATACAGCTCCTGCAGAAGTCATGTGAGGCTACACCAAGTCGTGTTGCGTGTCTGCCTATAAGACAGTGTCCCGTAAGGACACCTATTAGGGAGCTAATATGAAGTCTGCTTTGAGATAACAAGTCTATCGAACGCTTTAGGTCCACTGAAGGCCAAATGAGTTTTGTGGCTGCGCACGTTGGTAAATTGTGCCACCTAGAGTTTGTTATCTCTAAGGCTGTTTCTTTTAGCAGAAGTTTACATGTAGCTATCGGTATACCTATCTTCTCCCTTCTCCCAGGTGAAATAGGTATGACGGTTCCATTTTTAGCGAGTTCATCGGCTCTACAATTTCCTGTGATGTCTCTGTGGCCCGGCACCCAATAGAGGTAAATGTTAAATTGCTGCGCCATCTCCATAAGAGGCGATCGACAATCGAGGGCCGTTTGAGATTTGGTTGAGGCACCGTCAAGAGAGTCAGGCTAGCAGCCTGACTGTCAGAGAAGATGCGGATATCCGAAGTTGATATCACGTTTTCTCTTAGCCAGGAGAGAACCTCTCTGATTGTTAAAATTTCCGCTTGGAAGACGCTACAATGATTAGGGAGGCGGATTGAGAATGATAGATTAAGCTTTTCTGAGTACACACCACTACCAACTCCATCACTTTTCTTGGATCTATCTGTATAAAAATGAATGCTTTTGTCATCCAGAAATTTATTGTCTTCCCATTAATCTCTGGATGGAATGGATATGTGCGGTTTTGGAATGGTGTAGTCTATGTACTTTGGTATAGAACCGAAGAAGTTCAAAATGATGGAATGTCCCACATTATTGTTGGTCCATTGAGATGAGGCGTTGAGCCTTATAGCTGTACTCGCTGCCGCTGCCACTTGTTTGCTAAAAATTTCGAGGAGGAGGGATGCAGGAGAGTGTCTTACGCTGCTGAGGGTGTGGTTCTCAATGGCCCGCTTATGCAGAGACATGCAGTTCGTTGGACTCTGCTTAGTATGTCGCAGTAAGTGACTTTCTCCAGTGCAGTCCACCATACTGCAACCCCGTACATGAGTATTGGTCGGATGACCGATGTGTATAGCCAATAGGTTATGCGAGGTTGAAAACCCCTTTGGCTTTCTTGCAAGAGAAAAGAGCAACTGTAGCTTTCTTAACTCTTTCCTGAATATTAGGTTTCCAACTTAATTTTTTGTCCAGTATACGACCAAGATATTTGACTTCATTGGTAAAAATTAGTGGTACACCTTTTATTGAAGGAGGTACGATTATTGGGATCTTGTATTTCCGTGTGAAAAGGACGAGGTCTGTTTTTTGGGGATTAATACTAAGTCCACAGTGATCAGCCCATCTAGTGAGCATATTAAGTGCGTTTTGAAGGAGGTCTCTCAGTGTATTAGGATGTTTTACTGTGACGGCGATAGCAACATCATCGGCATGCGCAATCACTCTGTACCCTTTAATTTCGAGGGATATTAGCAGTTCGTTAACTACTATTTTCCACAGGAGAGGGGACAGAACACCACCTTGCGGAGTGTCTCTACTGACAGATCTTTTCGTACAAAAATCCTCCATCTTAGAGTTGATGATCCTGCATGTTAGCATTAGATTAATCAACTCACAGAGTGAGTATTCGACGTTTAGGGTCGTCATAGCAGAAGTGATAGCATATATGTGTCAACGTTGTTGAAAGCACCTTCAATATCCAGGAAGGCAACCATAGTATATTCCTTTTGCTCTAGGGAGTATTCGATAGTTCTTCCCAAAGCTATTTCTACCGATTTCCTTTTGCAGTTAGCATGCTGAGACATCAATAGTCTCTTATCAATGCTTTAACGTATATGGATATCAATCAATCGTTCCAGCGTTTTGAGAATGTATGGTGATAGGCTAATAGGTCTTAGATCTTTAGGGTTGACATGCGAGCCTTTGCCCGCCTTGGGAATGAATACTACCTTTACTTCTCTCCATCGCTGAGGTATATAGACCAGATCTTGACAACTTGTGAAGATCATATCAATGATGGACAAAGTTATATCGATGGTATATTGTAGCTCAGCTGGTATAATTTGATCTCGACCTGGAGATTTATAAGGTTTGAAGCTATTCAAAGCCCATTGTAACAAGACCTTGAGAAAAAGTTAAGTTAATACCCGATCCAGTATGGTTTGTTGTATTAACGGATTTGGAGCTATCCGGGAAGTGGGTATCTAATAGCAAGTTAAGCGTTTCTTCGCAAGAGTTAGTCCATGTACCATCAGAGTTCTTAAGACAACTAGGTATGGTTGGATTTGTAGAGAGAATCTTCCTTAACCTCGATGCCTCCGAGGATTCTTCTATTGAGCTACAGAAGGATCTCCACGAGGATCTTTTGGCTATTCTCAATTTTTGTTTATACTTTCTGAGTGATTCCTTTTAGGAATCCCAATCTTGGGGGTGTCTAGACTTTTTAGCACGATTGAAAACCTTCTACAACCCTTCCTGAGTATTTCTAGTTCAGCAGCCCACCAATATGATTTCTTCTTTCCCCGCACTGTAGTGAGGGGGCAGGCAGTTTCCATGGCTGTATCGAGATCAGAAAGTTCTGGTTTAATCAGACTTTTCAGAGTTGTCCTATATTTTGGCCAATCTGTTTTCCTATAATTCCGGAATTGGATCGGTTTTGGGGACTCTTCAATAAGTGTGAATTGGATGTATCTATGATCATGATGACCTTAAATCAGTTTAAAACTCAATAGCATTATTGAAACAATATTCAGGAGTTTCAAAGACTATATTTTATAACTATATGACCCACCAAACGCTGTTTTGACATTTAAATGTTAAGCTAATACTAATAGATACTAATCCGATTAGAAAAATTATTTCACTAATAGAAAACTACAGTATTCAGGAGTAATATTGGCTGTGTTTTACTGTGCGAAGTAGTTGTGCATGAGTCCACGAGTTGGTACGACCAAATTTTGGCAGATAGCGCCACTGTTATTCAATGTACTTATTTTGTGTCCTAAAATCATCAGTTTTATGGAATTTGACTTTGACCAACGTGCGTGTATATTCTCAACTATAGAACAAAAACAACTTATGTTTTTACTTATTTTTCTACTCTGGGAAGTTATTCGTGTTGACTACAATACTACATGAGTCACACTCTTCTTTTTTTTTTTTTTTTTTTTTTTTTTTTTTTTTTTTG
>CAKKXW010000004.1:55123998-55277679 GCA_920937365.1 Sphaerophoria rueppellii | reverse complement strand
TTATTATTATAAAAGCTTTATTTGCTGATTGTTATAAATTCAACATAACAGTTACATAGTTTAAATCATGTGTGTACATTAAGAAAGTTGCATTTCCCTCAAAATAATTACTAATTAGCAATTTTTAAGATACAATTATTGAAGTTAAGATCAATTATTCATATATAGATAGAATTGTTAGTTAATAATTAATAAAACATTTTTAGGTTCCAGCGTAAGCCTCCCCCAAAGCTGCCCATATATCTCTATTTTTTGCGTCGTTGTACCAATGTTGATTGAATTGTCTTAGATCATCGGTCCATCTCCTTCTTGGTCGTCCTCTTGGTCGTTTTGTGTTAGAAGGCATCCATTTTGTTACCAACTTCGTCCATCTTCGATCTTCCATTCTTGATATGTGTCCAGCCCAGTTCCATTTTAATCTTTTTGTTCTTTGAATAACGTCAGTAATATTTGTAGTTTTTCGGATATCTTCGTTTCTAATTCTTTGGACTGTCTGATATTAAGTAGTTTGCGTTCAATTTTTGTCTGGCAGATTCTCAGCATTTCATGGGAGTTTGTTGTCAGCCCGAGTGTTTCTAATCCATATGTCATTGTTGGTAGGATCGTTGAGCTAAAAATGTATTTTTTCATGTCATTACTAAGGTCTGTGTCCAATATTTGTTTTACATTCCAAAATTGTTTACAGCTGTTTTCTATTCTTCGTTTGATTTCCTTTTCTTCCTGATTTATAAACTACTTAAGTTGACCAAGATATATCAGATCGTCAACGCATTCAATTTTTTTGTCCAAAAGTAAAATATCCTTTTTTATATAGTTTGTCATTAATTTAGTTTTTGTAAGATTAAGTGTTAGTCCATATTTTGCGCATATGATCGAGAGATCCTTGGTCATACATTGGATTTCATCAGGTGAATGGGACAGAAGAACCACATCGTCTGCAAATCTTAAGTTGTTGAGTTTTTCACCCCAGATATCGAATCCATACTTTTTCCATTTGAGCTGTCTGAAAATGTCTTCAAGTACTGCTGAGAACAATGGTGGTGATAGTGGGTCTCCTTGACGAACACCCCTCTTGATGTCGAAGTATCTTCCTGTCTTATCCGTCTTAAGCTTGGCTTTGTTATTGCAGTAGATGCTTCTCATAGTCCTTATAAAGTCAGGATGTATATTTTGGTTTTTTAGTGCAGTCCAGATGCAATTGTGTTCCACTGTGTCAAACGCTTTAGTAAAGTCAATAAAAAGCAGATATAGAGGCTCTTTGAATTCGTTATGTTTTTCGATAAGTTGGGTTATAGTTTGCAGGTGATCTGAAGTCGAATATCCTTCTCTGAAGCCAGCTTGTTCCCGAGGTTGATTATCGTTTAGACATTTTTTCATTAATTTATAAAGTGCTTTTGAGAAAAGCTTATAAATTGTCGATATAAGGCTAATAGGTCGATAATTGTTAATGTCACTGTTATTTCCTTTTTTGTGCAACAGAATGATTGTACTCTCTCGCCATTGTTTTGGAATTTGCTGTGTTTTAATAATTTCGTTGAATAGCTTCGTCAAAATTGGTGTTAGAGCAGCTTTTCCGTATTTAAGCATCTCCGCCTCGATTCCATCATTTCCTGAACTCTTTTCATTTTTCATGCTGTCAATAGTTGCTTCGATGTCAGTTTGTGTAAAACTTAGGGATTCAGTTGATGATAGAATATTGAATTGTTCGTCTGATTCTGTAAAACTTGAATCGAAAAGATCTTCAAAAAATGTTGTTGCCATTTCATTTATATCTACTCGTTTAGTCTTTGTTTTTGCCTTGTTTTTCATCGAGATAATCCACTCTTTGTCTTTGCTCAAGAATGTTTTTGTCTTTTTTATTGATTTGGTGCTTTGAAGTATGTTTTTTATCCTTGCTTCGTCAAAGTTTTTGATATCTTCTCTTGATTTTGTTTTAATGGTGTAACAAAGGTTTCGGAGTCGTATTTTATCAAATTCTGTTTGGTTTCTTTCATTATTTAATTTTTGTCTTAAACATATGAGTTGTTTTGTTTCATCAGATAATTTGTCAGATTTTTGCTCCGTTGGCTTCATTATTGTGTTTTTAGCAGAAGATTTTATTATGTTTTCGAGCGTGTCATATATTGTTTGAATATTGTCGGGAATGTTGTTACAATCAATATGCTGGAGTATGTGGCTTGATACTATTTCATTATATCTTTGCAATCGTTCGGTTTCTATAGTTTTGGGTATAGATATTTTTTGTTGGTTTCGTCTGAGCGTGTGGTGGTCAATTTGTATTTTCGCTCTAACTATTCTGTGATCACTGTCAAATTTGAAGTTGTTTAAAACCGAGACATCCGTTAATGTAGATAACTTGTTGGTCAGTATTAAATCGATTTCATTTTTCGTCTTACCATCTGGTGATCTCCATGTCCATTTATTTTTTTCTTTTTTCTTGAAGAATGAATTTCCAAAAACCATATTCGTTTCGTGGAGCCAAGATAAGAGCCGTTCTCCTCTTCCATTCCTGTGTCCATATCCAAAATTTCCCATTGTTTTGTCTTCATCATCCTTTCTACTTCCAAGTTTGGCATTGAAGTCACCTATGACAAACATTATCTCGGATTTTGTCTCTTGGTAGGCGTGGTCAAGTTTATTGTAGAAGCTGTCAATCTCTTCCTCCGAGGCTTTTTCTGTAGGAGCATAAATTTGTACGATTGTAATTTTTGTCTGTTGAATTTTAAGAGTAATCGAGCAGATTCTCTCGTTAAAAAATCGTATGCTTTCGATGTCTTTTTTGAGGTGTTTTTTTATAATCATACCAACTCCATACATGCCCTTAGTCTCTCCTATATAGCAGAAAATTTCATTGTCTAGTTCGAGGATTTTTTGACCAATAGTCTTGTTTCGGATAAACCAATTAAATCCCATTTTATGTCCGATAGAGCTAATTTTAGTTCCTGTTGACGTTCTTCCGTTGACAAAGTTCTTGTGTTAAGTGTGCATATGTTTAAAAGATGTTTTTTATTCGTTGTTTCAATTGTTGATATTCGTCGGTTAGAATCTGATTTTTGAAGCATTGGGGGGTTTGAGCCTACATTCCTCACGGTGGCTAACCGGCTTGAGGAGTTTTTTTCAATTATAAAATTATAGTTTATGTCATCAAATGGTTGCGTTGTCCTGTTATACATTTTTGTTTGCTATTGTTCAGTTGGCTCAATTGGAATTCTTGGTTGTTCATCTTGTGCATTCTTTTTAAAAAAGGTCAAGATGTTTGATTGTTCTCTCTATCTGGTTTTAGTTTTTTTGGTCCCTGTGTTAATGCATTAGAACAAGATGGTTCATTTTCATATGTTCTTTTATTTGGTTTCGTTTTATTGTCATAGGGTTCATTTGCTATTTTGTTCAAAGTTGATTCTGGAGGTGTCTTTTCATTTTCTCTAACAGTCGAGTTTAACTTGAGATCTTCTTTCATCAAATCGTCCTTTATGTATATGATTTCGTCTTTATAATGCCTTAGTTTGAACTTATTTTTCATAATGTCGTCCTTTTTTATTTGACTTATAAACCCTACTATGATTGGTCTTGTTTTATCAGCCTTTTTTCCAAGTCGTCTTACAAAATCCAATTCAAATATCTCTGTTTTCACTCCTAAAATGCTGTTGAAAAATTCAAGAACATATCTTTGAAGCGATTTGTTGTCAGTTTCAATTTCTTTCATGTTATAAATCACAATGTTTTTGCGTTTCAATGTTTTTTCCATAAATTTGATTTTTTCTTCTAAATAATTCTGTTTCTTCTCGATATTTGTTTGGTTTTCCGTTATTTTGTCCTATTTCGAGTTCAGGTTTTGTGTTTCTCTTTTTAATTCGTTTGTTAATTCAATTCTAAAATTTCCTAGTGCATTGATTATTTGGTCAAGTTTATTATTTGTGTCACCCATTGCCAATTTTTCTTACGTTACGTTAGCGTCTTATGTTAAAATTGACTTTTGCTTTACGTTAAATCTAGATGACAGATCGCAGATGTGTTTGTTTTGTCTATTGAATTTTGACGTTGAATGTTTTTATTTGTCTATTTATGAAATTTTTCTTTTTGAAAGATTTCATAGACTTAATAATTTTTTTTTTTTTGTATTGTGTTTTATATTTAATATTTTTTTTTTTTTTTGAATTTGTTTTCTTTTGAATTTTAATTTTGTGAAATTTGTATTCCAACAAAGATTATGTGATGAAGGAGAACAAGAAACTCACCAAACCACGCTGTCCCAAGCAGGGGGAATTCTTCTTGTTCCGGTTGGGGATATGAGAGAGCTCTTCTCAAAAGATTGAAAATCCCGTAAAAAATCTTATTCTTTTGTTTCTTGTGAGTTTAAATCAATTTTAATTTTCAATTTTTAGCAAAAAATGGTTCACTTTTTCGTGTTCTTCGTTATCCCACAGTGGCAGAAAGATTTCAAGTTTTTACTACATTCAAAATGACCAAACAACACTAATTATTTTCTTCAAATTTAATCAAAACAAACGGAACCCACAAACAACGATGCTGCCTCCAGCTTTGTTAAATAGCATGGATTAGATGTTAAGATATAATCAAAAAGAGACTCATCTCTGTCATTTATATCGGTACTACCCCACGTAGTATGGTGCGCATTGGCGTCACAACCGATAATTAGGTTGGTTTTCCGTCTTCTGGATTCAGCGACCGTCTTTTCCAAAATGGTGCCAGGCAGTGGGCCCTGGTGGTCGTGGCCGAAATACGCTGATACTATGCAGTAGGTGTGATTGTTTATTACCATACTGGCTGTGGTGACGTCTTTATCACTGAAATTAGGGAGTAAAAATACATTTAGACTACGTTTTACTAGTATGCAGGACCTTGGGTTACCTTTTCCTGTTACATATAGTACGTAGTAACCAGGAGTTCTCAATCCTCGAACCAGGGATTTTACAATCCAGGGCTCTTGGATGAGAACGATATCTTCCCCAGATTTTTATAGGCGGAGAAGAAGGGAGGCCGAAGCCTTAGCGGAAAACACAAAGCTGCTTTTCTGTTAGCGCTGACTCCGTTACGCTTCATTACTTTGGATTGAACTTTGACTGATATCTGTCATTTTACAAAATTTATTTTATTTTCTTCAAATATTTTTCTCAAAAAATTATTTATTTTTGTTTTTTGAATTCAAAACCGACAGCGGAAGCAAAAAAGAAGTTAAATTGAAATAAAATTCTCATACATACAAACAAGATAACGTGTCGGTGAACAAATACATATCAAAAAGTAGAAAACATTTCTACTTTTGCTACAGCTTTTGCTACATTACGTTTATGTTACGGGGATCTCACAGTATGTCAAATTAAAGGTCGAGCAACAAAGCTGCTTTGTGATAAGTTGTAAGCAATTCCTATGCTTGAACTTTATATGTCACTCAACGCTAACAGCAAAGCAGCTTTGTGTTTTCCACTTAATAGAGTGTTGGAGATTAATCTGTACTATTTGGCTACAACTTGGCGGATCAACCTCCACCACTGTTAAATCCAGCTCATCCAGATCAGACGAAGAGGAACCTAACAGTTCATCTTCTTCCTCACTGGGGAGAACTTTGGATAAGTCATCAGTCTCCATTAGGGATGAACTTTTGACAGTTTTGGAAGAAGACTGTGCCGCGATAGAAGAAGGCCCTGGTGCATCATCATCCACATCCAAGGATGGGAAGATGATGATAACAGTGGGACCCCCTACGTCTTGCGACACAACTTCTGAAGTTGGTTCGGAAGAAGGCTACGCCGCGACAGAAGAGGACCCAGGTACACCATCATCCACATCCATGGAAGGGAATTTGATAGTAGCACTAGGACCACCTACGTCTTGCGACACAGCTTCTGAAGGCTCGCATAAAGCGTCTACCACATCTTTTTTGTAGATATAGATACGGAGCGTAATCGTCTCGAACCCGTATGTTATCACTCCCTTGTCTCGCGCCAGAGAAGCCGCAGAGTCCTTATTGATTACAATGATCGCACTTCGATAAAGACCCTTCGGCTCCTCCAGTTTCGCAATCTTCCAGTCGTGACAAGAGAGGTCCGGGTTGCTAAGTCTGATCATCTCATGGATGTCTTCTGGGCATGAGGGCTCAATCGGGATCCATGCACGAGCTCTCGGCGTGCAAGGAATATCTTCCTTTGCAACAACCTCGAGTTTTGCGCCTGGCCAAACTTCGCCCAGCATGCCGACAGCAAGCGTATATAGATCGCGCGACCTCTGGTCGTTACAAACGATGAGTTTGACATGACCTTGATGCCAACTCCCATCGCTTGTTACAGGCGGTGGACCCGGATGCTCTCGCATGACTTTGAGAAAGCCAGCCGAGAGCCTCAGTTTCACCATCTGCCAACGGTCAGTGGTAATCGTGCCATCAATATTGCTCCTATCAATGACCGCAACCACGATTTTGTTGTGCTCCTTAAGTACATCACTAAAAGGTTTAGTGAGAGGTACTCTAAGTATGTTAGGAGTGCTGGTGTAATGCTTTTTGGGGACGGGAGTGGACTCCTCCAAAGACCTTTATCGCTTTGACGTAGAGTCGCAGCTGGTCTTAGTTTTGGTAAGGATGGATTTAGCCCATCGATCCTTTTGTTATGGATGGGATTACTTCCATCCCCTGATATTGCATCAGAGGATTTCATTATCCTCATCGCATAACGCCGTTGTTTATACGAGCTCCTAGGTTGGATGGCAGCCCTCGTAGTGATAACAGGATCATTATTCACGAACTTGCTATCACTAGGAAGGCTACCGCTAGGAGCAGCCTGGAGAGGTTTACTCTCTTTAGTAGTGGAAGGATCATTATTCACGATCCCTCCACTACTGACCTGAGTAGGCGCTATCGCCACATCATGTACCGCACTAGAGGAGAGGCCACGGCTAGCTACAGTCCTTTCTCCGGTGCTTGGCACAGAGATAACGACAGTCGACTTTGCCGCCGAACTGCCACCCGGTAAAGATGGAGTACCGGTTTGAGTTTTTTTTTGTTTTTGTTTTTGTTTTTCATTTGGGTCCCACGAGTAGGCGAAGTAAAAGGGGGGTCCCTCTGTGCAGAGATTCGCTTACACAGATAAGGCTAGCTAATCCGGAGGTCGCCTGGTATCCGGATACTCCGTTAATGACTGAGCTATTTTTTTGAAATTGGGCCCTCAGCCTGGCTGATCATCGGCACGGGTCGTATAACACCTTAGATCCAGCCCAATTGGGAAGTTGAGGGGAAAGGATATGTTTTGGAAAAGGAGAGACGAACAGCAATTAAGCCATAAGCGACCCAGGAAGGAGACTAGGTATTGACAGACAGTGATGCACCATGCAATCAAAGGATAAGGAGACATCAGCCAGCATAATAGCACAAAGCCGACGGAGGAGGGGATAAGGATTGGGAAGGAGTGGGGCGAGCGACCTTTGGTTTCAGGACTCTTCTGGGGAAATAATTCCCGAGAATCATTGACCTTACTCAGCTTCTACAACTCGACAAGTTCGACGCTCAGGTAGAAGCCGCCTATGAGTGCTTTCTGAAAAAAAAAGCTTCATTGACTCCACTAATTAAAGCTAAACGGTCCTATAAAGGGGCATTACTCATAAAAGGGGAAAAGGGTCATATAATTTTGAAAGGTATAGCCGTGTTCTTTATTTTAAAACCAAAATTGTAGAGGAAACTTGGAGGCAAAAAAAACCCTAACTTTCTGTAAAATCACCCAAGAAAATACTGGCTTGCGAAATGCTCTTTTCACGACAAGACTTTCAATTTTTTTTATAATAAAATTTAATTTCCATATTAACCAGTTATCAATTTTATACTTTCTTAAAACAAAAAAACTGCATTACTTACCAACTTCCAATGACTATAGCGAAATGAAACAAAAACTGCTACTGTCAATATATTGTTTGATTTTTTAAGTTTGGTTTAACCATTGAATAAGAAGTACAGGAAGGGGTCTTATGAAAAAGAAGTGAAGCATTTTTCTAAGTAGTGTGAGTATAACTAACACAAACGCATTACAACAGGTCTGGCCTGCAGTGGTTAATCTCAGGGGCGCCAATCGAAATTTGGTTGAATCAAGATTTCATCGATTTTGCTTCAACTTTTTTTTTTCAATCTAAATTCTTTTTTAGGACGCATAGTGTTTTAACACTAAAGGTGCACGGTTTTTTATGTTTAATTTTTATTATTTAAGAGTTCATTTTCTTCATTTTTCATCCGTAATTCATCACGTTTATTCTTTGATCGTTTTTAAAAGCTAATTCTATGAACAACTTGAAAAAGCGTTTAATATCATGGTCAGACATATGGCATTGTGGAAATAAATAACCCCCTTTTTTTGCACCATCAAGTATAAACTCAGTTTCATGAAAGTGAAAGAAACAAACAACGGACTTAGAATTTATTCCATCCAATTTAAGAATTTCTATCCACTTTTCTCTTTTCCATTCAGCTTTCGGAAATCTTCAAGGTATGTATTTTAGAGCATTCAAATTCTTGAAAATATAATTCACAATAGACAGGGATTCAAATATTGACAAAGGGAAAATATAGAAGTATTTTCTAGTTGATTGTTATACGATCAACAAATAAAACCGTTTCGAAAAACGATGGAAGTATTCAAAACGACCGTGCACACCACGGGAACTCAACGAATTACAGTGCCTTACCATCACCAACAGAAATAATACACCCCTAAACTCGACTGACAACACTGTCAAAGTTTGACAGCACAGACCTCAAAAATTGAGAGCACAAGTCCCAAAATTTGACATCATCAGACATTTTTGTTGCTTCACTCACGTACACTGTACAGTGTACATGTAGCTAACACCGCTTCCTGTACTTCTTATTCAATGGGTCCAACGGGAACATGTAAAACGTTATTCAAAACTGTGTTATAAAAAAGGAGACAATTGCTTTTTTTTTATTTTAACCTATGGAGGTACCCACTGTAAAACACCCGCGTTTTGTTTTCACTACTCAGTAGCCAGCACAGTATTCAAGTCATAGAGAATATAATAAAACCTAGAGTTGCGACCTTTTCCTCCCTTGCCGAAAACACCGTCAAAATTTTTCGGAGGTGAACTCTCACAATCCTCTCTTTTTTTCGTGTCCGTGAACCGTGAATCTGTGTAAGAGATGAAAAAAGTGAGTACTCAGCCGTGAGTAAAATTTTGTTCCTGTTGCCCAAGGCAGTGTTACCACATGGCCTCTATAGAGTCAAAATGGACTCATTTTTTCTTCCTTGACTCCGGGACTTGCTTTTATCACGTTTGAATCGTTTTTTTGCAGACACAAATAGGTACAATTACTAAGAATTTTATATTTGGAAAAAAATTATCACATGTTTAAATCGTCTATTTCTTGTCCTAAACGCTTGTATTTCGAACATTAAAACCAAACAATTAATTTTTCGTTTGTTAAAAATAAAAAAAAGATTTCTGAAAGAATTTGCGATAACACTGGCCCAAAGTGACAGACTTTCACCACAGCAAATACGAGACTAAAGGCACGATTGTATGCGTACTATTTCCATCTCTTCTTGTGTTTTTTTTTTAAGATTTATTAAGATTTTCGATACAAATATTGCTAAATTATAGTGCAATTATATGTTAAAAGTGCAAAGAAACAATATAGCGTATTTATTTCTTATATTGCATGTATTTTTTCGTTTGTTTACGTTTTTTTGAAAATTTTGAGCTCGACGGAATTTTATTTTCGAAATCTGAGCCCATGAAACCCACCTCGAATTAAACCTGAGCATTGTATCTAACTCAGTGCGAATGTATTGGTGCAGTCTCCAAGGGCGGATTCAGAGGGGGGGCGATAGGGGCGATCAATATGGTGATTTGATAAGCAGAATATGGTTTTAAAATAATGTTAAACATAAATCATCAGCATCACGACCGTGGCACGTGGTAACATTATATTCAGGTGAAAATAAAATTATAAAATATGGGTGCGACAACTGTGGTCCACACGACTTACTTCCCAGAGGGAAAAAATAAAAAAAAATATTCAATTGCTTATAAGAAATCAAACTGTAGTCAATCTTTTTTCCTAGGAACCACACAAATATATCCGCTTAAACTCATTTTAAATTGCTTACAACAAATTGTTGTAAAATAAACAACTATTGTTGCATTTTATGCTGAAATCATCATAATTTTCATGAATGAATGATGAATAGTTTCAGATTTTGTTAGATTTTTCAGTTTTTTTTTTTTTTTTTTCAAATCCTTACATAAAAACAATAAGCCGATTTCGCTGAAAACCTATTCAGTTCTAAATCAAGTAATTTTGGGCCAAACGAGACCAATTTGATATCAGCACCATGAGTGGTTCGCGAGATAATCATAATTTTCATGCATAAATGACGAATTCTTACTACTTTCAATTTTTGAATGCCAGTTAAGAAATTGCTAAATTATCGGTGAAAACTTAATCAAAACTTAATAACGCAATTCCGCATCGAATGAGTCCAATTTCATGTCAATACTGTGAGTAGTTCTCGAGATAATAGTAGAAAAAGCGTAACGTCAATACTCATATACACACGCTGACGTTATGTTAAAATGGTTTGATGCAAAAATTGTAGGTTCACAAAATCGGACTCTTTACAAATACTTCCTCTGGGAAATTAAAAATTTTGCTTAAATAATACCTTTCATAAAATCAACTTCAATTCATAAGGCCAGTTCCACCTAACACTAAATCACTGAGATCTCAGAGGTCTCAGAGATTTTATAAGTGGAACAAAAAATTTCAGCTAAGAACTGAGATTTTTTTCTGGGATCTCTGAGATGAAATTATTTTAGATTTAAATTTCGCACTCAGCTATTTTGACGTGACTGACATATGCAGATCAACAATTTGTAAGGTAACCACTCAATGAGAAATGAGAATTACATTCCACCAGATGATTATGGCTCAGTCAAAGTGACATTGAGATCTCAGTGAGATATTTTTAGGTGGAATTGGCCTACTGAACTAACGTAATAAGCATTGTCATTATTTAACAGCTTGGTTTCCTATCTCCAAAAATGTTCTAGAGATATTAATAAAAATAGAATTGCGTGACAGCTCTTGAAGAGCCAAGGCCTAAGTGGCTTATATCTTCACTCTTTTTCAAACCCCTGTACGATGAATTGTTCGTTTAAAGACCTCTTTTTTGCCTATTAAATCAACATTTTCAGGATCGCCCCCCCTAACAACAATCTCTGGATCCGCCCCTGGCAGTCTCTCATTTAAAAAAAGCATTGGAAAAACGACCAGATTGCAGCTTGTAGGCAAAAAGAGAGCGAACACCCGAAGTCGGGACTCTAGGTATTATATACTTTCTATGATTCAAGTGCGAATATGTGGGGGGAATATGTAAATATTAATATTTCCACAAATAATAAAATTCTTGATGGTTTTACTCTTAACTGTTATTTAACTCTTTATTACTTATTACAAAAACTGGATGATTTTCTGCGTAGGCTATGAAAAAACATCTGTGTATGAATGATGTTCGTTACGCTAGAATTTTGAAATTTTCTTGCGATGCGTTCGCCATCTGAATGTGGTATACCATAACGCCACATGAGCCCCTCGGGAGTGGGACGAGTGTGGAGCGAGGTTCACGAAAGTAACTCTGTTTCGTTTTTCTTGGTTTTGTGTGAACGGTGTGAAAGAAGGTGATGTGCGTGGTGTTGTGACAGTGACAGCAGAATTATTTTCGATGAAGGCTGGTTTTAATCTTTCTGTTGACATTGTAGTTGGATTTCCATCAATGTTGATTTTAAAAACAAAATCCGATAAGCGATCGATGACTTCGTAAGGACTACGATATGGCTCTTCCAATGGTTTCTTGACGCTGTCCACTCGTATGAAAACGTTTGTGCATGAGAACAAGGTTCCATGGGAGAAAGCTTTGATCTTGTTGTGGTGTGCTGATGGAGGTGAGCGAACTTCCCTCATAAAAACACGGAACTGCTCGATGAACTCTTGAGGGTCTGGATTTGTTTCTTCGTCTATGAAGTACTTGTAGATGTGTATGCACAAAGCCTAGACCGTTCTTTTTAACATCTACTTTTATTATGAGATATTCTTCTTATATCTAACAATTCATTTTAAGTTTGAATGACATTTAGAATACATAAATGAACAGAATGAATTCATGATTGATAAATATTAAATAAATAAGGTGGCTTGACTGAACCTGAGTCCCCACAGTACTCCCCCGCTGGTAGAGATTCCATATACTAGTGATATTTGGATGGAATAATGACTTTTCAGCCTGATCGAGTTGTTGTTTGAACCGGTGTAGCAGGTGTCTGATTAGGTTTCGATGTCTTGGGTAGTGGATTCCTCGTATTCGTTTGTTCGTTATTAGTTGTTGGCTCATCCGTTTCATCAGCATTGGTAAAAGCTGCTTTTAACCTGTCGATAGAAATGTTTTTTATTTTGTTTTTTATTTCAATAGAAAAATATTTAGGAAACTTTTTAAGAATAACATAAGGTCCTTCGTATGGTGGTTGAAGTGAAGATCTAACACTGTCAGTTCTTATGAAGACATGAGTACATTTTTCTAAGGATTTCTGTACGAAAAATTTGGGTTTTGCATGGTGGTTGGTTTTTGTTGGCCGTAAGGTGGACATGATTTTCCGCAATTCTGAAGTTGAGAAGTTAATTGTCGGTTCAGAAACATATTCGCCTGGTAACCGAATTGATTCACCATAGAGAAGTTCTGCTGGGGTGGCATCCATATCTTTTTTGAAGGACGTCCTCAAACCAAGCAAGACGAGAGGCAAAACTTGGAACTAGTCGGCAGTTCCATGGCACATTATGGCAGCCTTAAGGGAGCGGTGCCAGCGTTCGATGATCCCGTTGGATTGCGGATGATAAGATGTTGTTCTGCACTGTTTTATTCCTAGAGTTTTGTTCAGCTCGCAAAACAGAGCTCGAATTGTCGTCCCAAATCAGTGGTTATTTGTAATGGAATTCCATATCGCGATATCCAACCATGGAGTAGGTTTTGGATTACTGTCTCTGCCCTGATATCTTCCATAGGGTACGCTTCTGGCCATCGGGTGTATCGATCTATGATCGTTAATAGATACCTATAACCGTGTGATGTCGGCAAAGGGCCAACTATGTCCATGTTGATATGGGTAAACGCTGGGATGTCAAACTGAATGGTGCGATTGATGCTTTGTTGTGTCGACTGATTTTTGATTTCTGGCATTGTATGCAGTTCTTTACAAATTTGGTCCAATCTGCTCTCATTTTGGGCCAAACGAATCGCTCTTGAACGAGTTTAAGAGTAGCTCTAACGCCAGGGTGAGAAAGGCTGTGCAGGTTTCTGAGAATTGTGTTTCTGCTGCTTTCGGGGACAAACGGTCGGATATTTGGAGTCGATGTGTCACAAAAAAGTTTATATTTTGTTGTTCCTGGAAATGACAGAAGCTTAAAACGTAATGAAGTTGAGTTACCTTCTTCAAGTAAGGACTTCAGTTCGGCATCGTCAATCTGTGGTTTCGCAATCACTTCTAAATCGATTGGATGAGAAAGGTAAACTGCGTTTATCCTCGATAAGAAATCCGCTACTTCGTTTTTGATTTCCAGGAACGAGCAAAATTGATGTTGTGAACTGGCTGATGAAGTCGAGTTGCCGAATACGTCTTGGTGATGCCTTATTCAGGTTTTGCTGGAACGCATAAATTAGCGGCTTTTGGTCGGTGTAGATGGAGAATGATCTTCCTTCCAATAGGTGTCGAAAATGATTCACGCCCTCGTACATGGCCAAGAGATCACGGTCGTATGTGCTCCGTGTCTTCTGGGATTCAGTGAGTTTTTTGTGTTGTTCGCTACTTGGTTTTTCACAGCTCGAATTGCAGTATCCGATGCGTCAGTGAACAGGTAAAGCGTTGCGTTTGGAATGGGATATGTAAGTACAGTGGCGTTGTCACTCTCTGTTGTCCACTTGATTGGTGTGTTATCATTCTTCTTATTACCTTGAACGAGGTTAAAAAGAGGAATTTGGCTAACAATGGAATTGGGAATAAATTTCCTGTAAAAATTGATCATGGCCAGAAATTTGTTTAAATCTTTGGCGACAGAAGGTTTTTTAAACTCTACAATGTTTTGAACCTTCTATGGTAAGGGTTTGATGCCATGTTGATCAACGGAGTATCCCAAAAATTTTACATTCGATTTTCCAAAATGGCATTTTAAAGGATTTATTTAAAGGTTATACTCACGAAGTCGAACAAAAATTTCTTCAAGATGTTTTGAATGCTCAATCTCATCTTCTGACGCAAGCAGTATGTCGTCAATGTACGGGAATACATAGTTTAAATCGTTTAGAGCTTCGTGTATGTAGCGTTGCATGGTTTGTGCTGAATTTCTCATGCCATAAGGCATGATTAGGTATTCTATGAGACCAAACGGTGTCGTGATGGCGGTCTTTGGTATGTCTTCCGTTCGGACCGGGATCTGAGGAACGCACGCTGCAGATCGATCGTTGAAAAAATCTTCTTTCCGTTCAAAATGTTAACAAAGTCCATGACGTATGGAAGCGGATATCGGTCAGGCAACGTGTTCGCATTGAGAGCGCGGAAGTCACCGCATGGTCGCCAGTCTCCATTTGACTTCTTAACCATGTGGAGTGGACTCGCCCAATGTAGGCCATATGCCCTTTTCCATAAGATATGCGAATTCGGCTTTGGCGGCTGCAAGCTTTTCTGGTGATAATCGTCTAGGTTTAGCAAAAACGGCTGGTCCTGTAGTTACAATGCAGTGTTCCGTGAGTGATTTCCGTTGAATTCCAGCGGTGTTAAGCGAAGCGAGATCTTTGAATTTTGTGAGCAAATCTGCAAACGAGTTTTAATTTCGCATTTACCTGAGGATGACTTCCCAGTCGTAGACAACTTGTAACGAAATAGGACTTAGGCCCCTCTACTCCTCGTAGACCACCCTTACAACCCCATATGTACAGGCATATGAGGCTGGTCCGGGCAGCAGGAGGTAGAGGGGTGTCCAGGCTCCGACCCCCTTTCGGCATGATAGCAACCGGCTGGATGCTCGTCGGATGGGGTGAGTCCTTGGAGTCGAAGTTCTGGACGGCCGTTACGAAAAAGTAAAATCATGCCTATTAAAAAAAATTTAACGGTGGAACCCGATGACCATCCAATGTTTTAGGGGAGGGGCGCCTTCAGTAAGGCCGAGGGTCCAGATGTTGTTGGCCCTCGGAGGATTTTCCCACCCGAATGTATCCTTAAGATACCACCATGGCTACCACTACCTCCAGTATTGTGTGGTAGCCCCTAAACCTACTATCCCTTGTCCCGAACCTCCCTACACCGTTCCTCTTACCTTCTTTTCAACCTGATGATGACTTAGGCTGTCATCTCCACTAATGTCATTACAAAAAAAAAAATTCAGTCCACATTAAAGTACCTATCGAAAAATCAACCTAGTTGGAAAGAATTCATTCTCTATTCTAAAAAAGATAAAAGAATGTGATGTTCTTTTCTAAAATAGGTGTTCAAATTTATTTTAATGCAAAAAAATAAACTAAACAATGAAAGCTGAGTTGAACTAGAAGAACTAACAATTAAAAAAAAGTACAAAGAAAAAAAGAATATGAAGTTAAATTGAAAGGAACAAGTACATTAAAGAAAAAAAATGTAAATTTAATTCAAAAGTAAGTTTTAGCAACAGGTGAGTAAATACTAAGGTTAGTTATGCTAAAGGTAAGTAAAGTAAGTAAAGTGAAGTTTGTAACAGGTAAGATGATTATATTAAACAGAACAAATTATAAACTAAGGTATTGTCTAAACATTGGGTACATATGTATGTATACGCATATAAATATCAATAAATGTCAGGGTTGTAGCTAGGTTTCACACTTTTCATATGTATGTATTTATTTTAGATATTATATATATTAAATGAATAATGTTAAGTCAAGAAGAAAATTACGTCAAAAATCTGCCAAGGTGCACCTCGCCGACTTCTTGATGTTTCGTTGATGATTCATAGATTTTATTATAAAAGTTAAAATACTGTATCTACAATATACACATAATTAAAGGGACCAAAGCTATATCAATAATAATAATGTAATTGTTTTTTTTTTCACTTTCGAATTTCATATATATGCACCTTTATACATACTTATGTATTTCCTATCTTTTCTTTTACTTTATTTTATTTTATTTATCTATTTTTTTTTTTTTTTTTCTTTGAAATACTAATACACCTTTAGATTTGAAACAAAAATTAATGCAACGCAAATAAAATGGGTATTATTAATTATATATATATATATATATAAGTCAGAGTAAGTTTGGTTTTTATTTTCTCTTATATATTTTCTTCTTTCTTCTTCCACAATATTTTGGATTCTTGGTTTTTTGTTTCTTTTAGGTATGTTTCTATTATATTTCAATTGATTAAATTAATTTCAAAACAAAATCTCAGGCTGAGATCTTTCATGGATTGGTAAGTTAGCAAGTTTAGAATTAAATATCTTGTTTGTGATTCGGTTGATGTTTTCTTTTTTCTTTATTCACATTTATAAAATATCTATGCAAACATTCTCCGGTTTTCTTATTTTAACTCAGGAGGAGAAACTCTTCGTTTCTTTTTGTATAATTATTAAGTTTGTTTTCTAGGTTTTGTAATTTTGTTAGAGCGGTACTTATTTATTGTGTCTTGTACCGTCTACAAAACTGAGGTTCGACAATCTCACAATTCACCAAAAATCGATTTTTTTTTTAAATGAACTAATTGAACACACTTCATAATCCGAAACTTAAATTCAATCTCTCTCGAAAAAAAAATGATCAATTTCCTTCTCTCAATTTTTTTATGTTGTTTTTGTTATTTCAGCGTCGTGTAAATTGTTTTTAGTTGAGTGTTCTTTTGTGAAGTAATTATTTTGAGGTATGTGGGTGTATGTGCTATGGTAAGTGTTATAAGGTAAGTATATTATTCCTGTTGTTTTCTTATATCACGTGTAAGGTAAGTATTGTTTAGTGTAATGATTAGTGTGTTAGTGATTGTTCTATAGGTAAGTTAATGTAAGTTTCATTATGTTTAATGTTGTGTAGTAGTGTTATCTAAACAGTTCCCTACAAACTTGGTGGTTTCAACAATGAGACGATTATTAAAAAAAAAAAAAATACCCTGCGTAGTCCAAGATTAACCTGATAGCGTTGGCCTTGGCTTCCGTAAGTTTTTAGTTTTGTTCCGTTAGCAGCAAAGAGTGTTGTGTTGCAATGAAGAGACTTCTGATGTTTTTTGGGGGGCAAGACAGAGACGTCAGCACCGGTGTCAATTAAATATTTCTTGTGTGTTGTCTTATCCGAAACATACAAAGGTTGAATATGTTTGACAACTGTTATCACCGAGGATGGTGACAACTCTTATCGTTTTTTGAACCGGTTGAATTTTTATAACTGCACGGTTTCTTGCAATGTGTTGCATTGTCTTTGTACCTGTAATGGTACCAACATATGTCGTAACGTTTACCGTTTGATTGTGTTGGGTCTCGGTGGTGTGATGGTGTTGAACTTCGATGGCGTGAGCGAGATGGTGTTTTGTTGCGATGGCGGTGATATGAGTTTTCAAACTTGTCGATGCGGCGGCTGAGTGCTTCGATTTTATGTATGAGACTTCCTTCATGAAGAGAAGTGGCATCACGATGGTCAATTCTTGATATATGGCTTCCATTTGATGTAGTTTCAAGAATCGTGTCAGCTACTTGTACGAGTGTTTTGACGTCTTCACTTTTGAAGGCCGCTAAAATTGCTTGTACTTCTGTGGGTAAACGTTGAAGCCATATGCTTTTAAGGAATTCTTCTCAGACCGAATTTCCAGACCCTTAAGCTCGTTGAAGAGTTGGGATGGCTTTTTATCACCTAAGTCAACATCCGATAAAAGTTTCCTCATCTTTTTGTGCTCGGAGTCCGAAAAGCAATCGTTTAGAGCTTTTTTTAGATTTTCATATTTTCCAGATGCAGGTGGTTGTGACACAGCATCTCTCACTTGTGCGAGGACTTTTCCGTCCATCGAACCAACAACGGCATTAAATCGAGAAAAATCTAAGGTTATTCGACACGTTGCGAATTGTGCCTCCATGCTGGCAAACCAGATTTCGGGCATTTCAGTCCAGAAAGGGGAAACCTTCATCGAAACCCGCAATACTTCGTTGTCATTGCCGAGAATTTGACCTGAACTGCTAGTGCCACCGGTTGTTCCATCTGTATGGCTTCCATTGCTATAGCCCCCTTCGTAATTTGTACTATTGTTACCTTCAGCGTGAAGTGGACTACTTACTTCCTTCCTTCATAGTTGGTTTTACTTCGTTAATTTGTTACGACTTCGAATGAATGTGATAAATAACGTTAAATTAAAACGAATAAAACTGCTTTTTATTTTAAAGGTATGGAAAATTTTCACGCGGTACTTGTTTCTAACGGGGTCACCAGATTGTAGATGTGTATGCACAAAGCCTAGACCGTTCTTCTTAACATCTACTTTTATTATGAGCTATTCTTCTTATATCTAACAATTCATTTTAAGTTTGAAGGACATTTAGAATACATAAATGAACAGAATGAATTCATGATTGATAATTTAGGTATAGGGTGTACATGATTAAATATTAAATAAATCAGGTAGTATGACTCAACCTCCCCACATACTCACCCGGAAGTCGCAATGTTGTTCCATATAACATCTCAGCTGCGCTTGCCTTGATGTCTTCTTTAAGGCTGGTTCTTAGTCCAAGTAGTACGACGGGAAGAATCTTTGTATGCTTCCAAACACTTTTCGTCTTAATGGCAGCGGAATAAATGGACGAATGGTTTTGTTGGCAATGTCACAGTAGATGCATTCTTCTGGATCAATAAGCTAGAACAGTTTGAGTGCAGAAACTGATTCGGGTCGGAATAGTTGTTGAAGTTCCTCGTCGTTTGCTTGATATATCTCATATCCACCAGAGACTGGACGGCGTCGACCAGCAATTGCTTGCATTTCTCAAAGGCGACTTCTGCCTCTTTGTTCCAAACAATTTCGGTTCTGTCGTTTTTCTTCACAGTATGGGCCAATTCAATGAGAGGAGCGTGGACTTCAGCTGCGTTTGGCATGTTCAGTCTATAGAAATTCCAAGATCCCAAAAACCTGCGCAGTTCAGCAACTGTTTTCGGTTTGGGATAGTTACGGATTGCCTCGACTTTCACTTCAGGTGGTTTGATCCCCGATTCGTCAATGGTGTAGCCAAGATAGTCGACGGTCGGTTGACCAAATGTGCACTTGGATACATTAATGGACAATCCGTGTTGGTGGAGCTTCTCTAGAACGGTTCGTAGATGCTGTTCATGTTCTTCAAGATTATGCGATGCGATTAGAATGTCGTCTATATAAACGTGGCAGAAATCGAGCTCTCGCAAAATGGAATCCATCAGTCGCTGGAATGATTGTGCGGCGTTGCACAGACCGAAGGTCATCACGTTGAACTGAAACAAGCCAAACGGTGTGGTGACGGCTGTTTTCGGTCGGTCTTCTGGAATCACCGGTATCTGGTAAAATTTTGCATCCGTGGAGATTGAACATAAAATCACGTACGTTGGGAATCGGGTAGCGATCTGGGATGGTGATTTTGTTTAAACGGCGATAATCACCGCAGGCCCGCCATTCTCCGTTCTTCTTTTGTACAAGATGTAGAGGACTTGCCCATTCGCTCTTGGACGGCTCGCAGATTCCTTGTTGCATCATGTTATTGAATTCCGTTTTTGCGGCTTGGAGTTTCTCACCTGAAAGACGACGAGCTCTCTCAGCTACTAGTTGACCTCTTGTTGTAATGTAGTAGTGAACATTGTGTGCAGGTGCTTTGCACGCCACAGGTTTGGTAACGTTCTCGAATTCCTTAAGAAGCTTATAATACGGGTATTTGGAATTGACTGTGAGGATGGTTGGTTGAGACGAATTGATGAGTTTTGATGGAGCAAAGAGCTTGGTCTCTGCATCAATCAGTCTTCGGTGACGAAAATCGACGAGCAGACCGTGATGTTTAATGAAATCGGCGCCAAGGATTGGTTGTGTGACGTCAGCTATGGTAAATGTCGTGTCGATGGTGGATCCATTCGCTGCAAATAGTTTGGAATTTGTAAGGGATTTCTTCTTATCGTTCTCACCTGTTTTCTGTCGCCAAGGGATGACAGAAATGTTCGCTCCGGTGTCCACTAAAAACTTTAAACCGCTTGTTCGATCGTTTACAGGCGTGTCGTCAAAACGCCTCCAGGGGTGCCTGCGTGGTTGTCTGAAGGGTTAGTGGTTTAAAGTTGTTTTGTTGAGTTGGAAATTACATGGTTCTCTGCAATTCCGTGCCTTTTCTCTGAATCTCGTGTGGAAATAACAATAAGTTTGCTTCTGATTATTTCGTGAGCGACTAGAAGATCTACCACGGCTATTATTTTCTAGTTTTGAACGCAATTCTTTAATTTCCTTTGAAAGGGTGTTGACCTGGCTTGGAACAAGATGGTTTTGTTATTTCTACTGCCAGAATGGAGGGACGTGAAAGGTCGATGGTTTTGTCAGCTTGGGTGGCCAGTTTGGTTAAGTCTGTAACCTCACTTATTGTCAAGAGAGAACCAAGAACGTTTTCTGGGAATGAGCTTCCTGCCAAATTTCTCAAACGTTGCAGGAGATTGGATGGTTTCTCTTCTGAAATCTCAGTGCCTCGGAGAAGACGTCGGAGTTTGGACTCGCTGGTTTCGTCGAACGAAGAAATTAAGCGTTCTTTTATAGCATCGTAAGCATTTATAGCTGGTGGAAAGAATGTTGGAGACAAACGGCAGGGTGGATGAGTCAAAATTTACGAGAACGTAGCGATACTTCGTTGTGTCTGCGGTGATGCGAGAAATTGCAAATGCGGCGTCTTCTTGCATGAACCAAAGTGAAGGGTTCTCTCGCCAGAAGGGTGGGATTTTCACAACTCTTACCGCGTTTACCTCAGGATTCTCGTTGTTATTTTCAGCGTTGTTCTCCTCCATTTTTGTGAATTTTCGTGTCGCAAGGCAATAATAAGAAAAAATCAAGAATATTCGTGTTCGTGTGGTCTCGTTGACCACGTCGGGGTCACAAGATTTGTATTTTGTGGGGGGGAATATGTAAATATTAATATTTCCACAAATAATAAAATTCTTGATGGTTTTACTCTTTACTATATTTTAACTCTTTATTACTAATTACAAAAAAATTGATGATTTGCTGCGTAGGCTATGAAAAAACATCTGCGTCTGAATGAAGTTCGTTACGCTAGAATTTTGAAATTTTCTTGCAATGCGTTCGCCATCTGAATGTGGTATATCATAACACCACAAATAAAACGCTCCAACTCACTCTATCTGTCAAATTGAATTGAACCAAGAAATTTCCCTAAACAAAAAACATTTTTACTGTCACAGTTGAATAATGTCGCTTACTGCATACAAAACCAATCTTCGGTACTACAAAGTCAAATAAAATTCTGTAATAGTAACAAATTAAATGTGTTTTATTTATTTTTCTCGATTTTGCAGTGGTAATTTGATATTTTGAAACAACATTAAAAAATCTTCAACCAAAAATCCACATTTTTTATAGTTGGTATATTCCATCTAGTAAGACTGGAAAACTAGTTTTCACAGCTGATATTTATCACTCTCAAAAGAAAAAAAAAAGTAATTTCGTTTTTCGAATTGGAAGCATGATCAATTTAAACTACTTTACATTAATCTTAAACAATGTCAACGCATTATAACAAGGAACTAAATAAAACGGAAAAGAACACAACAAAACAGAAGTAAACTGCTCTATCATTCACGAGGTGAAAAAGGATCGTCATCTTAAACAGACGAAGGAGTTTTTCTGGGATGCCAAAACTAGACATTGCTCTATGTACATGGTCTCTACAGACGCTGTCATATGTGGCCTTGAAATCAATGAAAAGGTGGTAGGTATCGATTTGAAATTCCGGGGTCTTCTCCAAGATCGTAGGCTGAATATTTGATGGATGGTGGACTTTCCGGGTCTGAAGCCACACTGATAAGGAACTATCAGGTTGTTGACGAAGGTCTTTAAACGTTCACATAGCACAGCAGGGTATCTCCTTTCTTGAGGATCGGGCGTACGATGTTGAGGTTCCATTCGATCGGGCAAGCTGGTGTATGCTCCTAACCAAATCATTTCCAACTGCTTTGTACAGTTCGGCGACTAGCCCGTCTGCTCCAGCGGCCTTATTCAACTAAAGTTTCGATATCGCTATCTTCAAGGTCGGGTAGGTTTCAGTGGAATTGTTGGCCTGCTGCACCCTAATTGAATGGTTCCGTATTGCTGGCGGAGTTTTGCTCGTCATCGCCATTAGACAGCTTTGAAAAGTGGTATTTCCATATCCTCAGCACTGAGTGCGGTTCCACTACGATGTTCCCATGATGGTCTCTACAGGCTTTGGTTCGAGGTGTATAAGCCCTGGAGGTTTGATTTAACTTTTTGTTAAACTTTCGAACCTCGTTTCTGTTGTGACATCCCTCTATCTCCTCGATCGCGCCCTTCTCATGCTCCCTTTTTTTTCTGAGGAGTTTGTTATCCTCTCTTATGCCTTAGTGGGCGCATACCTCCTTCCCCCCTCTCTCTCTCTTTGCTGCCACCAACAAAGTCCCACTGGGGTTAGAACCCAATATTCGGTTGAAGTACTGGGTACTCGATGTTCACCGTGGGGAGGTGGAGAGGGGTTGATAGACTGAGGTTGCTTCGAACATCATTTGTGGGTTACATTTATAAATTTGTATGTACACTGATTTTCCGTTTCACAAACTACAAATTTAGTTTCCACAAATTTGTTGGAAAGAAAGAAAAACGAAGAAAAATTGATTTGAAGTTTAGAAATACAAAAAACTATTTCACCGTTTATTTTGAAAAGTTCTGAATGATGACTGATAGAGGGCAAACGAACCTCTGTTCTCGTTCATACGCACAATATGCAATAGAGATCCAAAAATCAAAGCAATTTTTTTTGAGCGAAGTGATTTCAAGAAATTAGGGACGGTTCGAAGTAATTAAATAAATAGAGTGGCGCGACAGCTCTTGAAGAACCTAGGCCAAAGTGGCTTACTCTCATCAACGTGTGAAGAATTGAGGGGACCTACAATTTAACGCCGATTCCGAACGGCAAAGTTGAATAGCACTCTTCATGACAGATTGATAGTCTTGGAAGTTTTGTCAGTTCTTCGCAAGAGGCAGTGGCAGTGCCCGTGAAAGATGAAATAAAAACTTTATGAGTAGGATTCGAACCCACGACGTTCTGCTTAGAAGCCAACGCACCTAACCACTAAGCTACGGACACTACGGTTCGAAGTAGGTTGTAGATTTTCAAAAAAATTCAAAAATCAAAGTATACATCTACATCGAAACGAGTAAAGTGGTAACGCAGCTCTCAATGCTGTGTCTAACTCAGAGTTTTCTCACGACAGTGGCCTTAAAGCAGTGTCTCCAGATTGCTGGTTTTTTCAACCAAAATGGTTGGAAATCATCTCTTCGGTGGGATAATTAGTGGGAAAAAAAATCAAGGTGGGATTTATGGTAAGAAAAAGTTTTAAATAGTAGCCGTGCATAATTTCGCAGCATAATTTCCCTCGGCAAACAACAACAATTTGAATTGCAATCGATAAAAAGGCCAGTAAGAACATGACAGTTGTGCCGGCGATAGAACTTTCAATTATTGAAATGAAGACAGCGCTGATAGTACGGTCATTGAAGCGAATAATACGGTCATACCTCCGAATTTTTTTACTGTGAACCGATTTGCATGAAATTTTGGAATTAGGCTCATCTTACCCTTAACTTCAAAAGTGAAAATGATATGAACTCCGCCTGTTATTTTTAAGGGGTGTAAACAACCCCTTAATGGAAAAATTGACATTGAGCCATTTTATCGCTAGAAAACATGTCTAATGGTAAGTGGTGAAATTGTAAATTATTTTCTAACATAATTACATCATACTAAAATCATTTTCAACCCCTTGAAAATCTTACAACCCTTGCAAACAACCCCTTAATTGAAAAAATCACAAAAAAATACTTTAGCATGACATAAAAAGATGTAAGTTAGAGTAAGTAATATTTTATATTATCTATAATAATAATCAAATTTGTAGCCCCCTTTCAACCCTTGAAAACTACTTCTTGATAAAAAATTGTTAAAGTTTTTTTTTTTAATGAAAAGGATTTAATTATTATTCCACACTCTCGAAAATGATTATCAAATTCTGAAGCTTTTCTACCCTTAAAACTACCCCTAAATTAAAACAGTAAATATATATGATTGCATATTTAAAAATAATTTAATTTATAATAACAAATTGCCATTTATTGAATAAAATATTTACAAATTATACAAAATTGTACGTACTATTATTATTAAAATATAATATAATTATTCATGACTCAATGTCGGAGTCGCTGTCACATTCAACACCTTCTGGCTGAATTGGAGGGCTTTTTTGGCAGTTATCTCCATTGCACGTTCCACAGGCCCTATTACAAAACAGACCAGTTTTTCTGCATCCGCAAGACACTTCACATCCTTTTTTGCAAATTGCAAAAAATCATTTTCAGCAGTTCTTGTGGTGCAGTTCTTGTGGTGTGGGTGGATCTACAGACTTAAGTGGACTTAATAAACCGCCATTCATGACCCAGTCCCAATCTGTTGGATAAATGTTTTTGTTGCCAAGCCAAATCTGTGTTTGTAAATAAACCCTCTTAGTATGCTCATTTAGGGCACCAACGAACGGTTGGAACTAAGGATGATAATCTTACGGATTAAGTGCTGCAATCGTGCTCATATATTTTCATTAGATTTTTGGTGAGTATAATTTTATGGCACAATTATAATAATATATTTTTTTTTTGTTTTTTGTTTTTTTTTTTACAATTTTATTTTTTTTTTTTTTATAATGAGCACACAATCAAGAGGTTTTTATACCCTTATTATGCCATAGACACAGTGAGTGCTTTAGGGAAGAAGGTAGGGGTTAGAGAGGAGATGCCGGTGCACATTGGTTTTAAATTCCAGAACATTGCAATGATCGGGAAAAACAGAGTGTGGAAGAGAGTTCCAGTACGGCAAAAGAACGATTCTCTATACTTGAGCGTACGACCCAAGTTGGGCTCGAGTGTAAACTGATGGGCATTCCTGGAAGCGCGGGTATTACGGTTGAATTGTTTAAGTGGTGGAATGCAACTGGCTATTTCTCTAGAGCACTTACTGTAGAAGTAACGATAAAACAGTGAGAGACACGAAACGTTCCGACGGTGGTCTAAAGGAGTGAATGAATCAGTGATGTCTCTATCACCGATCATTCTCACGGCTCTTCTTTGTATACCATCCAAGAGGCTTAAGTAAGTTACTGGAGCACCAGCCCAAAGATGGGAATTGTACTCTAGTTTTGGACGGATATAAGTCTTATAGATAACAGCCAGATCAGACGGGGAGAAAAATGTCTTGCATCGTCTTAAGAAACCCAAACATCTTGCGGCATTTTTGGCTACATCGCGTATGTGATCGGTCCACAAGAGGTGGTCAGTGATGCACATACCGAGAATCTCAAGATGTTCGGTCTCTTTGATGCAAGTGCCACTCATGGTTAGAGGCAAGGGGGGTATATCTCGCTTCAACGATACAAGACAGCATTGAGTTTTCGAAGCATTAAACTCTACACGGTTTTTAATTCCCCACTGTACAATGATGCTTAAGTCAGAGTTTAATGAGCTTATCATATTATGCCGTTGCAGTTCCACATCCGAAGAGGAGGGATGTGAGTCTTGGAACGAATATGAGAAGCTAAGGGTACTATCGTCAGCCCTGGGGCACACCAGCATTTATATTGTGGGTTTCAGACATGAATCCGTCCAATACAACTTGTATTGAACGGTTCGAAAGAAAGTTTCTAATCCAACGAACAAGGGATTCATCGATACCGAAGGCAAGCATTTTCGATAAAAGAGCAAGATGCCAGACTTTATCAAATGCCTTTGAAATATCAAGTGCAACAATCTTACTTTCTCCAAAACGATGTAAAGATTTGTTCCACTGTTCGGTGAGATAAAATATCAAATCACCAGTGGACCTGTTGCTGCGAAAGCCTTACTGCCGGTCATTAAGAAGCTTTCAGTCTTCGAGATATTTCTTGAGCTGATAGTGTATCAGCGTTTCCATGACCTTAGAAAGAAGGGACGTAAGTGCAATCGGACGATAATTGGAGGGAGAAGAAGATTCGCCTTTTTTTGGAATAGGCTGGACAAATGCTGTTTTCCAACTGTTCGGAACGAGCCCAGAAGAATAGGATAGATGGAAAAGCTTACGCAAGGGTTTTGCCAGCGTGGAAGAACACCTCTTCAGAATAATAGCGGGGATACCATCCGGACCAGCGGATTTATGTATGTTGAGATCCTTTAATACTCTCGCCACAGCACGAGTGCGGAAGAAGATTTGTCCCATGGAATCATTGACGCGCTCAAGAACTGGAGGAGTCATGACACTCTCTGGCAGCCAAGAGTTGGCGGCGAACTGCCTAGCAAAAAGGTTCGCTTTCACGAGCGAGCTAACAATTGGAGTGCCATTGTCGACGAGCGTGAGGACAGAGGAAGAAGAAGAATTCTTCATATTTTCTTACAAATGACCAAAAATTCTTACTGACATTGCAGTATTTTTTGCCTTAATTTTTGGTCATGTAAAAATTTGGTCCTCCGAATGCCCATATTGCAGGCCTTCCTGGCTTGTTTAAACTTGTTCCGGTTTTACTCAGTTGGGTTGGCTCTAAAACACCGGAACTTTACTTCTTTTCCCTGATAACCATGACAACCATGACTTTTCTTTGGGTTTAATGCCAAAATAATCATATTAGTAATCATATCTGCGCTGGAGTTGTTGTGGGTCTCTATTATACTGCCTAGTTTCACATTGCTCGAAATATTCACATGTTTTTGGACCATAACTCCTTTAATTTTCATGGTATCACAATTTAAAAAAAAACCATTGTAAAGGTAATTAAGAGAGCTACAACATCCTTCATTGCAATATATAGTAAAATACTTTTTTTCAAAACGGTGAAGGGGTTAAAGGGCTTAAGAGAGGCTGTCTTTAAACAATTATATTCTCTGATAGAAAAAAGAAAAAAATAAATTGTTTGTCAGAATAATACTAAATTTTTAATCCTCATACTTTTATACGTATCTGTCGTCATTTTTGAGATATTATGAAAAAAAATGTGTTTTTTTTTTAATTTGAAAATTTTTTTTTACATGACTTTTTTTGAAAAATATGTTTTCTGAAGCAGCCAAACTGATAGTATCTATCAAACTCTTCATAATAAAGTTAATTCTAGGCGGAATACGATTAATTTTAATTTTGGTGGAAATGGCACTTATGAAACCCATTGATTTAAAAGAAAAAACATTAGATGCTCCCTTTATTTGCAATACAGCTTACTTATTTTACGTGCAAGAGACTTTTAAAAGTGCTCATTTTAAATCTTATTTCAAGCACTACGACACCCTTTTGTATTAGAATGCATAAAATGCATCTGCTCGCCTCTAGATGGCATAAACCAAATTTCAGACAAAATAAAAAACGGCCTTGATCTTTAACATCTAGCTTAATATTGCACTTAGAATACTTTATAAAAACCCAAATTGTTCATTGTTTTACCTGCTATAATTTTGTTCTCGTTAAAATTTTCGATAAAACGTATATTTTTGGAGATATTTGCAAAAAACCGATGAAAAACGTGAAAAAATTGCGAATTTTCAATTAACAATAACTTGAAAAGTATTGGATTTTTTGAAAAACTTTACAAATGATTTTTTGCTTTGAATTAGGCCTTCTATTGATATCCGAGGTTATTAAAAAAAAAAAAAAAAAAAATCACCCCCGAGAAGGGGTGGCAACGACCCCCAGGGTGATAGCGGAGTTCAAATCATTTTCACTTTTGAAGTTAAGGGTAAATATAACGATCTGAGTTATGAACTCCCTTAGGTTGAAGTATTTGCAAATTTTTTTGAATCTGAGGTGAAACCCTCAAATCGTCAGATCCGTTTTGCGACGTTTTATGTAACAATTGTCATACAAATTGAATTTGACAGATAAAGTGAGTTTGAGCTTTTTATTGGCATTTGATTACTGTGTGAAAAAATATCCCAGCCAATTCGACCGGCCGTCAGCCTTCATTGCCTTATACTCTTTTACACTCAATTAATACAAGAGCAAATACTCGCCGTGCAATGTTGCAAGGTTAAGGTATACCTACTCATTTATATAAAAAAAAAATCGTGTTAATTTTTTCGTTCAGAGATCTCAGGCCCGCTCTTTACGCTCGGCCAAATTTGACTAAGCAAAAAGATCAAAACTGAAAGAAAGCAAAAATAGGATACATCTACTTCAAAAAAAGGACTGCCGACGAAATAGGACGCGCTGGTGCTGAAGATAATTTTTATTATTATCTAATATATAAAATTCTTCTGGCAGTTTTAGTGGTCATGCTCCTCCGAAACGGCTTGACCGATCATGATGAAATTTTATGTGTATTCACTAGGTATGAGAATACGTTTATAACTACTAGCTGACTCATAGACTTCGTACTGCCTCAATCGATTTAAAAAACCTACTTTTGTAGCCCGCTACCATACCACCCGCTACCCTCTTCCCGCTTCTTCACTACCGTCTTCCCGCTACCCGCTACCCAATACTTACACACGCTACCCGCTTAACTGGTAATCGCTTCCTACTACCCGCTACCATACTACCCTCTACACGCTATCCCGTTACACCCAGATACCCCACTTCCCGTTACCCGCTACACCAGTAGTTGCTACCCATTACCCACTACTCGGTACCGACTGCCCCGCTTCTAAGTCATAACAAAAAAAAATTAAAATCTTCCTAATCCACCTCTCAAGCTGGACTAAGTTAGTAAACGTCACTTAAGAGAAATTTTATTTTATTAATAGCATTTTTCACTAGTCCACAGACTAAGCGTTAGTTCTTTGGTAGTCTTTGTTTATTAATTTGGCTGAGAGAGCCGAAAATTTAGGGTTTCATATATTTTAGTATGATGTATCATAAAAAAATAAAAACAAAATATGTATTTTGTCCAAAAAAAAAAAAAAAAAGTTGGACCCTCCTTAACATTTAGGGGGATGAAAAACAGACCTACTCAATATGCTCACAAAATTTCATGATCAGATTATTCGAAAATGAACCCGCGAGCTCACAGCTCTTGTTGTTCAAAGAACTTAGAACGTGATTTTTTTTTTGTTCAGACTCTGTTTCACGCAAATGATTTGAGCCCATTATTGCTCGTGTGAATAAATATTATTTATTTTTGCAAGTTGTTCAAAAGATACGTTTATTTATTTTTTCCTCGGATTTACCTCGCTGGTGGTTTTTTTTTGGGAGTCGTACGAAATCCCCAAAAGACAAAATCACCATGGGGACAAAATCTCAAAAAAAAAAAAAAATCCAACTAGCCAATATCTCCACGACAAAATCCCAACGGAAAAAATCCCCAAAGAAAAAATACTTTTTGCCAAAATCTCCTTCAAATCTCCAATATTCAGGTACGTCTACTTACACCGTTCATTCTTTATTTGTTTAAACATTAAACAAAGTTCATTTGAATTGATATTTTTATTTATTTTGAATAAAATGAATTACATTTAAAATGAATTACACATTTATTTCTTAAACAACCAGGGACGAACCGTCATATAGACATTTAAGACAGTGTCTACCCAAACGAAAACGATAGGCTGAAGAAAATATCAAGAACAAACTATAAATAGATAATAAATAAAATAGTTATAAAATAATGAATTAATAAATAAACCTAAACAACCCTTATTCAAATCGCATAGCATAGTGAAATTTGAAATGCGAACATTGAACAAAGAATATACACAAACACAACACACATCAACGGTCAAAGTCAACGCCATACTCATACTTCATACCAAGTTCGGGAAAAAACGAAGACATCCCGAAAAATGTCTTCGTTCTCTATTGAAAATGTTTGGGGAAAGAAGAGCCAGCACACGTTATTTTTTCGGTTTTTGTATGGGAAAACTAGACATAATTGAAAATGTCTAATTTTTTGTTTCTCTTGGTTCATTTCATCCCTGCGTCGACTGTGCGTTCGGGAAAAAACGAAAACAGACGAAGACATGTTTTTGTTTTGTTTAATTGATTTTTTTTTAAGGTTATGTATTTTTTTATTGAGAAAAAAGGAAATATTGAAAATGTCTAATTGCTCGTTGTCGTTTAATTTGATTTCAATTATTCAAAAAACAAAAATTTTATTCAGTAATGGTTAATCATGATTTTCATTTTGCCGATCCTGCATAAAATAATTAAAGTATGTCTGCCATCAATCCGTTTTATAATTAATTTTTAGGGAATATTTTTTCGCCTTTTCACCTCAAGAACTCCAGTTGAGATTAAAAGAAAAACAAGATTTGAGATTTTGCTGTAAGATCTATACCGATAGCTGAAATGAATACCTACGTCTTCACGTTCTATTTATTCTACGTCTTAAAAGGACAAGAGAAAGAACAGAATTTTTGTTGTCTACCCATTTCAATGGTGGCGAGTCGTCCCTGTAAACAACCTTAACTAAATACAATAATATCTCCAAAACAAATATGTATGTTCAAGTAGTGAATCATGCGATTAAATCGCGCGACTTAATCGCGCTTTATTCGCATGATTCACTACTTGAACATTTTTGTTTTGGGGATTTTGGCATGGAGATTTTGTCCATGGGGATTCTCTCTTTGGAGATTTCGCTGCTGGAGATTTCAGTTTGGGGATTTTAGGTTTGGGGATTTTTGTTTGGGGATTTTGGCTTGGAGAAAACGTTATCAACCCGTTTTTTTCGGTTAGTACAAATATAGTGGTGTTGTTAAACTGGTGGGATTTTCTAAATCTCATCTGGCATAACTGCCTTAGAGCGACTCTAAGTGTTTTTACTCTCAAATGAACACGCACGACGAACCTTTTGATTTGGTTCATATTTCCACCATTAGTAGGAGAGCCGCTGAAGGGCGACCTTCACCCAACTTTTAACCAGCTGAAACTTTTTCTTATGAAATTTAGTTTGAAAACATATATGAATATGATAGCTTGCCTAACGAAAAGTGTGCCAGGCTATATTAAATTTAACTTTATTTTAATCAATTACTAACTCCTCCTTCACCCATACATTAAAATAAAACTTTGTGCCACATAGCCATATGTGTAAGTGGGCTTGAGACAAGAAAAAAATTGTATGGGAGAGGGGGGCCTATTCCCCCCGTTTAGCCAGGAGGGGCAGTTTTCTGAAAAATTGGCTAATTGTTTTCTAAAAAATATTAAAATTCAACGGCTTCATCTACAACATCGTGTTATACCTTTCTGCAAAGCCAAAAACATAGGCTTTCATTTTGTATTTAAATTTATTTGTTTTAAATAATAGTTTAAGAAAAAATAATTTTCAAACTCAAAATTTTGCAAAAAAAAAAAAAATTGTTAAATTTTTAGTTAATTTTTTTCAAAATTTCATGTGATTAAGTACTTATTTTGCATTCAACATTCAATACTGTCAATAATTTTGAATATAAAAAACAGTAACGTTAAAATAAAAAAGTTTTTTTTAAAAGCAAAAAGTGATTTTGTTTTTTTCTTTATATCTTGACAATGGCAAGGTATTTTTCAATCCGGTTTACTGAGTTCGACTAAAAATTAAAAACAGCATTGAATGTTGAAAACAAAATTAGTACTTAATAACATAAAATTTTGAAAAAATTAGTTCGAAATTTAAGAAAAATTTTTTTTTTCAAAATTTTAAGTTTGAAAATTAATTTTTCTAAAACTATTATTTAAAACAATTAAATTTAAATACAAAATGAAAGCCTAAGTTTTTGGCTTTGCAGAAAGGTATAACACGTTGTTGTAGATGAAGCCGTTGATTTTTAATATTTTTTTTTAAAATAAGCCAATTTTTCAGAAAACTGCCCCTCCTGGCTAAACGGAGGGAATAGGCCCCCCTCTCCCATACAATTTTTTTCTTGTCTCAAGCCCACTTACACATATGGCTATGTGGCACAACGTTTTATTTTAACATATGGGTGAAGGAGGAGTTAGTAATTGATTAAAATATAAAGTCAAATTTAATATAGCCTGGCACACTTTTCGTTAGGCAAGCTATCATATTCATATATGTTTTCAAACTAAATTTCATAAGAAAAAGTTTCAGCCGGTTAACAGATGGGTGTAGGTCAGCCTTCAGCGGCTCTTAGACTACATGAGTTGACATGTTGATAAAGCGAGTCACAAACAGTATAGAAAATATTCGATTTTGACTTGACGATTTTATTTTATTTTATTTGTAAGAAATAAACAGGTACTTTCGAACAGACTTTGGACGATATTCGCAGCAACAGGTCCACTGGTGATTTGGTGGTTTATCTCACCGAACAGTGGAACAAATCTTTACATCGTTTTGGAGAAAGTAAAATTGTTGCACATTGCACTTGATATTTCAAAGGCATTTATCGAAAATGCGTGCTTTCGGTATCGACGAATCACTCCTTCGTTGGATTAGAAACTTTCTTTCGAGCCGTTCAATACAAGTTGTACTGGACGGATTCAAGTCTGAAACCCACAATATAAATGCTGGTGTTTACCAGGGCTCCGTTCTGTTTCCGACCTCTTTTTAATTTTCATTAATGATCTCTTGTCTCTTACTTCTAATCCAATAAATTGTTTCGCTGACGATAGTACCCTTAGCTTCTCATATTCGTTTCCAGACTCACATCCCTCCTCTTCGGATCTGGAACTGCAACGGCATAATATGATAAGCTCATTAAACTCTGACTTTAGCATCATTGTACAGTGGGGAATTAAAAACCGTGTAGAGTTTAATGCTTCGAAAACTCAATGCTGTCTTGTATCGTTGAATCGAGATATACCCCCCTTGCCACTGTCCATGATGCACTTGCATCAATGAGACCGAAAATCTCGAGATTCTCGGTATGTGCATCACTGACCACTTCTTGTGGACCAATCACATACGCGATGTAGCCAAAAATGCCGCAAGATGTTTGGGTTTCGTAAGACGATGCAAGAAATGTTTCTCCCCGTCTGATCTGGCTGTTATCTATAAGACTTATATCCGTCCAAAGCTTATAAAAAAAAAAATCTTAAATTTTGAAATGAAGGGTTCCAGCTAAATGCAAATGTTAAAACAAAAAAATACATTGATCGGACTAGTTTCTCAAGTTTATAAACTTACTTTAATGGTATTACCATTATTACGTACATATTTGCCTGCAATATAATTGAAAGTAATACAAAAAAAAATGCTTGTTTCGACTTTAAAAGTCGTAAGAGTATGCAAAAACTTCACATACTTTGGGTCTTGTATATTTTAATCAATTGATAAATATTATATTATTCTGTGTTATGTTTTTCAATCATGTCACAGCACTACTTAGTCGGTTTATTTCATAGGATACTGGTAGTTCTTCAAATAAAATTAAGTCAACCAATTTCCAATTTCTTATAACCGTTTATAAGATATAAATAGTAAATCTGATATTCAGTTTAGATTCTAAAGAAATTAATGATAAAAATATCGCTTTTATCAGCGTTTTTGGTTTGCGTATTAAAATATGAATAATAAAGACATTAGTCGCCAAAAATATATAAGAAGGTTAATACTTTCAACTTTTCACTACCGCTGCATTCTTCGAACACCGTAACTAAGTCCTTGACCAGCTCCTTCACTTCTATAAGGTGACGGACCAAACCCCATGCGATAATTGGCTTCATGTTGAGTTGTTGGTCTTATATTATTGTAGTTATTACTGAACATCATTCGTCCCCTTGGTGCAGAAGGGACCGAAGAATACGGAGGACGAGTTGGCTGCGGCCCTCCTCCGCGAACATCAGAGTTATATCTCATCATTCCAATATAACCAGGATGATGTCCTGTAAGTTTCTGACTCTGAGGCGTATGTACTGTTGGTGTTGTTTGATTTATTTGCATGGTGGCTGTTGTTGTCGTTGTTGGCTCAGTTCCATTACCTATGTTAATAGAGAAAACATTTAAAAATATATTACTACTTAAGAAAAAATAAGAATTCAAAAAGTTAATTGTTGGTTTTCTAAACCTAGATTTCAATCTTATTATATTGCACATTAAATCAAGTAATTGAGGATGTTCTCATATGATTTGAGAACAAATGCCATCGCTGAAAATTTTGTTGATCGAATTTCACGACGTTAAGATGACAAGATGACAGACAGGACCTGGTCGCATTTTAAAAACTTAAATCTAAAAATGCTGCAAATGAATTTTATGTCAAAATGGCAGGATAGAAATATTTACGAATGTACATATATTTAAAAAGGAAAGTTGTATTATAAACTTAAGTATTAAATATTAACAGTAGGAGGCAAAACATAGCACAAAGAATCTTATTCAACGAGGTGATGTTATTCAAGCACAAAATACGTTTTTATTTTCCAAACATCGATTGTAAAATTTTATGAATTGTGGTATTAGCCTAGTTAATGAAAACGAAAAGCGGGCAAAATTATTTAAAGATCAATAGGAGAACTCGACATGATAAGTGTGTTTCATAAGTAATCAAGTATTAATGCATTTCATTAAGTCGGACTGACATTCACTATCCAGCACGTACGGAAGCCGAACAAATTGTTTTGTTCGACAGTAACATTTGCTTTCAGTCGCATGCGACTGTTGGGCGTTAAGTTTTCATGGTTTAGTATTAGAAATTAGCGGCGGAATATTTGTCCACGAGACTGCACATAGTTCGCATTATCATAATTTTCCGCGTGCTTCAAGTACTTACTCCGAATCATTAGTGCCTGTCTCTCTGACTATAAGTCGCATTCGAAAAGGTTCAAAATAAGAACAATTATTTTTATTCGAACGAAAAGAACTCGAATGACGATTTTTAAAAATTCGAATAACGATTATTAGAATTCGAACGAAAAGAATTCGAATGAAAATAACTCGAATGACGATTATTTTAATTCGAACGAAAATAACTCGATTACCGATTGTTCGAATTCGCGATAGTATTCGAATGAAAAGAACTCGAATGACGATTTTTTCAATTCGTATGAAATCATTCGATTATGCCCATCACTATTTTAACAGGTTATAGAACTCCAAACATAACAGTATTTAAAACATTTTAAATTTTATATGTAAATAAAACACACACTAGAATATATGTATGTATAGCACTTAAAGTATTTATTTGTAGGTTTGTTTTTTTCTCACTCCATGTGTTGTTCATGGCTGATATATGATTTCCACCGGGACAGATGAGACTGGAAAAGGTATTCCACAAGTGTTGCAATTTCCTTATACAGGGTACCCCAAAATTCAACGATAAGCCGGAACCAGGGGGTGGCCCTATTCATGACTCCATGAAAAAAAAATTCTAAAAAAAAATCAAACGCCATTTTTTTTTCAAATTACAAAAAAAAAATTGTGAATGCTTCAAAAAAAAATAATCTCTCTTGACATTTTTTAATAATGTGACCATAATTTTTTATTTTCATCAGAATCCTAAGATGAAAGCATCCTTTCCCAATATCCAAAAATTCCAAACGTTCAGCGGTTTTTCGACGACAAGGAATCAAAAAAAATTTTTTCCATACTATTTTAATTTTTTTTTTTGGTGCAGTCCACTTTCAGTCATCGTTGTTATAAAAAAATGTATGGCAATTACCATGGCTTCTTTAAAAAAAAAAATTGGTGCAGCTTATCAAGATTCTAAAATGATATAACACTTTGGCCAAACTTGCCAGAAAGAAAGTAAGGCCCTCCGCACACGAAGCAACTGTTTTGCGAATAGAATCGCAAATCATTTGCTCAAGCAACTGTTTTGCGACTTTGTATATGTAGCTCTATGGGATTGCCCCCACAGTCGACTGAAATGAAACCGGTTTGCGATCGGTTTCCAACTAGTCGCACGCAACTGCTTTTGTAAGTCGATTTTGAGTTGCTTAAGCACAACTTTTTTTGTTTTTGTAATTAAAATTATAATATTATCTATAAAAATCGATGTGTTTGTTTGTTTCTATGTCTAGTATGGACTTCTAAACGGCCCAACAGATATTTATGGATTTTGCATGCTGTATTTTTGGAACTTTTTTGGCATTGGAAAATCCATACGGACGAGTCGGAAAACTGAAATATGGAATATGATATGATTCATAGGCATGAATTTGGTTTCTTGCAAGTTCGTTTTGTTCCAGAATCGCATATAGAATAGAAAAATAGAAAGTTCTTGATGAAAAACCCGCAAAACTCATTAGAGTTGTAGGTGCTTTGGTTTTCAAATGAAATATTGTTGATATAAGACCGCGATTTAAGGTGCATTCGTTTTCAAATAGATAAATAGAAAATTGTTGGTGGAAAGAACGGAAAACTAAAAAATGAGTGAATCATTTGATGGTTGATAACATTTAGGATTTTTTTTAGTGTCCCTAGCTTAGTGGTAAGGTGTGTTGGCTGCTAAGCAGAACGTCGTGAGTTCGCATCCTACTCGCGCCCACAGTTTTTATTTCATCTTTCACGGGCACTGCCTCTTGCGAAGAACTGACAAAACTTCCAAGAGTATCATCTATCATGAAAAAGTGCTTCTTAACTTTGCCGTTCGGAATTGGCGTTAAATTGTAGGTCCCCTCAATTCTTCATACGCACCTAGAGAATTGTTGATGAGAGTAAGCCACTTAGGCCTTGGCTCTTCAAGGGCTGTCGCGCCACTCACTTTATTTTATTTTTTATTTATAACATTTAGGATTTTGATTATGTAAAGGTAAAGAATATTGGAAAGATATGTGGTTTTCAATCATTCAAGGAGTTTATTTGAAGAAGCTTAATTGGGATGAAAAGGGCTTGGTTGGTTTTTCGGAGCAACCAACTTTACCAATTCCTAGTAAGTCTCCTTTGACATCCGGTAAAACGCAGTGAATTTGACATCCGTTTCAATCAAATGTTTTGCTGCCATAAAAAGTCTGCATTTCAAATTTCTGTATGTATGGATAGGTCCAGTGTTCTCTTCGTACAAGTTTTCTTTGTCTACAGTACTGATAATAGTCGATTAAATCTTTTTCATCAGTACTACTGTTTGATATGTTGAATACTTATAAAAATTTGTGTAAAAAACATAATTAAAACACACGTCCTACTCAAACAACTATCAACTGGTCACAATTCGGTCGTACTCGTGTGCGGAGAGAAGTCGCAAATCGATCGCAAAGTAGTTGTAAAACAGTTGCTTGAGCAACTGATTTGCGACTCTAGTTGCAAAACAGTTGCTTTGTGTGCGGAGGGCCTAATGCATACTTTTTCATAACAACAATCTTTTTCCAAAAAAAGATTTTATTCAGAGAAATCACTTCACTTTATAGAAAAAATAGGTTTTCTGATGCGCTTTCTTCAAAACTTAGTATGCTCTGTTTCCATTGTTTTTTTATTCCATTAATGTGTTAATTTCAAGTGTGTTTTTGAATTTTTGCACTAATTTTTGAAAAATCCTTGAACTTTCATCATTTTTACGATGCCATTGCCCCTTTAGAATGCGCAAGCATGCACTTAGTGTACGGCGAAAGCCAGGGCAATGCTTATACAACAAAATATCAAGAAAACGATACAGATTAAAACTCGATTTTACTGTCAATATTAGCCGCGTTTTATTATCCTCACTAACCCATATGGTTTACCTCGTGATAATAAAACGATCTGGGTTGGGGTCAACCCAGGTTATCATGGGACAACCTATCATGAGACATCGTACGACAACTTATCATGAGCAACCTATCATGACGCAACTGATCATGATCATACGGTTTGATTCGAACAAATTCATTTTTAGTTCATTCTATTTGACTCCTCCTTTTTTGGAAGGATTTCTATTTGGTGGTTGTTTTTCTTTATTTTTTTTTTATTTTTGAGGTTTAGTTTTTTTTTAGACGGAATTTTGCGTTGATTGATATATGCGAAAGGTGTTTGGTTTTTTGCAATTTTTTTGTGTGTTTTTTTATGAAGGGAATGAGAAGCAGGTAGGGACATAGTTTTTTTTATCTTCTATATAGGATGTGAATATGTACCTTACGGCTTTTTTATGAATTTAGGGTGTGTGGTCTAGGTGGTTTTCGTGGGAAGGAAAGACGTATGGTGTATTAAGTATAAAAAAATGTGTCAAGATCCTTATTCTTGCATCTCATTCACTTCACTTACGGACCGGACAAGACTTGTGCGGTGTGAGACGTGGCTGCTGGATGGCACCTTTGATGTGTGCCCGAGCATATTTTACCAGATTTGGGTCATCCACGGACGCTTCCAGAACAAGGTGCTACCCTTCATATTTTGCTTGCTCCCTAATAAAACAAAGGAAACATACTTGCGGACGCTTGCGCTAATACGTGAATCAGAGGGAATGGAAAATGCTCAGCCAAATAACATAATCATCGACTTCGAAAAGGCGGAGGAGCTTGCTCTCCGAGAATTTTTCCCCGAAGCGGTGATTCATGGCTGCTTTTTCCATTTCGCGCAAGCAGTCCGCAGAAACGTTCAGAAATTAGGGATGCAAGCAAGATATATGTTGGAGACTTTTAAGACTCCTTGCATACGAAAGTGAGAGGCACGGGGAACTCACTTAAAAAAAGCACCCTAAGAGTGAGAGGCACGGGGAACTCACTTTAAAACACACCCTTATTTTATATAAGTGGTTTGGAGTCGTTAAATACGGTGGGAAAAAATTATGGCGAGCAGAAAAACAATTTTTTTCATTTTTTTTACCAAGATTTTTGAAGCAAAAAATTATTTAAAAAAGCTACCTAATTATGTTGTCAAAAAAATACTACGCTTTCAAAAATATTCAGTAAAAATTTGAAAGCAATCGGACGGATAGCTTCCGAGATCTCGATGGTATCCGGTCAAAAATGTAGTTTCGAGATAATTGTAAAATAAATGGAGTCCATCGCTCTAATTGGCTCAATATTCCTGTCGAAAAATGCCTTTTACTTCGTCAATTTTGAGTATTTCGATACACAAAAGGTATTAAAATGTTCGTTACAGTTAGGGGGTTAATTTAAGCTAAATAAAAAAAAAAAAAAAAAATTCAGGATGGCCAGACCCCTTAAGACTTTCAGCATATATGTTGGTATTGATGTGTCTGCGAAAATAATAGGTGGGGAACTAATGATTCATATGGTTAATTTTTTTTGTTTTGCCTTGTAAAGTGGAACACACTTACCTACCTACATGTTTCTTTTTTTTCCATAGGTAGGCACCTACATTAGTTTTTTCCTATTGGACACACGGCAGATTTTGTATTAATGTTTCAAAGACAGAAATCCAAGGCCAACTAGTTTTCATTCTACAATCAAGCGCGGATTCAAGGGGAGAGTCACGGGGGTCATGACCCCCCAAACAGGCCGCATTTGAAAAAAAAAAAAAACTAAATCGATATTTTGCAAGCCGAATAGAAAAAAAAAACCAAACAAACCAAACCTAGTTTTTGCTAACTTAAGAACCGGGAAATAACCAAATGACACAATTAACTTACTTTTCTGCCCTCTAAAAAAAATCTAGAACCAGAATTTTTAACTGTAGAACCAATCCACACGACCAATGGAAAATGTTGAAAAAACTGTAAAACAAATAAGAGTGGTAATATTTTTGAGACATTTAAAAAAAAAAAACTAATTTAGCCACATATTCATCTTAATTTTCCTTTATAAACAACTGTGTAAATAGTTCAGTCCACATTAATATACTTTTTATGGGAAGATACAAACATTTTTTTTTAGAAAGAAAAAAGTTAAAGCACAATTTTTTGGACCTTCATAGAATAAGCTGTATTTAAAATGGCTGGGCTGGAAATGCCAACAAATGGCATCACTCGTTTTTTTGGAGTTAATTGTTTTTTACATGTTGCAGATCCGCAAAATCAAAAAATTGATGATGTTGTAAATGGCGACTGCACCGAATAAATACAGAAATACAATAAAATTGCTTTCAAATTCATCTTTAGTAAAAAAAAAAAGTTTTGAAGTAGTCAAGTGATTCTGAAAGTCAGAATAATTGATTTGTATTTGACAATGCCTCTTTTGTTCGTTCGGGACTTATGATTAGATATAATTTTTTCGTATTCGTAGCGGAGCTCTACGTTCGGCTACGAGGAACTCTGCGATAGGGGTGTCTATGAAAAAAACATCACCTCAATTAAAATTTATTTGATTTGCTGTGATCGGGTACGGTAATTGAGCATTGAAGCATCCGTCAAATGAATCCTTGTTTCATCTTCTTACTTTTGATGTTTATTTTCTGGTTTTAATTTTGTTACCTTCTTTTTTTATTGCAAAATTCAATAAAAACTATCTTGATTCCAACGACACTGAAATCAACAATGGACTGTTGTTCTTTCAATGTTTTGATTGCAAACTGTGAAGTTAGCCACGCTACCATAAAAGGCACAGAGTCATTTGAAAACACACGAGAAAACGTTTCAGAAGAAAATTCATAAAAAAAATATTTATTGGCTAAGATGTTTCTCACAGCCCAATTCTGCAGTTGTGACGAGTCACAAGTCACAGGCGATTTTGACTGATTTCTTGTGAGGATAGTTGTGACTCAATTACAAATAGGAATTCTGAAATAACAGTCACAAGAAAACTGACAACAATATTCATCTCAGCATGGTGAGTAAAATTATTGTTGTTTCAACCACAGATGAGTCAAAAGGGAGATTGGAAATCAAGCTGTCAAAATGACAATGTGTACAAGTTTACTGCAAGAGTTTGCGTGTTTTTACCAATACTATCTCAGTAAACTTCGACATACCACCTGATTTTTGTTGCTTTTTTTCTCATTTATTCATATACACGAGGTAATGGTTAAATAAAATTTTTGGTATCCGGAGGGTAAAACGTAAGTCAGTATACGATCTTCTTTTGTCTCTGGTTTCACATGTCTAGTTGAAATCAAAATAACTAATTTTGAAATGAAAAAATAAAGATAATAATAGTAATAATAACAATAAATCAAAATAATTCATTATTTGTTTTCGAGTTTCTGCTTTCTGAAGAAGTGAAAAAAACTCTTTGAAATTAAAAAATGCAAGGTACAAGATCATTCATATTGTAAAAAATTTCTCAAATTAAGAATTTCTCGATTTAAGAATCGAAATTTCAAAATAACAGCAATATGTTTCTTGTAACCTCGTCTCAGGCAGGTTACAAATTTGAAAATTTGCGTGACTGTCACAAGTTGTGACTCTGCAACTTGTGGCTTGTTAGGTGTCAGTGAGGGTCCTCAGAATCGGGCTATTAGTTTTGAGAGTACCTACCTACATTTTTTATATCCCTAAACAGTTTATAATTGCATATACACAATAAATTCATATATTAATGTAATGCATTTTTTTTTATTTATTGAAGAAATTTGGTTTGCTTTGTTTATTTGGTTATTCTTGGTATTTTTCTTATTTTTAATTTTTGTCTATCCTGTGACCCCTCCAGAAAAAAATTCTGGATCCGCGCCTGTCTACAATACCTACCTAGGTACCTATAATGTCTATATTACGAAGGGATATGGCTACACAAAAAGCCATTTTCATTTTTTGTCCGTTATTCTTATTACCAACCTATCTTACATTTTTCTTGTTATACCTTCTTTTAACCCTTTCGGACCCAGCGTTACTCTCATGTAACACTTTTTTTAAAATTCTTAAAAAATATTAAATTAAACAATTTTTTAGGTTTCGATGGCTTAAATGAAAGATAATAATGCCTATTTATTGGATTATTACAAAAAGTTAGTCAAATATCAGACCTACCTTTAAAATTTTTTTAATCGAAAAAGGGACTGAAATTCACATTTTGTTTTTTTTTTTTGCAAAAAAAAAAACCTTTTTATACATGGTCATAATTTTGAAAAAAAATATATAAAAAATGTTAATACAGAAAGTGTTTTACTTTTTTGCTAAGAAGAATACATTATAGATTCATAAAAAGTTATTTTCTTAGTTCTCCGACGTTTTTTGGTGGTCATAGGCAGTGCATGTTACTTACATGTAACATGAGAATAGCACATTAGTTTTGCTATTTATTATTTTGGAAAATAACTTTTTCCTATTCATATCTCGTAGTTGTGATGTTTTTGACCCGATAGTACCGAAAAAAACATTTTTTAATATTGATTTTCATAGCTTGGGTTCGAAAGGGTTAAACCATTAAACATATTTTTGCTTATCTATCTACGATAGTTTTTTATTCCTCTCTCTCATCAACCAATTAAAAAACGAGTATAGGTACCTACCAAACAACCCTAACACTATTACGGATGCCAAATACCTATCATCATTCTTAACGATTAAGGGTCATTTGCTGAATGGTAACTTTAATAATTTATGTTGAACATAAACTCTTATTCTGTACTTTTTCCTCTGCCTAAACTGTCACGGAAAGATTTATGTTGAACTTAAATGCTTAAGTTTCGATTCACTAAAATTTTTATAAAATGATTCATTTTTTAATATTTAATTTGAACTTTTATCAATTTATTTATCAATTGAATCATTAAACAAGAGCATTAACTATATAAGTACCTACACACCTACCTAGGTACCTTCATGCTACATCTCATTCTGTTCAGCATAAAAAAATCAAATCACAAAATCCCTTTCGCGTTGACAGAAAAGAATTACCTACCTATACTATGTTCCTACCTACCTACAATCAACCAAACCAAATCAAAATCTTGGCACATAGGTACCTCTTCTCATTATCCTAATATACACACTTGCCACCATACGTCACCGAATTAAAAAAAAAAACCTAAACCATAAACAAGCACACCCCGTATCCATAAAAAAATAATTGCAATAATCCAATCAACAACAGGTAGGTAGGTATATCCCTTTCTATATAATGCATATAATTTTCTGCATGCAAAAAAAAAAGCAAGAATAAAGATCTTGGCACATTTTTCTCTCCTTCGCTTTATATATACACAATAGACACCACACCATACGTCTCGAATGATTTTTTTCAAAACCACACACCCCAAAATCATAAAAAAATATTTGCAATAACCCACATAGGAAGGAAAACAATGCAAAAAAATCAGTATATCCCTACTTATATACATTATGTTACCTCTCATTTTGTTCATGCAAAAAAAAGCAAGAATAAAGATCTTGACACATTTTTTTCTCAATATACCATACGTCTTTCCTTCCCACGAAAACCACCTAGACCACACACCCTAAATTCATAAAAAAGCCGTAGGGTACATATTCACATCCTATATAGAAGATAAAAAAAACTATGTCCCTACCTACTTCTCATTCCCTTCATAAAAAAACACACAAAAAAATTGCAAAAAACCAAACACCTTTCGCACATATCAATCAACGCAAAATTCCGTCTAAAAAAAAAACTAAACCTCAAAAATAAAAAAAAAATAAAGAAAAACAACCACCAACAAGAGTCTTTTCTTGAAAGTCACCTCCTCTTTTTTTAGAATGAACTCAAAATGAATATTTTGTTGCAATCGAACCTTATGATCAGGTGTCTCATGATAAGTTGCGTGCGATATGTTGTCCCATGATATCTTCTGCCATGATCACTTACACCCAACTCATCTGGGCTATGAAGGTTGAAGTTCAAGCTATGTTTTTATCCGAGACGCAACCCTGATAAATTTTATTTTGCTTTTCCACAAACAACTTGTTTTTATTAATTCTAATTGAATTGACTCTTATCCTATGGCTTCATAAAACTGTAGCTAAGAGTGGAATACGTGTTATTTTTTAACTATTAGGCTGATATTAATAAATCTTTCTACAATAACTTCTTTTTTGTCTCAAACTCGCCATCTATCCGCCATAGTTAAAACACATTTTAGAGTTAAAAAATAAACCCCGATAGGCATCGGGGTTACAGGTTGTTGTTGCTTTGTGTGCAAAAAATTAACCCATATGGGTTAGTGGGAATTATAAAACGCAGCTAATGATACGCAGCTATTGCTTTAAATTCAATTATTTCAAAAATTGACTTCAGCTCCCTCTGAGTTTTAACAAACTTATTAACATTTCAAGTAAGTTTTATTCTCGATTAAAAGCTAAAGTAAAAGCAAGTAAATTTGTATTATTTTTGTTTGTTAAAATTTAATTTATTATATATATTATGTTGATGAAGTTCGAACATTTACTGTCAAAAAAAAAAAAAATAATAAAATGTAAAAAACAGAGCCAAGTTCTCTTATGACCGAACAACACTGTATAAAAAGTCGGTCACCAAAAGTAATGAGATCTACAAGAACGCCGAGTTCTTAACAAGTAAAAGTGTTATACTGAATATTTTAAATCATAGAATAATACAACAATATTAAACGTAAATAGAAACTGAGTCCAAAGATTGTTTTAATGAAAATGTTTAAGTTCACTGTTCAAGTTTTAAAATGTCAGTTATCACGCATCAAACGAAAACTTGTCAAGTGAACTTTAAATTTTCATTCAAACTAACTTTGGGCTCAGTTTATATTTTCGTTGTAACGTTGGAACGTTGCACTATTGAGGGTTTACGAACAATTCGGAGACCCACCTTAATCTTATCTGATCTCCATCCAGCGCCAAAAACGCACAGGACTTCTATGGTGATCATTGCCCGCCCGGCACCCACTTGGAGGATTTGAATGAGGATTTGTAGGTTAGATGTTGTTAACTCATTTAGACCCCAATAGTTCATTGTGAAACCACTAAAGAAAGTTACTCGTGGGAGTGTTATGAACTTAAACAAACCAGAATTCAACGTCCTACGACTATTTTAGGAAAGTGGGTGGAAACCTCGCCCCTAAATGAAATTTAAATATTTTATTTTATTTTATATTTATTTTATTTATTAAATAAAAATATATTTCCTTTTAACCTAAACCCTATTCGAATCTCGAATGCCACGCCCCCTTAATGAAAAAATTAAAATTTTCGATTTTTCCCGAAAACCTCCCATTGCACCAAATTTCAAGATTCTGATATTGTTAGAAGTGCTTCATAATAGTGCGATAATTCATAATCAGTCAGTCAGTCAATTACGGTTTTTGAAATTTTTACTGTTTAATATCTCAGGAAGTAGTGGTTCCACAAAATTATTACAGGTCCTTTGTCTCCATGAAGTCAATACGTAATTCAAATTTGACGCTTCTAACTCTATGGGTTCAAAAGTTATGGGGGGTTAAGAATGTTCTTGAGTTCGATCCTGTAAAAAGGGACTAGTGCTAGAACTTGGCTGGGCACTACCGTGCCCTTTGTTAAATAAAATATGTTTGTACTTCTAAATGACGTTTATGGCTTTTTTTTTCTTATATAAAATGTTTGGTTTTCAATTGTATGACATTTTGACGATTTTTAATAAACAAACACAAAATTTTTGGGTCGAAATAAATCGTGCTTCATTCTGAAGTCTCACAGGGAACTGATTTATCTAAACTGCCGGAAATATCGCTCAAACCAGATTTTATTATGAACTAAAGCACTGTGTTTTATTATAAACTACAGTAATTTAGTTCATAAAAAAATTGGTTTCCGCGTTACTTTCGGCAGCTTTAAGGCAAGCAAACCAGATATTTCTACATCTAATATAATGACACGTGTAATGAAAGAAATAAAAATAGAATCCGTGATGTTGGAGACATTTCACCACATTTCAACAGGTATGCGCGGCTTTTACGGCTTTTCGCCGACTTAAAAAAAAATTAAAATTGTATGGAAAAAATTTTGTTTAAATCATTGTCGTCGAAAAACTGCTGAAGGTTTGGAATTTTTGGATATTGGGAGAAAGGATGCTATACGTCTTAGGTTTCTGACAAAAATATAAAACAAATATTAGCTGCGTTTTATTATTACGATGATCTGATCCGGATCAGATCAAGAAAATAAAACAGCTTCTATCATCAATTTGCTTTCTACTTCAAGTTTGGCAGCTGTTTGTAATTTTTTCATTCTGACAATTAGATCGGTGTTGCCCTACGATAATTTTGTTGAACGATTATTATGTTGTTTTTTTAGGGGAAAAGTTTTTGCTATGTAATTGAAAAATATTTCATTACCGGATAGATGAATGTGTGAAAGTGGCAGCACAGTTTTTATTGAAAATATACGCAAACGTTTCAACTTGTGTGCGGAAGAAGAACCAATTTTTGGATCACAAAAATTGATCCAAGTGAAAAGCAGGATTTCAATTTGTTGTTGTTACACATATAAATCAATGATCTGATCTGGATCATTGTGATAATAAAACGCAGCTATTAATGCAAAAATGTGGTCACAGTAGTAAAAAATATCAGGAGAAAAATGTCTTTTTTTGGAGAATTTACATTGTTTGTTGTAATTTGAAACAATTTGAAACAACATGGCGTGTGATTTTTCTTATATTTTTTTTCCATGCAGTCATGAATAGGGCAACCCCCTAGTTCCGGATTATCGTTGAATTTGGGACACCCTGTATATGACTCCAAATGTTTGAAAATGTTCATCCATCGCTGAGCTGTTGCGAGCTTATTTTCTTTCCATCTCATTAAAATGCTTTCTGACAAAAAAATTTCGAATAAAGTTCTTTGAACCACTGAGAAGAAGTGCATTATAAAATGTTTGTTCCTCCAAATGAAGCATCGATCCCTTGAATTGTTCGAAAAATTACTTTTTGTGGCAATATTGGATTACAGGATTTTCATAGCAAAATACAGGATGCATGTTTCGACATTAAAATAAAGAACAGTCCTGTTAGCATTATGTATATCTCATAGTATGATTTTATAATCAAAGTTCGAAATGTACAGAAAAACATCGAAGATAAAAATGATGTTACAATCATTCAATTAACCACGCATCATGTTCTGCATATTATAATATGTTTTGGTAGAAATTTCATAAGAGAATAAAAAATAACACCAACATAAAAAAGATCTCGGTACTCCAGCAAACTTAAAACCCGATGAAATGTTTGCATTCATCTGCACTAAAGCACTATTCACATGAGCACGAACGACGACCAACGAATGAACGAAAATTCGTCGATTTTGACATTTCTTTCACATGAGAGTTTTTAATTCGTCGCGAATGAACAACCAAAACACAAGGCAAGAATGATTTTTGAGTTTATACGCGCGCGAATATTTTGTTCGTTGGGAGTGTGGATGATGTGGAACGCGAATACAGTTTGGCAGTTCGTATCAACTACAATACTTTTCGCGACGAATAAATTTGTTTTCTCAAATTTATTAACATTTGAGATTAAACATTTAATTTATGCATCACAAATCAAACATTAACTTCACTTTTATCGTTTTGTTGACAATTTGTAAAGAAATACGGCTCCAAACGTATCTGAAATCACTTTTCTTCATTCATTCGTCGTTCGTTGGTCGTGCTCATGTGAATAGTGCTTAACACTTGTGACTGGTACAGGCATCTGTCAGAAGCTGTCATATTCCCGATTGTTGGAGGACGCGAAGTATGATCGAAAACGATCATAAACACACTATCGATGTTCTGAAGATAATATTTCTTTACACATATGTGAATATTTTTGTGAGAATCAATTCATTTTTAAGTAAAGACTTAATCATTGTAGATAATTTATATTCATGTGCGTATATACATAATAAGGAAAGTAAGGTGGGCCAAGAGTGTAAACAAAAGGAAAAAACAATCAAGCAATCATGTTTATAGCTGCCGTATTTCATGTTAAATGTTCAAAAATACTAATTTTCTGTCTTAATCACAGGAAATCTTTAAATACAAATTGTTTTACCAAATTGAAATATATTTTAAGTGATATGAGTAAAACGTATGTATGAGTTAATAAAATGAAATAAACAATAATTGTATTGGCTGTTGCTTCAGTCACACTCAAACGTCCAGAATACGTCAGCACTAATTCACTTAAGAAACATTTCATTTTTGATTAAAATTCACCTTTAGCTAAACAAAAATTTAGAAAACACTGTTTTCAGAAAAAAAAAAAAATACAAACCTTGGCCGCTGCCAACACCACCAGTTGAAGTTACGATGGAACTAGACGTTGAAGGCGGTGGCGGTGGTGGTGCCTGAGTAAAATCCGCTAGATCCCGCTGTTGTCTGTTTATAATGCTTTATGTTAATAAAAATGTTACAAGCATAGGAAATAAATTTGTTTAAATAGTAAATAGAATTTAAAGAATAAAATTATAGGATAAATTGAGAAAATTAAATCTTATTGTAATTTAAGAAATAGAAAAAAACAATATGTAAATATTTTATTTCATAACTAGTTTTTTTTTTAATCCTGGAAACTGTGTTTAAAATCAATCAGCGCATCTATGTGTTTACCCGACTAGGGATATGTCTGTCTTCTATATTTGTTTGAAAATGATAAAATAAGATAAGGAACACAAATTGTGTTTCACAATGCAGGTTCTTGCCATTCCCAGATTAAAAATTGATTTTGTTTAAATTTAAAATCACTGAAAACGGAAATTTGGTTAGAGAAATACATTAATTTTTACTCGACTTTAAGGCCCAACTATAATTTAATTTGGCTCATGCACGCTTAAGTGAAACAGCGAATGTCAAACCCCGAATTAGCTCTTAAGTTTCGCTTCGTTCGTTAACATCGTTAAGATTTTAGTAGTGCGGTTTCATTTACTCATTGGTTGATTTACAAAAAAAAAAAAAAAAAACTTTTTTCTAAGAAAATCTTTGTTTTTATTTTTACCTTTCTCGACTTTTAGTTTTATGAATTTATTATGAAACATTAACCTTTCTTTTAATATTTGTTATGTAATTGGAATTTTATGAGGCCCCAATAAAGTAGAAAAGTATTGCATTTTCCCTGGATTAATCATTTTGTTCATTGATAACCGCTGAAAACTGACCTGAAATTTTTCTTATTATGCCTGGGGGCCGCGGCCCCAATAAACAATAAACCGTAGCAGAAGTGCATGTCCGTTAACTCTTCTCGAGAGTATGAGTTTGACATTGTTATGTGTTGATGAGTCAATATTTTAAATGGTTGTTTACTAAATATGCGATGCCTTTTATTCACCTTTAGGTCTTTTCGTTCAAGAAAAATTGCGGTTTAATCATCTTAAGCTCCTAGCAGGTAGAACCCTTCACCGACAGGTGGCCGCGGCCCCCAGGCATAATAAGAAAAATTTCAGGTCAGTTTTCAGTGGTTATCAATGAACAAAATGATTAATCCAGGGAAAATCCAATACTTTTCTACTTTATTGGGGCCTCATAAAATTCCAATTACAGAACAAATATTAAAAGAAAGGTTAATGTTTCATAATAAATTAATAAAACTAAAAGTCGAGATAGGTAAAAATAAAAACAAAGATTTTCTTAGAAAAAAGTGGTCCTGGTTTTTTTTTTATTTCTCAAAAACGAAAAGACATTTTTGCAACCGGTTTTCTGTTTTCGACTAAAAATTAACAATGGCATTGAGTTTTTAAAGAAAAATTAGTACTTAATTACATAAAATTTTGAAAAAACTAGGTTCAAAAATCATTTTTTTGTTTTTTTTTTTTTTGAAAATTTTGAGTTTGAGAATTAACATTTTTTAAACTATTCATTAAAACAATTAAATTTAAAAACAAAATGAAAGAAGATATTTCTGGCTTTTCAAAAAAGTACAACACGGTGTTCTAAACGAAGCCGTTGATTTTTAATATTTTTTTTTATAAAATAAGACAATTTTTCAGAAAATTGCCCCCCCCCCCGGCTAAACGGGGGGAATAGACCCACCCCCTCCCATACGATTTTTTTCTTGTCTCAGCTCAACCTGCACGCTCTAGCTTTTTGGCACAACGCTCGTGAATTACCCTGTATATATTGCAATGATCGAAAAGTTCAGAGTTGACTATTGTAATGTTCGTGGGGTACGTACGAATTTTCTTGCTACGTACATTCACACTGTTTCTAACAGGGCAGCTGTTTTGGTGCTGAGTAAAACCACCAATCCTACTGAATTTCTAATTCATGGGTTTAGCTTTGTGTCATTATTCTTCCACTACCATGGTCTCGTCGTCTACATTAGGAATGATGTCGCTTACCAATTCCTCTCACAATATGGACGCTGCTCCAACCCTGTTTTCAATTTTATGTGGTTTAAGTTCACTATAAATAAGCACAACATTCACTATTGTTTTCTTTATCGAAGCCCAAATTTGGACAGGGCTTCAACTTCTCGTGAATTTGACGCTCTGTCTGACTCCATTCAAAGAATTGTATCCCTGTATCCCCACACTGAAATCGTTGTTACGGGCGATTTCAATGTACACAATACTATGTGGCTTCTCCGCTCGGGCCAGACAACACCCGAAGAAAATCTTTGCTGAGTTTAACCACCTTACTCAGCTTGTCACCGAGCCCACTCGAATATCGGACATTAATGGCCAAGCGGAAAATACTCCTGACTTGTTTCTTACGCCTGACCCTGATAAATACACTATTAATGTATTAACACCTCTAGGTAGATCTGACCATAGTAAATATCTCGTGTCGAACGAATCCAGTTAAAGAAAGAAGTAAGAAGAGAACCGTATGGCAATACGAAAAAGCCAACTGGGACGGTCTCAATAACTTCTTCCGGACCTTTAATCGGTCACTATGCTTCTTCGATAGTGACGTAGACTCCAGCGCAGATATGATTACTAATATGATTATTTTGGGAATGAAAACTTTTATCCCAAATAGGGTTAAAAGCATCAAACCCAAGGAAAAGTTATGGTTTGATTCAAGCTGTAAAGAGGTTATCAGGGTAACAGAAGCAAAGATCCGGTGTTTTAGAGCCAACCCAACACGACGACAACCGGAACAAGTTCAAACAAGCCATGAAGGCCTGCAAAGCCCATATTCTGCATTGTCCCAAAGGCAGTAAGAATTTTTGGTAATTTGTAAGAAATATGAAGAATTCTTCTTCTTTCTCGGTCTTTACACTCGTTGACAATTACACTCTAGTTGTAAGCCCTCTCGCAAAAGCTAGCCTTTTTGATAGGCAGTTCGCAGCCAACTCTTACAGAGAGTGTCATGACTCCGCCTGTTCTTGAGCGCGTCAATGATTCCATGGGACAAATCTTCTTCCGCACTCGTGCTGTGGCGAGAGTCCTAAAGGATCTCAACATACATACATCCGCTGGTCCGGATGGTATCCCCGCTATTGTTCTGAAGTGGTGTTCTTCCACGCTGACAAGACCCTTGCGTAAGCTTTTCTATCTATCCTATTATTCTGGGCTCGTTCCGAGCAGTTGCACTAACGTCAATTCTTTCTATGGTCATGAAAACGCTGATAAACTATCAGCTCAAAAAAAATCTCGAAGACCGAAAGCTTCTTAATGATCGACGGTTCGGCTTTCGCAGCAAAAGGTCCACTGGTGATTTGATCTCACCGAACAGTTAAACAAATCTTTACATCGTTTTGGAGAAAGTAAGATTGTTGCACTTGATATTTCAACGGCATTTGATAAAGTCTGGCATCTTGCTCTTTTATCGAAAATACGTGCTTTCGGTAACGATGAACCCCTCCTTCTTTGGATTAGAAACTTTCTTTCGAACCGTTCAATACAAGTTGTACTGGGCGGATTCAAGTCTGAAACCCACAATATAAAAGCTGATGTTCCCCAGGGCTCCGTTCTGTCTCCGACCTCTTTTTCATTTTCATTAATGATCTCTTGTCTGTTACTTATTTATTTTTTTATTTCGTTTATTTCGTTTATTTCAAGTATAATAGTTGACATTGACGCATTGAGATTATAATCTTTTAGAGCATCTAAATAAATTTATAACATTTACGAATATATAAAAAAAACAAAAAAAAATTATGAGAATATTATGTACATTGAGATTTAAAATATTTATATATATAAATAATAAAAAAAAAAACAACTGAATTTTAAAATCCTAGAATCTATTCAGAAAAGAAACAAAATAAGTTAAATTTGATGATTTGAAAGGTGCAAAAATAGCTTTCTCTTAAAAGCTGCAGGAGCGATAGTGCTTTGCAATTCATTTGGAAGTAAAAATTCCATTGACGAATTGCAGACACATAGAATGAGCGTTCTGAAATGCAGTGTGAGAAGCGGGGTAAGATTAACTTTAAACCTCTCTGTGAGTTAGCAAAGCTTAGAACAGCGCTTAGATACCTAGGACCTCCACCATAGATGATATTGTGAAGCCTCAAGAGAAGTCGAAATTTTAAGTAATCATCAAGATTCATACCAAAGATACTCTGACGTAAATGAGAAACACTAGTGTATCTTGGTATAGAGTAAACAAAGCGAATGCAGTCATTTAAGGCAACATTTAGTTTCCTTTTACACACACAATCTAAAGCTGGATATACACTCGAGTTAAACGTAAAATAAGGCATGATCAGTGACTTAATGAGATGTTTCTTCATACTGGGATTCAGAATGTCCGAGGACGATCGCAAACAACGTAGACCATAATAAATTTTCCTAATCGTATCGGAAATCGCTTTACAACAACTCAAATTACTGCTTATTTTAAAACCCAAATAAGTGACATCTTTAACATATGAAATGACTTCGTTATTGAGAATGACCAATGGGAAATCGTCAGAGTTGAGCTCATCTCTAGCACATAACATTGCAACTGATTTTGATGGATTTAGAGTCATGTGGTTATCATTAGACCATTCAAATATAGAGTTTAGATCCTCATTTAATCGAGCAATGCAATCCTCCATAAGGCCTATTGGACGAAAAATGTAAAGAACAACATCATCTGCATATAAATGAACCTGGCTGTGGGAAATAAAATCCGGAAGATCATTAATGAATAAAGAAAACAGCAATGGACCTAGAACTGAGCCTTGAGGAATTCCAACATTGGTAGTAAAGGAATTCGAGGTACCAACTTCAGTTTTAATTCGCTGCACTCTATTCTTTAAGTAGTTGCTCAATAACTTCAAAGATAAATTTGAAAAGTTAAACGTTGATTTTAGTTTGGATAAAAGAATGGCATGGTCAATACAATCAAATGCTTTACTAAAATCCAAAAGAACCATGACTCCAAATTTGCCAGAGTCAAGTGCAAAGCGAATATCAGTAGTGACTTTAATAGCGGCAGACTCACAGCTATGTGAGCTGCGAAACCCAGACTGCAATTCCGATAGTAGACAGTTTTCGCTTAGATACAACTGCAGCTGATCATGCATAATTTTTTCAAGTAACTTTCCTAGAAAAGATAAAATGCTAATTGGCCTAAACTCAGTGGGCTTGGAAGGGTTAACTTTTTTTGGAACAGGGATAACGTATGAGTTTTTCCACTCCTCTGGAAATTCACCACTGTATAAACAATAGTTGAAAATGTGAATCAAGTAGTTAGTTATAAGCGGGAAAATAAGCCTTAAGAATTTTGGAGGAATACAATCAGGACCAATCGCATCAGATTTCACAGATTTGATTGAATTTAAAATATCATAAGCACTAATACAAACAAAACAAAAAGAACTTTCACTATCAGGCAGATCAAAAATACTTTGAGGAGTTTCTGAGCTAGAGTAGAGAGGGATTAAAGAATTTTGCATTACATCAGGGCGATAAGGACATTTATATTTGCTTTTGTCTTCTGTTACACCAATTTGCTTTAGATTTTTCCAGACTTCTCTGGAGCTCAGTGAAGGGTCCAGTTTCTGCAGTAAGTAAGATCGCTTACAATTACGTATAGTAGAATTTACTTTGTTACGCGCATACACATATTGCCTTTTGTTAAAATCAGTAGGGCTTCTCTTGAACTTTCGGAAAAAACGTTCTCTTTCTCTTATTAGAAATTTAATATTGCTAGTAAACCACGGACATCTGTTAAACTTCAGTTCCTTCGTAATTAATGGCACATAAGAATCATACAAATTCAAAATTAAGTTATTAAGCAAAGAAACTTTAGTGTTAATATCTGGTGTGAAGAATATATCATTCCATAAAGAGCTGTTAAAGTCACGCATTACATTTTCAAAACAAAAATTTCTATACGACCTATAACTGAGCGTTCTTGCAAGATTAGTAACATTAACACCAAATTGAAACGAGCAAAAAATAAAATCATGAATAAACTCAGAAGTTGGTCTAACTTGGTCGTAACCTAGAACTTTTTCCCTAGAGCTGGTCAAGAACATATCAAGTAGAGACGGGTTCAAGTTTGACTTGAAGCATGTTGGCCACTGGTTATTGACCACTGAAAGGCCCATTTTATCACAGAAATGCAAGAAAAGTCTTGAAGAACTATTATTTGCCAAGAAATTTACATTGAAATCACCTCCTATCAATATGTTATTGTACTTTGAATTGAGTCTGAGTAAGGTTTCTTCCAATTCTAACAGATTTTCCTCAGTAAAAAATTTAGGTGGGCAATAAATGGTGACAAGTAACAATCTCTCAACCGAATTTCTCACTTCAACGCAAATGAAATCGATTTTACTACAAACTGACTTGAAAACTGTGTTGACTAGCAAATTGTCACGTATGTACATACAAACGCCCCCTCCGACCCTATTTTTCCTATCACTTCTAATCCAATAAATTGTTTCGCTGACGATAGTACCCTTAGCTTGTCATATTCGTTCCCAGACTCACATCCGTCCTCTTTGGATGTGGAACTGCAACGGCAAAATATGATAAACTCATTAAACTCCGACTTAAACAGCATTGTACAATGCAGAATTAAAAACCGTGTAGAGTTTAATGCTTCGAAAACTCAATGCTGTCTTTTATCTTTGAAGCTAGATATAGCCCCCTTGCCACTGTCCATGAGTGGCACTTGCATCAATGAGACCGAACATTTCGTGATTCTCGGTATGTGCATCCACCTCTTGTGGACCGATCACATACGCGATGTCGCGCAAAATGCTGTTTGGGTTTCTTCAGACGGTGCAAGAAATTTTTCTCCCCGTCTGATCTGGCTATTACCTGCAAGACTTATATCCATCCAAAGCTTGAGTACAATTCCTATCCTTGGGCTGGTGCCCCAGCTACATACTAAAGCATCTTGGATGGTATACAAAAAAGTGCAGTAAGAATGATTTGTGACAGAGACATCACTTACTCATTCCTTGTTTTATCGTTACGTTTACGATAATTGCTCTAGTGAAATGGCCAGTTGCATTCCAACCCTCAAACGATTCAACCATTATACCCGCGCTTCCACGAATGTCCATCAGTTTACCCTCGAGCCCAACTTCGGTCGTACGCTCAAGTATAGAGAATCATTCTTTAGCCGTACTACGCGAATGTGGAACTCTCTTGCACACTCTGTCTTTCCCGATCATTGCAGTGTTCAGGAATTTAAGAACTGTGTACACCGGCACCTCCTCTCCAACCCCTTCCCTATTTCCTAAAGCACTCACTGTGTCTATGGCATAAGGGTATAAAAACCCCTTGTATGTACTTCAAATTGCATACATACTAGAGCTCTTGATACCCGGGTACCCGGGTACCCGGGAATTTCGGGAATTAACCGGGTAGCAAATACCCGGGTATTTGCATGGTGTTCGGGTACCCGGGTACTCGAAACATAACAATCGTATGTCCGAGTACCCGGGTACCCGGGTATTTGGAACTCTTACACAATGAAGCTGAAGTTGTTTGAAAAAATGGATGCTTTCATGAAGGATTTGCATATTGGGGGTGGATTAATATGATTATGTAGTTTATAAGGATGGTTTTGATTATTTGTGTGGTTTATTTGTAATTCATAAAAAAATGCAATTTGTTGGATGGATTTTCATTTTATTAGTGGTTGAAAAATGAAAAGTTATAAACCGATCTTGGCCGTCGTCGTCGTCGTCGTGGTGGTGGTCGTCGTCGTGTCGTGTTCGTCGTGGTCGTGGTCGTCGTAGTCGTAAATAAAGAAGGAAACAAAGCTGTTGGCAAGTGTTTGTTGATTTTGTTATTGTTGTAATGTACGAAAAAGAAATGCAAGTTGTGTGTGGATAGTGATAATTGAAAGGGGTGATTTTATTATGTTGGTTAATCACTCTCCTGCATTTTCCTATGTATGGCCTTCGTCAAACAGGTAGTTGGTGCGATTTCCTTTGTTTTGGTGATTCATAAAAAATATTTGGTTGAAAATATTAGTTGGATTATTGTTTTATTAGGGGTTGAAAATTAAGATAACCGATTTGGTGTGTTTGGTGTGTTGTCGTCGGTTATCTTTTTATGATGGTTTATTGGTCTTTTTCACGATCGTTATGTTTCGAGTACCCGGGTACCCGGGTATCTGAATACCATGCAAATACCCGGGTACCCGGGTAATTTGGAATAATTCGAGTACCCGGGTACCCGGGTATTATTTCGGGTACCCGGTCAGAATCAAGAGCTCTAATACATACATACTTGAATTCTTGATCAAAGTTGATCAAAGTTAATTATTTCTTAAAAGAAGCAAATCGAAATTCACAGTAACCAATATTTGTTTCACAGATAGCAACGTGCGTCGGTATACCGGCCGAGTACTTTTGCTAGCATGAAGAAATTTTCGATCGATTTTTGACATTGGCTTATGTTCACTTAAGCAAATATAGTTGAGCCTTTACATTTAATTGTTGGACAACAGTACAATACAACATAATGTTCTATATTCTATCACATCTTTTACGCTTTTATGAACCAAGAAACATTCTTAAATAAAACATCCTTTCTGCAAAATAAGGAAATAATCGCAACTAAAAATGTGAATCTGTTATGAAATTCTATCAAGTATATTCAAAAATTAAAACTAAAGTCGTTTTCAAAATCTGCTGTTTGTATTTCTGCTCGGGCAATAATAACATAGTACTTAACTCAGGATATAAATTTGAATAGTCACAAAATCCGAAAAACTAAATAATTCTGGCTTTGATGATATAAATAAGCTGATCAATATACAAATACATAAGGGGGGTTCACACTATCAAATATATTTGACAAATTTGCTTGATGAATATTTGATGACTTGAAGCCTTAGCGTTCGCACTCATCAAACATGTTGTCCAACATCATTTCTTTTAAGATTTTTGACCATGGCGGACGTATGGGTAGCGACTCTCATTATTATGGTGGGATGAGGAATAAAAAAAAAAAAAAAACAAGGATTTGCAAGGAAAAGAGTTTAGGCAAAGGAATTGTAGCTCTTGCAACTAGTCACTCCAATTATAAAAGAAACGAGACACAAATATGAGAGAAGCATTTTCATCTCACAAAAGACTGAGTGCAACTCTCCGATTCTTAGCAACCGGAAGTACTCATCCCCTGACCTTTACCTTCAACCATATTGTCCGTTCTTTTTTAAATGTTTCGCACGAATTATAAATCTTCACTCACCGGAAATTATTAGTTAACTAAAGATTGAACTGAAAGCTCAACTGAAATGTATTTACACATCAGTTTAACTGAAACTGAGTCTGAACTAAAACGGGCTAAACAGGTAATAAAAATACATTGCTAATAATTTTTTTCTTAGCAGTAGCTACTAGAGGTCTGCATGAATATATTCATTTGCCGTCACTGACCAAGCACAGTACTGCAGTGTATTCTGTTTGTTGCATGCATATAAAGTAGTGTACACTAAAAATGAATACACTATTCTTTAAAACAAGCACTGCACACCATTCGATCCCTTTATAATAGAACAAATACACTGCTTGGTTTCTCTCCAAAGCTTGAATGCTTGAATCAAATAGAACAGAACAAGCCTAACAGTTAAAAAACACCGAATACAGCGAATACACCGAGTATGTTTCAAATCAAATACACTGTTTGGTTTCTCAACACTATAGGTACACATAGTTTTGACTAAGTAAATCAATTGGAAAAAATAAAAGTGCTAAACATAATTAGTTTACATTATGCATATATCTATATTTATGTTTATATTTCACTTACATATATACCAGTATATATGTAAGCATTTAATAAGCATTTTATAAATATTTCCAATTGTTTTTACCATTATATAGCCTGAGATTTCTACTTTCTATATTGATCTTGACTTTGATCGTTTAAAATTTAAGACATCTCGACACGAGTGTTCTTTTTTTTACCTCAACAGCTATTTCAATCCTTAGTTGGTGATAAAGAACAGTTTTTTTTATTCACCCTTGCATTCTTGAGCAGTTGAAAGTTTTCAATTAGCTTGGTGGTATTTGAATATGATTCGGTGTATTCGGTGTTTTCAATAAAAACTCGCTGTATTCGATGCATTTGAGAAAAAAATCAAGTGGGTATTCGTTTCCAGTAGATACACTATTCTAATGTTTTGGTTTCAGTTTGTGATTCATTTGATTTGTTTTTCAAGCAGTGAGTGCAGCGAATAGTGTATTTGAAAAAATATAGAACGGCTTGGAAGTAGTTTCAAGCCACTCGTTGCAGATGTCTAGTAGCTACCAGAGATTAAAATGAGTATGTTTGAACAGTTCGAACACGTCCAACCTTTTCTTGTGTGCTTGTTCATACTCGTTCGTTTGCAACCCTTATTTATGAATAAATTGATTCATAAGTAAAAAGGCTTGTTAGTCAAACCAAGCAAGCAGAGGAAACTCGTAAATATTTTTCGGTTTCGATCATTTCAAGTCAAATTGATTCACAAGCAATTTGTTTGCTTGTACTTACTCAATCATGTTCGAGTTTTCGGGTAAAATTGATTGGATGTTTCAATTTTTTTTTCTCTACGAAGAAAGAAAAGAAAGATGTAGGCTTTGTATGGGTTATAATTTAATGAATAAAAATATTTATAAATGAGTAAGGTGGCCAGATTTGCAGTCATAAATATAATAATCTGCACTGGAAACATTATTTTTCACATAAATTAAAGAAAGGATTTATTAATGAATGCATACATTAAATGTAGGCTAGGTATGTTTGTATAGGTACCTTAATAGAAAGTAGTGATTGACGAAGATTATGTCGTGGGAATACCTGCTACCGGTTGGTAGAGAATGCAGTTTTGTAAGGAAATCTACCTATTACCAAGCTATCTACTACTTTCTGGATAATATATTGTAATCCCTTTCTAGGGTGGGATGTTGGCTCTTTTTTAGAGCATTAAAACAAAAATTGAGGCATGAAAGAAGAATTCAAGCTATGAATGAATTAGTTTCAGTAATAATTTTTGGTTTTTCGCATTTTTTTTTATAAAATAAGATTTTTTTGTTTCAATGAGTACATTTTTAAATATTAAGATTCAAATGAAATCATAAAGATATAGAACGTATGGTTTTAAAGGTATGAGATGTGCAAATCGATTCAAGAAAATATGCCAGATATTGTGCATGTTCTACAGCAGAAACAACAGCTGCAACGAATTCAAGAAATCAACAATTATTTATTGAATGAAATTGTTATATTCTTGACTCCCTTTAAAGAGACGACCTGCACCCTGGATTATACGGATTCATTCAATTTAACTGAATTCAAAGGAAAAGTGAAAAATTATCTTATAACTTTATTTTACCCTGAGATCAAGCTAACATTCAAGACCGCTAAGTTCTAATATCCGTTATGCAACAACATAAGACTATTTCAAGCAGCAGAGAAGACTAAAATGTACGATTTTATAAAGTCCCTAGTCCTCCAGCCATTGAACCAAATACGAACTCTTTGGATATGCAACCGTCAGTTTCTTCAAGGGAATGTCATATGTACGCCGATTTTGCTGGAGAAAATTCAACTGAAAACGCGGATTAATTTGCTCATGAAATCAAAATGTATTTTGAAACCCATACACAAGGTCCTGTTGTTATTCTACAATGGTTTTTTGAACACAAAAAATCAAAAGAATCAAAATATGTGGATTTTTTCATTTCTATTCGTTTCTATTTTATTCGAAAAATTATACACTGGTATAAAAATTCGAGAATGAAAAAAATCAACGATGAAAATAAACCTCCTGACCATAAATTACCTACATTTCCACTCAGCACATAAATCTCAAACAAACCAAACAATATTTCTCGATTTACTTACAAGCGCCATGAATAATGGAGTGCTGATTGTATGCGATTCTACTTTCAATCAGTAAACTCGTTTGAACTCGTTTGAAATAAGGGATGACTTGTAAATAATTTTACTCATGAATAAAAAAACTCGAAATTACTTGTTTGATGGTTGACTCAGTTTGATCAAACTCATTTTTTTTGAGTAAGTACCCGAAACTTACAAGCAATACTTGACTCATTTTAATCTCTGGTAGCTACCATGACTATCAGCTCGTATTAATATAAAACTAAAGCTACGTGTACACGATTGCAATCTGCAAATATTGCCAGATCTGTCAGTGAAAAATTTGTCTGAAATGGCTGACAATCGTGCTGCTGACTCTGTTTTTTTTTTATCTTTGTTGTATGGCAACAGCTGATTCGAACAGCTCCGGAATTCTAGCATGGTGAAAATGCGATAATAAAACCGTAGAGAATATATAATACCTAGAGTCGCGACTTCGGGTGTTCTCTCTCTTTTTGCCTACAAGCTGCAATTTGGTCGTTTTGTACTAATTTAGTGAGAATGTGTTAGTTTTCCAATGCTAAATGAGAAACTGCACCAATCCATTCGCACTGAGTTAAATACAATGCTCAAGTTTGAGTCGAGGTAGGTTTCATGGGCTCAAATTTCGAAAATAAGATTCCGTTGAGCTCATAATTTTCAAAAAAAACTTAAACACACAAAGAAATGCATGCAATATAAAAAATAATTGCGGTATATTGATTCTTTGTACTTTTAACATATAAATGCACTATAATTTACCAATATTTGTATCAAAAATCTAAATAAATCTTAAAAAAAAAAAACACAAGAGAAAATGGAAATAGTACGCATACAATCGTGCGTTTAGTCTCGTATTTGCTGTGGTGGAAGTCTGTCACTTTGGGCCAGTGTTACCGCAGGGAAAATATTTTCGAGTTCCAGAAGCTTGAAAAACGAATCATATACCCCTCCACGGGGTAAGCCTTGACGTGGCGGAGCGGCTTACGGTAACTACTACTATGAAGCTTAGAGCTATGCGATCGCAAAACTTGATTTCGCAGAAGGGCCTCCCATGGTCGACAGGTCGAAGCGGAGTAGGCTGTTACTACCAATTACCCCACAACGAAGGAGTGTTCCCACCAAGGCACTTCCACCGAGGGACGGCAGCGAACGAATTTCTTCTTTGGAATCAACGGTGGCGTCTCCAGTTCCAGTTAGGCCGAACTACTTGGTGAACACCTTTACGGGCTACTTCGACTTATTTGAAGCCCAGGCCGTAAAAGGAGTAGTTTTCCCGGCTTTTGCACTTGGAGTCACATCAAGTGCCTGGTACTCCAGGTTGGGGGTTGTGCGTCGGGGTGATTTCCCGACCACGTAGAAAAAATCTTAGTTGCGAAGCAACAACAGGCTTCGGAAACGGACGGATACACTGATGACGACCCAAGCAAATGTACAAAGGACAACGATTTTCGGATATGCACGTGGAATGTTAGGTCCCTTAACAGACCGCGTGCTGCCGAACAGTTAGCGGAGACCCTCAACTGCAAGCAGATATTACCGCTATCCAGGAAATGCGATGGGATGGACCGGGCAAAAGGAGGAAACTGCGACATATACTATGGTAATTGCTTGTATTAAGTATTCAATAAATAAATAAATGAAATTTACCGAGAGCAACAACAGCGACTCTTTGGATTCGGATTCGTTGTGGGAAGCAGACTCAGGCAAAAAGTCTTGAGCTTCAAATGCGTGAGCGAACGCATCACGACAATCCGAATCAAGGCTCAATTCGGCAACATTAGCCTAATATGTGCGCATGCCCCCACAGAAGAGAAAAAGGACGACACCAAAGACGAGTTCTACGAGCTCCTTGACAAAACGTATGAGCAATGTCCTAGTTATGACATTAAAATTGTTCTCGGCGATTTTAACGCGAAGCTGGGAAAGGAGGACATCTTTGGTGGAACAGTCGGAAAGCACAGCCTGCACGACACCACTTCCGATAACGGATTCAGGATCGATTTTGCTGCGGGGCGAAATGTTGTGGTAGCAAGCACCTGGTTCCCTCATCTCAACATCCATAAAGGTACATGGAGATCTCCTGATCAATCAACCGTCAACCAGATTGATCACATTGCGATCGACGGAAGGCACTTGTCCAGCATTTTAGATGTTCGAACTTTTCGAGGAGCTAACATCGACTCGGACTATACCTCGTCGTAGCCAAGGTAGTGCTACGAATATCCCGACAACGGCCAAAACAAGGAAATGCTGCAAGAAAATTCGACGCCGGACGGCTACAATCGCAAGAGATCGCCAAATCCTTCTCTGATCGAGTGTCAAGTAAACTCTTAAGGAGTCCTATGCCGCCAACATCAAGTATCGAAGACCAGTGGCAACATTGCCAGAGAGCAGTTATAGATGCCGCCTCTAATGTGCTGGGTTTCACACAGCCACCAAAACGAAACCCCTGGTTTGACGAAGAATGCACGCAGGCCCATGCAGCCAAGCAGGAGGCATACAAAGCGGCGCTGCATAGAAGGACAAGAGCTGCTCGTGAGCTCTACGAGCAAAAGAGGAGAGAGGAACGCCGGCTTCTCAGGAGAAAAAAGAGAGAGTACGAGAAGCGTCAGATCGAGGATGTAGAGAGAGTCAACAGCAGGAATGAAGTTCGGAGGTTTTACCGAAAGGTTAAACAGCTGGCTCAAGGTCATCGAGCGAGAACCGATGCCTGCAGAGATAAACAAGGGAACATCATAGTAGAATCGCAGTCAATGCCGGGAATTTGGAAAGACCACTTCTGTAGATTGTATAATGGCGACGACGAACAAAATACCGACGTCAGCTGAGTTGTTCAAAGCAGCAGGCGACGAGCTAGATAGGAGCATGCACAAAATCATCTGTAAGATATGGTCAGAGGAATGCATGCCCGATGAATGGAACCTCAGCATTGTTTGCCCGATCCTGAAGAAGTGAGATCCTTTAAACAGCGCCAACTATAGAGGAATAAGTCTACTAAACATCGCCTACAAGATCCTCTCTGCCGTAATATGTGAACGTCTGAAGCCTTTCGTCAACAATCTGATTGGTCCTCATCAATGTGGCTGACTATCTTCCAAAAATCTGTTCAACTTCTCGCGTACGCCGATGATATTGATATAATAGGACGAACACAGCGTTATGTCAATGGCGCCTTTGTGAGAATTGAGACAGAAGCGGCAAAAATGAGTTTAGCGGTAAATGAGGGAAAAACGAAGTAAATGCTGTCTTCGAGGAAGGACACCCAACACCGACGGCTCGGGCAGAACGTCACAATAGACACTTATAACTTCGAGGTAGTAGAGGAGTTTGTCTACCTAGGCTCCGCTATAAACACGAGCAATAACACCAGCGCCAAGATCAGACGAAGAATAACTCTTGCTAATCGCTGTTTCTTTGGGCTAAGAAAGCAATTGAGTGGAAAAGCCCTCTCTCGAGCAACTAAGATAAAACTGTACAACACACTCATCATCCTAATCCTGCTGTATGGTGCGGAAGCATGGACCCTGACAAAATCAGATGAAAATACCTTAGGCTGTTTCGAGAGGAAAGTTCTTCGGGTCATCTTTGGCCCCGTGTGCATTGAAGGGAAATGGCGAAGAAGATACCACAGCGAACTTTACGGGTTGTACAACGACATGGACCTAGCCAGAAGGGTCAAGGTCCAGAGACTCAGATGGCTTGGTCATTTAGAGCGAATGGACACCAATGCTCCGGCCCGGAAAGCCTTCGACACTATTCCCGAGGGACGTAGGAGGAGAGGAAGACGGCGACTCAGGAAGAGGACCTCAATCAACTTGGAGTGCAAAACTGGAGACGACTAGCTAAGGACCGAGCTAGCTGGCGGAGACTGTTGATTGAGGCCCAAGTCCACAACGGACTGTAGCGCCACTTTAAGTAAGTAAGTAATACAAAAAAAACCAGTCCACGCTAAAAAAATTTAAATTATTTCAGAAATCTTTTTTTTTTAATTTTGAACATACGAAAAATTCATTGTATGGTTCTAATGTTCGAAATACAAGCGTTTAGGACAAGAAATAGACGATTTAAACATGTGATTATTTATTACAAAACATAAAATTCTTAGTAATTGTACCTATTTTTGTCTGCAAAAAAACCAGTCAAACGTGATAAAAAAGAGTCCCGGAGTCAAGGAAGAAAAAAACGAGTCCTTTTTGACTCTATAGAGGCCATGTGGTAACACTGCTTTGGGCAACAGGAAACAAATTTTACTCACGGCTGAGTACTCACTCTTTTGTCACCTCTTACACGAAAAAAAGAGAGGATTGTGAGAGTTCACCTCAGACAAATTTTGAGGGTGTTTTCGTCAAGGGAGGAAAAGGTCGCGACTCTAGGTATTATATATTCTCTATGAATAAAACTGTGATAATAATCAGAGCTCACTAAACCATTCGCAATTTAGCATACCTTTGATTCTCTATTCATAATAGGCGTTTTCTTTTTTACAAAGTGAATTCTCAAGTTCAATTTTGTGCTTCGTTTTTAGTTCAGCGTGTTCAGAGCATCAAAGTTTACTTTTTTTCGTTCACAGCACTGATTCTGATTGTTAAGAGTTCGACAGACGCGCTCGCTATAAAGAAACCGAGCGTTGTGACCAAAATGCCTGACCAAACAACCAAGAGAATATAAATTTTGTGATAAAAAAAGAGTCTAGTATATTATTTATTAATACCATTTGTTGCTTACAACAATGTCAGTAAGATATCTTTATGTATGGAATCTCAAAAGTATACAATATACTACAAATTTCCTAAAACAAATTTGTATAATAATTTCAGTAATATACAGTCAGTCACAAAAGTAAGTACACAATATGCATTAAACTACTTTCTGTTGCAATAGCTGTATGATTGCAATCATATTGGCCTTGAAACAAGTTTGATCTATTGTCCAACATGTATTCAGTTTGGATACGTGCAAAAAAGGACCGTTATGTAAACTCAACTCGTTGCTTTGGAGATAGCTTACAAAATCAAACTAATTTTTATGACAAAAGTAAGTACACAGTTAGAATATTCCATTGTAACACTTGCACAAATACGCACAATTTTCAAAAAAGGTGAGTCATTATCCAATTTTACAATTCCTTCATTTGTTTTGATTGTTTTGTATGCAAAACTAACACTTAAATAGGACAAAAGTTGATACCGCAAAAATAATTGATACAAGCCCATTTACAATTCATAAAATAATAACAAAGTACCAGCGTACAGGAAACACTAAAAATAAAGCCCGCAGCGGACGCCCACGTATCTTCACACCTGCAGAAAATCGAATCATTATCTAGATGATTCTTCATTATCAAATCCTTCAAATCTTGTGAAAGTTGGTAACCACTAGGAGCCATATCAACTTTTGTCCTATTTAAGTGTTAGTTTTGCATACAAAACAATCAAAACAAATGAAGGAATTGTAAAATTGGATAAAAACTCACCTTTTTTGAAAATTGTGCGTATTTGTGCAAGTGTTACAATGGAATATTCTAACTGTGTACTTACTTTTGTGATAAAAATTAGTTTGATTTTGTAAGCTATCTCCAAAGCAACGAGTTGAGTTTACATAACGGTCCTTTTTTGTATGTATCCAAACTGAATACATGTTGGACAATAGATCAAACTTGTTTCAAGGCCAATGTGATTGCAATCACAGAGCTATTGCAACAGAAAGTAGTTTAATGCATATTGTGTACTTACTTTTGTGACTGACTGTAAATCAGGTTATATTCTCACTTTTAGTTTCTCATTTTAGCGCGTCTGAACTTGTTCAGAGTTAAATAGGTTATGAATTGCGCTTTTTAATTTCAAATGTGACGATGAATACAAACTCAATGAGTACTTAAAGGTTGGCAAAAAATAATGGCGCAAATTTATAGTCAGATAAAGTACAGTTTAAAATTATTTTAGTCGATACTAAACTGATACCATAGTTTTTGACAATTATAGTCGAAAAAAACCAACTTTAAAGTTAGTAGCTGGTGCTAAAATTAATACCGAGGAATGTACCTTTTAACTTTTAATATCGACTTCAAAGTTCTGTGGTGTAGCATAAAATTTTAAAATGATTTCAGATAGTTTATTTGAAGATTTTAATAATTTTGATGTTTATGAACTTTTTCGAATACGGAAAGTGTATAAAAACCGGGCAAAGCCTTTTGATGGCCTCGACGAAGACGAATTATTATAAGATCACTGTCAGGTTTTTGATTGAGAACCTTCATATCGAAGGAGAAGAACCTTTGACAAATCGTGGGCTTCCTACACCTGCATACATTCTTACAAGTCCTTTATACAAAATATTACAGTTTGTGAAATCCAACACAGTTTAAGAGCGATTGTTTTACACAGTTAAATACAATTTTGTAGGTGAAAATACAGTTTGAAATCTGAATTGAAACCGTGAAAATTGTCTGTTATAAAAAAAAGGAATTTGGGAAAGGAAATTATGAAAAAAAATAACATAGGAAATATTTATAGAAATATTTCTTTAAAGCGTGGAGTCATGAGCCATGACAAAAAGGGAATGTTAACGCAATTGGTCAAGAAGCATCTTTCACTATCTAGAAAAAGGGCAACAAAATGCGAAATTAATCCTTTTTCTTCCAAGAAAATGAAGTGTAAAAAGGACTTGTAAAAATATATGCAGGTGTAGGAAGCCCACGATTTGTCAAAGGTTCTTCTTCTTCGATATGAAGGTTCTCAATCAGAAACCTGACAGTGATCTTATAATTATTCGTCTTCGTCGAGGCCATCTAAAGGATTTGCCCAGTTTTTATACACTTTCGGTTTTCGAAAAAGTTCATAAACATCAAAAATATTAAAATCTTCAAATAAACTATCTGAAATCATTTTATAATTTTATGCTACACCACAGAACTTTGAAGTCGATATTAAAAGTTAAAAGGTACTTTCCTCGGTATTAATTTTAGCACCAGCTACTAACTTGAGTTGTTTTTTTTTTCGACTATAATTGCCAAAAATTATAGTATCAGCTTAGTATCGACTAAAATAATTTTAAAATGTACTGACTATAAATTTGCGCCATTATTTTTAATGTTGGTAGCAGTCAGAGATGCCAGTGATGCCACTGTCACTGACACCAATATAAAATTCCTGCATATAAAGAGCTCAACTGTTTTTCAAAATTAAATCAGAATGTTCATAGCTAAATTTGTTCAGAGGAAGTTCAGCATGCTCTGAAGACTCAGAGCTAGTTCACAGGTATGTATTTCTCGGGTTTAGAAATTTGGCTATTGTTTTAAATAAGATGTCTGTAGAAAAAATCGATGCAACATTTTTGATAAATACACAGATGATTTTTCTTTTTAGATAACAAGCAAAAAATAAATACATTGAAAAAAAAAGTTAGATGAAAGTGTAGACGTTTTAAAAGTACAAGTTATGGTAACTATACTAAAATCGGATTGTAAAATAAAATACATATAGACCACATAAAGTAAATTTTGCTCCTCTTATGGCTAAAAGCAAACTGACCTCTGGTTTTTTGTATTTTTCTTGGACTTTTGCATATGTACCTACTATATACTGCTCTAGAATTGGCACGAGGCTGAATTTTGTGTTGGGAACTCGCCTTGTTTTTTTAAGGAAACCAGAATAGTTCTCCCTGAATTTCGAGGAGCCACTGTCGTCGATTCTTGATGATGCCAATACTGGAGTAGCATACATGTATACAAAGCTTGGACTTAGGTTGTTACTGGTATTTAATTTTATATAAATTCCCATGTACAGATTTCTCGTTTAAATTGTATTGAAATGTGTTCTAGCTGGTGCGCAAGTACAAATCAGTAACTTTATGTTTGAATACAATTAAAATTTGAAAACAAAATTTTAATTTAATATTTACAATTTCAAAGTAATTCCATCAGCGTCAAAACTCTAACGATTATAAAGAAAGTATGTTTTACTACCCGAAACCACTAACCAAATTTATAACTTTTAAACTTATGAATATGATTTGCAAAATTTACTTACCCCACTCCCAACCTAGCCTGCATTGGTGGAGGAGCATCCGTTGGTTCACTTGTTGATTTCCTTTTGTATCCACTTCTAACCATAATTTGTTCACCGTACTGCAAGTGAAAAGAAAAAAAGGTTCAAGATTTCCCAAGTAAAATGTAAAATCATGTTATGTGCATGTTATTATGCATTTCTATTTGGCAATTTAAGAGCGCAATCAAAAACCCGTTTTTTGTTTGTTTGTTGTGTAATCTATAGATTCATAACAAAGTTGAGATTCTTTAGAATGCCAAAAAAGTGATTAATTGGAATTCTAGATAGCCAAAGATTGCTAGATCTTTTTGTGATCGTGCCTCCGAAAAGTCCTTTGCTGCCAGCACAAAATATAGAGAACTAGTGGCAGCACTGCCATGCAGCCATCAGAGATACCGCCTCTGAAGTGCTAGGGTTTACACGGCCACTACAACGAAACCCCTGGATTGACGATGAGTGCCGGCGGGCACATGCAGCTAAACAAGAGGCATACAAAGCGGCGTGAACAGAAAAGGAGAGAGGAGAATAAACTTCTCAGAAAGAAAAAAAGGGAAAATGAGAAGCGCGCGACCGAGGAGATAAGTTCTACAAAAATGTAAATCAAACCTCCAGGGCTTATACACCTCGAACCAAAGCCTGTAGACCATCATGGGAACATCGTAGTGGAACCGCCGTCAGTGCTGAGGATATGGAAAGACCACTTTTCCAAGCTGTATAATGGCGATGACAAGCAAAACTCCGTCAGCAATACAGTACCATTCAATTTGGGTGCAGAAGGCCAACAATTCCACCCACCCGACAAGGACGAAGTGAATATAACGATATCTTAACTTAAGTATAACAAAGCTGGAGCAGACGGGCTAGCCGCCGAAATGTACAAATCCGCTGGAGATGATTTGGTTAGGAGCATGCACCAGCTCATCTGCAAAATTTGGTCGGAGGAAAGCATGCCCGAACGAATGGAACCTCAGCATCGTATTCCCAATTACAAAGGTATTAGGGCCATTTGCTGATTCGGAACATAAATTTATGTTCAACTTAAAGTTTTCATTGTTATATGGGACGTTCCGGAATTCTTAAGTTCGACATAAAATCCCCATACAAAAGGAGAACTTTAAGTAGAACATAAATTTATGTTCCGATTCAGCAAATGGCCCTTAGTCTTCTTAACATCGCCTAAATCGTCCTCATGTATGGTGCAGAGACATGGACCTAGACTACATCCGATGAAAACGCTTTGGGCTGCTTTGAGAGAAAAATTCTTCGAGTGACTTTTGGTCCTCTCTGCATAAATGGAGAATGGAGACGAAGATTCAACCAAGAACTGTACGAGTTGTTCAGCGACACTGATCTTGCCAGGAAAGTTAAAACAACGATAGCAACTTAGAGATGCTTCAACCAATGGCTTTTTCCGTCAATTCCTTTATTTGGCTGGAGTTATAGCCGATCATCAGACTCCTTTATTAGTCGTGCTGACTAGTTGTTCTTTCATTTTAATCGAAAAACTTTTTGAGTTCACATTTGGGATTTGAGCCTAGGACCAGCCAGTTGGGAAGCCAATGCACTACGCACTGCGCTAACAACTCCACTGATGTTTTGGTTTCCCATTGCAGACTTTTTATTGTTTATCAATTGCAATGAATAGACATGTATTTTTACAAGCTCCTCAAAGTATGCTATCTTGTTCCGCTTTCATTTTTTCTAATTTCCTATCTTTGTGTGACAACGGTTTTTGTTGTACACACAGAGGGTTAGATTATTGAAAGTTTTTGACATTAGTCGGTTCATTTTGTTATAGTTTGTTTTTGTGTTATTTAACACTGCAGTTAGGCTGCGTCCAATTCAATTGGCTTCCCAACTGGCTGGTCCTAGGTTCAAATCCCAAATGTGAACTCAAAAAGTTTTTCGATTAAAATGAAAGAACAACTAGACAGCACCACTAATAAAGGAGTCTGATGATCGGCTTGGCACCCGTGAAATAGCTATAACTCCAGCCATATCAAGGAATAGACGGAAAAAGCCATTGGTGGAAGCACCTCTAAGTTGCTATCGTTGTTCAAACACATAAATGGAATTGACGGACGCAGCCTAACTGCAGTGTTAATTTACACAAAAACAAATTGTCAGAAAAGTTAAAGTCCAACGACTTAGATAGTTGCGACATGTAGAGCGAATGGAAAACAATGCTCCGGCTCGTAGAGTCTTCGAATCCAACCCGGAAGGACGTCACAGAAGAGGAAGACCGCGACTCAGGTGGTAGAGGACCTGAACCAACTAGAGACCGAACTAGCTGGAGACGTTTGTTGGAAGAGGCCCTGGTCCGACCTGGACTGTAGCGCCACCATAAGTGAGTAAGTAAGTAAGATAGCCAAATAAAAATGTCAATACAATATTTGTTTACCGCTGGTGGTGGAACTAGTCTTTGCTGTAACTGTTGCTGTTGCTGAATCTGCTGTTGGTGTTGTAGGTGTTGTTTTTGTTGTTGCTGTTGCATAAGAGGCTGTGGAGCATTTGTGTTTGCTTGAGTGAAGGCTAAGCTATTTTGATTAACACTTATTAAGCCCATTTGGTGTTGCTGTTGCTGATGATTTTGTTGGAGAAATGTTTGTGGTGGAGGTGGTTGAGTTTGATAAACATTAAATTGCTGCGTTGTAGGTTGTGCTTGCATTTGAACTTGATGCATCATTTGAGGTTGGAATTGTAGTTGAAGCTGCTGTTGCATCATTGGTTGTGAAAAAGTGACTGCTATTGGAGCTGTCTGTTGAGCTCCTGACACAGGAATACTGCTCATTGACATTGGAGGCGGTGGAAGTGTATTTAAATCTCCAGCTGAAATTTGTTGAGTCACAAATTGAGTTGGTTGTGGAGCACGTGCTTGCCATTGTGCTGTTGCCGTGCTCATGACATAATTTTGTCCATTCGGTGCTGTATGAATGTATTGCTGTGTCTGTTGATGTTGTTGCGGTTGCAACGGTATAACTTGCTGTTGGAATTGATGAATGCTTGCACCCTGATTGGTGGTTGTGGTCGTAAAAAGAGTATTACCGACTATATGTTGTTGGACACCATTCATTGGAGGAGGCACTGACATTGTTATTGCGGGTGGAGGAATGTGCTTCATTGGTGGGGGAGGTTGCCGCATTAACTGCTGCTGAGTTGGTGGTGGTAAGGAAGTGAGAGCTCGTACAAGCGACGCGTCGGTTTCTACGACAGGAGCCACACCAGAGTCTTCCTCAATTACAGGCAATTGATCAGTTTCCTCTTGCTTCTCAATTGTGTATTCGTCATTGTCGGTAGATGAAGCTTGTTCTGTTCTAAGCTGAGTCTGTTCAAGTTGTTGATGCATTGCTTCAGCGATGGAGTTGGTCTGAACAGCTATAGCCCCGGGCGGTAGTTGCATATGTATCGGTGGAGGATGTTGTATAATCGACAGCTGAGGAGGTTGTCCTTGTGTTTGTTGGATTATCGTTGGCGGGGGAACCATATAAGCAGTATTTCCCTGCACTGTAATATATTGTTGTTGTTGGTGATGTTGCTGCTGCTGCTGTAGCTGTAGTTGACTGAGAGATGGTAGCGCTTGCATTTGGATCCCTTGTATTTGTTGTGGCGATTGATGATAAACCTAATAGAATTTTATAATTAATTGGAATATGACTTTTGATTTTTTTAACAAACCTGTTGCAGGGTCAAAGGATTTCCTTGAGCATCCCTTGCAGGTTGCTGAATATATTGATACTGGATCGAAGCCTGCGGCTGATGGTTGAGTATAATCGGTGAAGGTGTGGGCTGTTGAGTATTTAGTGTAGTACCTGCTGCTTGTGGTGGCGGTTGATGAAACTGAACGATTTGTTTGATTGGAGGCGGCATACTCAAGTTATGATTGCCTGCCTGCTGCTGCGGGGGCTGCTGAATTGTCATATTTGCTTGTGGCATATTAATAGGAGCACCTCCTTGAGTTACGAATTGCTGATGGATTATATTGGGTGGTGGTGGAGCAGCAGCCGGCACTGGTGGTGGAGCCACATTTGCTTGAATAACTGATGGTGGAGGTACACTTATCAACGACGGAGGAGGTATATTTATCTGAGGTAACGCCGGCGACTGCTGTTGCTGCTGAAACTGAAGGAACTCTTGTTGCAAGGTTTCAATTAGGTTTTTAGCTAGCTGTTTTGCTGAATTAAGATTTTCCAAGCGTTGATGTTCGATAAAAAAGTGAAGTGGCTCTTGAGACTCGGATCCAGTAGCTGGGTCGATGAAGAGGGATCCGATTCCACGCAAGGTGATGTTAACACCTGTTTCCTTGCGGATATATTGCATATTAGCACCGGCTACACCTGTCAACTGTTCCCGTAAATTGAATGATGGCGGCACACGGTCAAGTCCGATTATAAGCTTCTCAACGAGCATATGTCCGTCATTTTCCTTCATATTTGTATTAATATCCTGTTCTGTTCCGGTACCACATCCATTTCCCAATGTCTGGGTTTGATTGGTGTACACCGGAGGCTGGCGGATATTGTAAATCATATTGTTCATTTTATTATCTAACTTCTTGTTTGTAATTGCATAATACAATTAGTTTCCATAGGTCGCAATATTCTGTAATTCTGATACAATTTTTTTTTCGATTCTTGATAAAATAAAACTCTTTCTAGCTGATGCTCTTATAGCAATTAAGAACCTTTTAGTTGTTCATCAGCACCAAGCCAAGGTATTCAATTTCACTTGATAGCCATTTAGAAACAATAATTTTCTATGGAATATATTTTGTATGTATGTTTTTGCTTTTTAAATTCACTCAATTAAAGCATTTTTAAGAAAACTACTAAAGAAAAGTGTAAAAATATAAAAATAAAACTGCATTATATCTAGAATCAAGCTTGATGCTTTTCTTTCGGATGAACGTGAAATCGAAATTGTATTCCTATAATATAAACTAAATGAAAATTGAAAAAGAATAACTACTAGAGAGAAGGACAAATGAGACCGACACACCACTGATCAGTTATAAAAAGATGGGAAAGCTTGCTGTCAAAATGACATTTGCCTACGAACTAAAAAGGAGGTTAGCTGCAAGAGTATGCGTGTGACACAACTCAAAAAAGCAGGTTAGCTGCAAGAGTATGCGTTTTATTGTAATAATAGCTTTATATATAGAATTTATAGTAGTTGCAGCCTCGTGAATCGACGACAGCGACGTCCGGAACGCGATACAGAACTAAAATCTTGTATATAGAAAAACTGACAGCGCCAAGACGGGACGACTCTCGAACCAAATATTCTCGAGGCTGAAAATACTATATATTCCATATACAAAGATAATAGCTTCGTTCAGCGAGAAAAAAGACAGCACAGTACAGGGGCCCTATTCTTGAAACCATGCGAAAATCGCATACGTAAATTATCGCATACTGAATCTCGCATGCGAAAGCAGAGTTGTATTCTTGAACCAAATTGACTCGTACACGACTTTGTGCATGCGATGAATTTCGTATACGAAATGTCAAAATAAGAGTCCATTTTTCTCCTTCCCACTTATGAGCAAAAAAAGAGAAAACATTATGCTGATTTGTGTTTTCAATTCATATTCAGTTGACACTTTGTCATAAAGAATTAATTGAAATATCTTTTGTTTGCAGGACATTCAAACTTTCGATTTCAACATTGAAAACATCACAAAGAAGAAGAAACGGTCGTCATAGAATAGTGGCGGATCAAGTCGTAGCAAGAGCCCAAAAACGTTTGTGTGTTATGTCAACGCAGTAGAAGTCGCAGTTTATAGGACAGATCGTCAAAGTCTTACACCTCGCCGGAAGTCACTTACTGCGACAAACACAGCAGAGTCCAACGCACTGCATGTCTCTGCATAAGCGGGGCATTGAGAACCACACCCTCGGCAGCGTTAGACACTCTCCTCCATCTGACACCCCTTGAAATTTTTAGCAAACAAGTGGCAGCGAGTACAGCTATAAGGCTCAGCGCCTCATCTCAATGGACCAACAATAATGTGGGACATTCCATCATTTTGAACTTCTTCGGTTCTATACCAAAGTACACAGACTATACCATTCCAAAACCCCAATTTGGTAAAAACTTCCATATATCCATTCCATCCAGAGATGAATGGGAAGACAGTAAACTTCTGGATGAGAAAAGCATTCATTTTTATACAGTGGTAGTAGTGTGTACTCAGAAAAGCTTAATCTAAGCATCTCATTCCGCCTCCCTAATCATTGTAGCGTCTTCCAAGCGGAAATCTTAGCGATCAAAGAGGTTCTCTCCTGGCTAAGAGAAAACGTGATATCAACTTCGGATATCCGCATCTTCTCTGACAGTCAGGCTGCTATTAAATCTCTTGACGGTGTCTCAACCAAATCTCAAACGGCCCTCGATTGTCGATCGTCTCTTATGGAGATGGCGCAGCAATTTAACATTCACCTCTCTTGGGTGCCGGGCCACAGAGACATCGCAGGAAATTGTAGAGCTGATGAACTCGCTAAAAATGGAACCGTCATACCTATTTCACCTGAAAGGGAGAAGATAGGTATACCGATAGCTACGCATGTAAACTTCTGCTAAAAGAAACCGCCTTAAAGATAACAAACTCTTGGTGGCACAATTTACCAACGTGCGCAGCCACAAAACTCATCTGGCCTTCACTGAACCTAAAGCGCTCAAAGGACTTGTTATCTCAAAGCAGACTTCATACTAGCTCCTTAATAGGTATCCTTACGGGACACTGTCTTATAGGCAGACACGCAACACGACTTGGTGTAGCCTCTAATGACTTTTGCAGGAGCTGTATGGACGAGGAGGAAGAGGAAACAATCTCTCACCTTCTCTGCACTTGCCCTGCTCTTTCACTAAGACGAAAGCTTCATCTGTGCCCCGGTTCTGTAACTTACGAATCGTTAAAATCATGTTTTGTGGTTCTGTAACTTTGACAATCGTTAATTTTAACTACCGGAACAGATCTAAAAGAAACACTGGAAAGATTTCGTTAAATTGTGTTCTGTAACTGTTCAAATCGTTAATTTGACTGGTTTTAGCTGTCAATTTATCTCACGGGATTTTAGGTGGCGATAAAAATGTTTATGAAGAAAAAAAGTAAGTTGCAAATGATTTTTTTTATCAGATTTAATTGCTTTTGTGACCTTTTGTGACGAAAGCAATAAAATATTTTTAATCTAAAAACTGTAAACAATTTATTTGTCAAATTTCCAACTTTTTACAAACATTTTTCATTTTCAGAAAATGGCCAAACAACAACAAAAAAACTCTGTTCTCTACCACCAAGCATTCAAGCTGAAGGACTGTCACAACAACGTATTGACAGCGCCAAGCAGCACAATCGGCCAATCCAAACCATCCAGTTGATGCTGCTGCGTTTTTCCACAACCTTCAACCATCACTTAGGCAAGCTGTGAGTATCTTAAAAAGCCAATCCCTGTAAAGAAAAATAATGATAACTTTGTATTGCAGATTCTTACGGACATGGAAGACTCGAAGATTGCAAGTTTGCCTCCAGATTTAGTTGACGAAGCACAGAATCGAAGACGTGACTGGGAACATCGCAATCGTCAAACTTTCCATGAACGTTTAGTTACCCATTCGCAAGCAAAGTCAATACGAGTTCTTATCGGCACAGGTAAACTTCCTCTATTTCTCAAAGGTTCTTTTAACCGAGGTTAATTTTGTTCACAGCTTATCTTCCACCTCGAATTCTATCTATACAAAATCTACGAGGTCGCCCTAGTTGGCACACAAACTCAGTTCGGTACAATTCACTTTCGTCATCATCCAACGCTCCAGGCGAAGGAAGCTTCCCTTAATTCCCGGGCAAACCGGTAGCGGTGGCTCTTATGGAAACCGAGGGTACCAATGTCTCTCACATTCACCATCGCTCGCTGCCGATAGCAAGGAAGAAGAACAGCCAAAATCAAGTACCTCAAATACTTCGAAATCATCCAAATCGGCTGTGAAGAAGAAGACAACATCAATTTTTGATGTTCTCATCAAACTCGACTGTACAACGCGTCCCTTCAAATCGAGTTCCAAAGACGTCAAGACAACATTTTTACTCAATCCACAGCCTTAAAGAACCAAACTGAAAATTTAAAACATTTTATTATCTAAAAAATCTAACCCACACATTAAAAATAACAATATCATACTCAAAAACATTACGTTATACTCGTGTTTTATTTCTGTGAATCGTATCCGGCTATTAACGCGGGCAATAACACCAACGTCGAGATAAGATAATCGGTATTTCTTTGGGCTAAGAAAGCAATGAGTAATGAGGGGAAAAGCGGGAACGAGAAAGGCGTTCGACTAAGGTTAAACTATGCAACACCCCAATTATCCCAGTTCTGCCTTAGGCTATTTCGAGAGACAAGTTCTTCGGGTCATCCATGGCCCTGTGTGCATTGATGACGAATTTTACGGCTAATACAACGAAAACAACCTAGACAGAAGGAGCAAAAATGCTCCCGCCCGTAAAGCCTTCGACACTATTTCCGAGGGAGAAAAAAACAGAGGAAGACCGAGATTTAGGTGGCGCATGCAAGTTGAAGAGGACCTCACAGTTCACAACGGAGTACAGTGCCACCTTAAATAAGTAAGAAACAAGACAAATATTGGATGATATGGAACAAGACATATATCGGATAATGATGATGACTTTAAAAAACGAACATGTTCAAAGAAGAACATACATATTGTAATATTCGGCTTGGTCCGACAATTAAAACTTATTCACTTTTCAAATAAAACACAAATTCACTTTATTCAAATCACTCACAATCTTATTTATTCAACACTTTCAATTATTACTTTCAAACACAGTGTCTTTACTTTATAGCAGTTTACAAACAATTAATTCATTTTCGACACCAAGCGGGTATTTATATAACTCAAATTAGTTCGAGAAACTACTAGATTCTAGTAGGCGCTGAAACTTCTCGATGCTTAACGAAGTTCTCCTCTTAACCACTAGAGTGAATATACAATTACTTACAACTACAAATAAAACTTTTGCTACATAACTATTCAGCAATTAGACAATATTAGAGTGACAGAGATAGATAGTGTTTACACATTTAAGTATAGAGATATAAAGAGGCGGAGTTACAAAGTGTGTACACATTACAATAGATTGACATACAGAGATATAGAGGTGTATACATATTACATTGCCCCCTCCTTAGGATTGATCGTCCCGAACAAATCCATCATTCTCATCACCACTGTAGCGATGTAGCCGGTCGCGATGTACAACTTTAGGTTTTCCTCTGACTCCCTTTTGTATCCGGTACACGACGTCGTTGATTTTTGTAATGACTGTATATGGACCTTCCCAGTCCCGTTGAAGTTTCGGTGACAACCCTTTTTGCCGATGGGGATTGTAAAGCCACACTCGATCTCCTGCTTGGAACTCTGTTGTTGTCGCTCGTATATCGTAGCGTGTCTTCATTCGGTCACTGAACATCTTTATTTTCAACCTGGTATCGTCGTGGATCTGAAGGAGTCTTTCTTTAAGTTCATCCATGTAGTCGTCCTCGGCTTGCGGCTCCGATGTGGGACACCCAAATTTTATTTCGCTCGGCAGTCTGATGTTCTTTCCCATCAAAATCTCAGACGGTGTATGGCCAGTTGAGCTATGCCTTGCACTTCGATACGCCATCAAAAACAGCGGAATGTGCCGATCCCAATCTCGCTGGTTGTCGTCCACGACTTTGCAAAGATGTTCCTTCAGGGTTCGGTTGAATCGTTCGACCATGCCATCAGATTGTGGGTGGAGTGGTGTTGTTCTTGTCTTCTTGATGTGAAGAAGCCCACAAACTTCCTGGAATATGTTTGATTCGAAGTTTCTTCCCTGGTCGGAGTGCAGTTCTAATGGAACGCCGAATCTGCTAACCCAGTTGAACACAATTTGGTCTGCGACTGTTTTGGCTTCTTGATTTGGAATGGCGTATGCTTCAGGCCACTTGCTGAAGTAATCCATGACGACCAGAATATAACGATTTCCATTATTTGTTTCCGGAAATGGACCCGCCACGTCTACTGCAATTCTTTCGAAGGGTGCTCCGACATTATACTGCTGCATTTGGCTGTGATTCCTTTTGTTCGGGCCTTTGGTGGCAGCACAGATATCGCATTTTCGGCACCACTTTTCAACATCTTCCCTTGCATGTAGCCAGTAGAATCGTTGTCGAACCTTTTCTAACGTCTTGTTTACTCCTAGATGGCCTCCCGAAACTCCATCATGCATCTCTCGCAGAACGTCAATAACCTTCGATCTCGGTATGACAAGCTGCATTACATTAGACTTTCCATCTGCTGATTCCCACCTACGCCGAAGGACACCGTCTTGAACATGAAGCGATTCCCACTGTGCCCAATAGGTCTTCAGAGCCGGACTTCTGTCGGAGATATCAGCCCATTCTGGTTTTTCCTGGTGTTCCTTCCATGCGAGGATGGGTTCGATATCTGGGTCCTCTTGTTGAGCCTTCCTCAACTCGTCGTTGCTCCAGCCATAAATGGGATTGGCTCTGGTTCGTTGGACGGTAACCACTTCTTTTTCTTCTTGGCGTCTGCAATGCTTACAGTCTTGTTTGCATGGTCTACGAGACAGTGCATCAGCATTTGAGTGCAGCTTCCCCTTCCGATGTTGGATTTCATAGTCGTACGTCTGCAGCCTCTCAATCCATCTCGCCACTTGACCCTCTGGATTCTTGAAATTCAAAAGCCAGTTTAGTGCTCCATGGTCGGTTCGGAGAAGGAATTTCTGTCCATAGAGATACTTATGGAAATGCTTTGTTGCCAAAACCAGTGCAAGAAGTTCTCTTCTGGTCACACAATAGTTTCTTTCCGACTTCGAGAGTACCTTGCTGTAATAGGCAACCACCTTTTCTTCGCCATCATGAACCTGTGACAATACAGCACCAATCCCGACATTGCTGGCATCAGCATCAATGATGAACGGTTTTCCGGGAGTCGGGTAGGTCAGCACTGGTGCATTACACAAGCGTTGCTTGAGCTCTTGAAAGCTGCGCTCGCACTCACCTGACCATTTGAACTGTTTTCCCTTTTCCGTTAGCTGATGTAGACTCTTTGCGATCTCAGCAAAGTTCTTGACAAAGCGCCTATAGTAGGTGGCTAGACCCAGGAAGCTTCGGAGTTGATGCTTGTCCTGTGGTGTTGGCCAATTCTTCACGGTGTCAACCTTATCAGGATCCGTCTTCACTCCTTGGGATGAGATGATATGTCCCAGATATTTCACTTCGGTTTTGAAGAGTGAACACTTTTCTGGGTTGAGCTTGAGGTGGGCTTCTCGAAGTCTTTGAAACACGGCTCTCAGATTCGTACAGTGTTCGTCAAAGGTTTTCCCGTATACAATGACGTCATCCAAATAGACCAGGCAAGATTTCCATGTCAGTCCTTGCAGGACGCATTCCATAAGGCGCTCAAAAGTCGCTGGAGCATTGCATAGTCCAAAAGGCATCACTTTGAATTGCCACAACCCGTTTCCTGTTGAGAACGCTGTCTTCTCTTTGTCTTCAGGATGGATTTCTACTTGCCAGTATCCACTCTTCAGGTCCAAAGTTGAGAACCACTTTGCTCCTTCCATTGCGTCCAGAGTATCACTGATCCTAGGCAGAGGGTAGCTATCCTTCTTGGTCACATCGTTCAATCTTCGATAGTCCACACAAAAGCGGGTTGATCCGTCTTTCTTCTTTACCAGGACCACTGGAGACGCCCAAGGGCTTTTAGAGTTTTCGATCAGACCCTCTTCCTTCATGGTGGTTATCAGTCCTTCAACCTCACCTTGTTTGGCTAGTGGGAGGCGTCTTGCAGGTTGACGGATCGGCTTTGCATCCCCGGTATTGATCCGATGTTGAACTAGTTGTGTTCTGCCATATTTCCCTTGCGAGGACGAAAAGATGTCTGCAAATTCTTCGAGGAGATCTTCTGCAGTTCTTCGTTGTTGGTGACCAAGATTAGATGACTTGAAAATGTTGGTCTTTATGGAGTTCATCTCTTCAAACTTCAAGGTTTGCCTTCGCTTTTCTTCGTTGATCCTTGTTATCGCTGATACAGATTCGCATTGTCCGACAATCTCACCTTTTCTAAGCTTAACTTCGTACGGCTTGATGTTCAGTATTCGTACGGGAACCATGTTCTTTACAGGTCTAACAAGAGTCTTCCCAATGGTGACGTTTTGGGAGGACTTTACAGAGGCTGGTTCGACCATGAGGTATCGATGGCTGCCAGGCTTGCCCCTCAATTTTGTCCACACGAATACTTCTGAAGAAGCAGGCAAAGTTAGATCTTCTTTGATGACGGTTTTCACAGATAACGAGGTCTCATACGAGTGGATTCCATAGATCATCGGAATCTCGATGTTTCGATATTTCAGGACCTGGTTCCCGATGTCCAATATCACTCCGTGTTCTTTCATGAAATCGACACCAACAATACACTCGTCGCATATATCTGCTACCAGGAACAGGTGAGAGAATTCCAACTCTGCCAGCCGGATCTTAAGACGTACCTCACCATACACTTTTGCTGCCTCTCCAGTTGCAGTCTTTAGACGATAGCTATTGGTGTTGTGGAGCCATGTCTTTTTAACGAGGTCCTGCCGTACAATGGACGCCGTGGCACCGGTGTCGATGGTAGCCACACATTTGTTGCCGTTTATACTTGCTTCCACGGTCAGGCTCTTGTTGTCGCGTTTGGTTTGAGAAACCTGGATGTCGTTTCTGGGGCCATCGATACCAGAAACCAGCTTCTGCCCCTCGAAGTTGGTGTTACTTTGACCAGTTGAATTTCTTCTGTTTCCACAGTGTTGGCATGTCGTTCCTCTTCGCGGTAATCTGCACTGTCGCTGTAGATGCCCGGTCTTATTGCAGTTCCAGCATCGTGCTGGTCCGTCTCGCTGACTCCTTTCTACAGTAGCTTTCTGACAAGAGCATTCTTGGACCTCTAACTCTCTTACGCGATGCACATTTTGGGAAGCTTGTTCCGCGGCTTCCATAGTCAGAGCGAAAGCCAATGCTTCTGGTAGTGTTCTCTTTCCGGCAGTGCGAATAGCCCTTTGGAGATTTATATCGCTAACAGCTCTCACAAAGGCTTCAACAGCAAGTTGATTTATTATCTCGTTGCCAGCTGTTGGATATGCCAGGTGAACCAATCGCTCGATATCTGCCTGAAGCTGCTGCAGACTTTCACCTCTTTTCTGTGCCCTGTTGTTTAGCTGAACTCGGAAGACTTCTGTCATGTGACTATCTCCAAACCGCTGTTCAATTGCGTTTACAAGGACTGTGAAGTCACCACTCTTCTCTGCTGGGATGGTTTGTAGCAGTTCAGCAGCTGCTCCTCTTAAAGCAAGCGTAAGAGCAATGTATTTTTCATCATCGTCCCAGCCGTTTGTTAACGCTGCTGCTTCAAACTGTTTCTTATAGATTGACCACGGAATCTGGCCATCGAAACTTGGAGGATTCACTTCTCTCTTCCTTGAGCACTCACCAGAAGGTTCTCGAACTTTCAACTTTCGCACTTTTTCCAATTCGTTTGTGATGGTTTCGATTTGCTCGTCAATTTTCTCGATACGTGCATTTTGTTTTTCGACGCGCTCGTCGAGAGTATTAATTTTCTCTTCGAAATCCGCAAACCTGCCTTCTAGAAGATTTTTCTGTTCGTCAAACCGCTCCCGAACATCATTTCTTTGAGCTTCTAGTTGTTTGAGAACATTTCCTTCTAGTTGTTTGAGAACATGCTCTTGCTCCTGCTTCTGCTCATTTCTTTGAGCTTGTAGTTGGTGCAGAACATTTTTGTTCTGAGTTTGTAGTTGCTCCCGGACATCATTCTTATTCTCTTCAAACTTTGCTAGAAGAAGAGACATCATGTTAGATAAGGTGTCATTTGCATTTACCTCTTCCACTTTTGCTTCAAATTCGAAAGCAAATGTATTCGGGTCTTCATTTTGCTGCTCCAGATATTCCTGCAGCCGTTTAACGAGTTCGTTTTTCACTCCTGCCCCACTTAAGCCACGTTTGCTTAGTTCGGCCTTTAGCTCAGGGACAGTTAAGTCTTTCAACACTTTACTCATTTTTCTCTCTTTTTTTTTTTATTTTAAACTTCACTTCTTTACACAAACAATTTAATCACTATTCACTGTTTTATTTTCAATAAGTCTTAATCCCTTATTCTGACACCAATGTAATATTCGGCTTGGTCCGACAATTAAAACTTATTCACTTTTCAAATAAAACACAAATTCACTTTATTCAAATCACTCACAATCTTATTTATTCAACACTTTCAATTATTACTTTCAAACACAGTGTCTTTACTTTATAGCAGTTTACAAACAATTAATTCATTTTCGACACCAAGCGGGTATTTATATAACTCAAATTAGTTCGAGAAACTACTAGATTCTAGTAGGCGCTGAAACTTCTCGATGCTTAACGAAGTTCTCCTCTTAACCACTAGAGTGAATATACAATTACTTACAACTACAAATAAAACTTTTGCTACATAACTATTCAGCAATTAGACAATATGAGAGTGACAGAGATAGATAGTGTTTACACATTTAAGTATAGAGATATAAAGAGGCGGAGTTACAAAGTGTGTACACATTACAATAGATTGACATACAGAGATATAGAGGTGTATACATATTACAATATGGTCAGCTGACTTGTTTTGTTTGCTCGAATTCTGTTAGGTATCAATCAAGAATAAATAAAATAGAGTGGCGCGACAGCTCTTGAAGAGCCAAGGCCTAAGTGGCTTACTCTCATCAATCAAGAAACATTTATGATAAATGTTTCTTGATAAGTATCATTGCGACTTCCTTAAATGAAACAATTTGTTATCAGGTTAAGGCACGAACGCTCTGTGAGCCAATTTTATTCTTAATTTGAAAACGCATTAGCTAAGCCCGTAACAAGGCTTCGATTTAACTGATGAGGAAAATGCGACAAATTGTAGTTCTTCACATGCAAGTCCCTAATTGTTTCGTAGATTTGCTTAAGAATAGGTTGGAAATATCCTCGATTGCCATGGAGTATTCGAACTCCTCCGGTTATGTTACGGACATTAACATACATGTAGTGATCTGGTCGATAATTCAAATACATGGAAATTTTTGATATATCCATCATGCCAATCCACATATGATCGTAATCTTCGAAGATACTTCCAGATAACTCCGAACTGCAACCAATGTCCAGAACCAGGCATGGTTCATCCATTTCAACTATACGATAATACGAGAATTGCTTGAATATTTCTTCGCTTCATCTTCATTGTAATAAATCTCTGGAGTTGCTGAATGTTCTGGTCTTCTCGACATCGTTTTAGAATGCAAATTCACATAATTAAATAGAAAAAGCTGCAGATTATCTGTTTGTTTGAAATTTGTTAAGAAAATAAAATATTGAAACAAAAAAAAGTTCAATCGCTTTTGTGTTATTTTTTTATACATATTTTTATTTCAAGGAAACGTCAAAAATTTTAACGATTTCCACTGGAAATTCCAGTTAAATTAACGACGCAAATTTGGGTTAACGATTGTAGTTACAGAACACCTACTTATCCAGGATCGTTAACGAGGGAACAATATGTTCCATTTTTTAACGATTCGCTAAATTAACGACTGAGTTACAGAACCGGGGCACCGGTTCTGTAACTAACGAATCGTTAAAATCAGGCGTTAAACGCTGTGAATTGAAACATATTGAAAATTAACGATTTGTTGTGTTTCTGTAACTTTGACAATCGTTAATTTTAACTACCGGAACAGATCTAAAAGAAACACTGGAAAGATGTCGTTAAATGGAGTTCTGTAACTGTTCAAATCGTTAATTTGACTGGTTTTAGCTGTCAAATTATCTCACGGGTTTTTAGGTGGCGATAACATTTTTTGTGAAGGTAAAAGTAAGTTGCAAATGTTTTTTTATCAGTTTTAATTAATTTTTTTAATTTATTGACGAAAGGAATCAAATATTTTTGATTCAAAAAAACTCTAAACAGTTTATGTGTCAAATTTCAAACTATCTACATTTCTCATTTTCAGAAAATGGCCAAACGACGACGAAAACTCCGTTCTCTATCGCCGAGCTAAACTTATTCTTCCTTAGAATTCGGTTGAGAGCTATGAAAGATCTTAAAGCCGGCCAACAACTCCACCATTCGTACACCTTCAGCAGCAGCGGAACAGCAGCTACATAGGAACACATTAGATTTTGCCGATGTGAACGATGCGTGGACCCAACTGAATTTGGAATATATTTTAGTTCTTTCATTGCATTGCATGTGAATTGGGATTCCTATCCTCAATCGACCCATTTGGTGAGTAACGATTGTAGTCATAGAACTCTAAAATGTATATCGAATGGATTTACAGATTCCTCATCTGACTGGCGATGCACTGCAAATTCCAAACTCCCGCCGAGGGAATCCATAAAAACGTCAGCACATGCAAGCCGAAGTGGCCGATGTCTAAGCAATGGACATAGTCCCGAACGTCTGCAAGAGTGTGAAGCTTTGCTCCGTCGATATCGTATGATCCTCCATCCAGCTCATTTAATTCAAACAAGCCTCAAACAGAGTCTCATTGAAATGCACGGTCGTGTGACTGGCTACGAAATGGTCGAACTACCACATATTCTACTCGAATGAAAAGAAGAACTACGTCGTCAAGTTTTGGGTGTGTTGAATATTTTTGAGCCTGGAATATGTAGGCCTCAAGAGATGCTTCTGTACGAGTTGCATGTGCCGTTGGTGCTTCTTCAGAGGTCCGGAGCATATGGAATCTTAAAGAGTGAATTCAAGAGGCTGTACGTATTCTTGAGGAGAAGACTCAAGTATGAAGACCCTTCGTCGCAAGAAGGAATGTTGGAAACGCTTAAATTAAGTCTTGAAGGATTATAAGGAATTAAATTGTGAACCTCTGTGCTAATAAGTGTACTCGTTTGAATCTCACAAATAAAAGTAAACAAAAATTTATTTTTGTAAACAATTTAGTTAAAAAACAAATGGTACAAGTTATCTTAACTTAAAACTATCGGATTTTCTTACAGATCTGCTTGATGGACTCCGAGGTATTACTTCAACTTAATTAAGTTTTCTATTAAGAATGAGTCCATGTAATTTGTTTTCACTTTTTCAAGTATATTCCAACAAAAAAGAGATAAATATTAATTTTTTACAATTAGACCACTTTTGGGTGGTGGGCACAACAGGTGGAGATTTCTTGCCCTTTGCAGTAGGATTTTTGTTCTTTTTCTCCTTCTTGTTGTTTTTCTCTGTGGATTGTTGATTGTTATTGCTATTATTCTTTTGTTTCGAATTGACATTCAAAAGTGGCGCTGGTGCTACTCTGGATTCACGATTCTCAAATTCACGTTGCTGCTTTTGTGACTTGGTCCAAGATGAAGCGGCGACTGGAGCAGCAGATGTTCGGCTACCCATTGCCAAAGCTAGAAAAGCCATTTAATTCAGTTTGGGAATTGGGAGCGCTCGCTTCGAATGCTGGCCCTGGCCTCTTCGGCTTCCTTCTGGACAAATTGAAGTTTGTGAAAATTGTTTAGATTTGCTACCGAAACATAATCGTCCATCAAAGAACGATGCTTTGCCGAGACATTGTCATAGTTGAGCTGGAAATTCGACGGAATCATGAAATCTTTCTTAGTCGGATGGTTGGGCTCTTTACTGGTTACACTCGAGCTTGTACTTGGACGATTTGAAACGTGAATCAGCATGCCAGCTCCTCTGGTTGATGGATTTTTTTGATGACTGAACTAATTGAAGTTTATTTGGGACGGCTTGTTGATGGGCCTTTTTTTTAAGATATTTTGTTGCTTCACAGACGACATCGTCCCCTTTATTGAAAGCACAAAGAAAATTATTTTATTATAAATATTTTATTATTTGAAAGAAATGTCAAAAATTTTAACGATTTCCATTGGAAATTCCAGTTCAATTAACGACGCAAATTTGAGTTAACGATTGTAGTTACAGAACACCTACTTTTCCAGGATCGTTAGTCTGCTATTACACGATGAAACTGGTTGCGTGCAACTTTTCGAACACCATAAGTGCAAAAGAGAAACAAAATTCGAAAACATGAGACGGAAGAAAATCGACTCGTGTCGCATGGGTAAAATTTTCCGTGCAACAATTTGACGTCTCTCTTTGCTCATTTCTGTTGTTTTGTTTTCCTTTTTGATTTGATTTCCTTTTTGCGAAAGAAAACTTCATTGAATTTCAGTTGTGAAATTTCAAAATTGTAGTCAAGTTGTCTTTATCTTTATTCTAAATTAATTCGTTTTTTTTTTTTTTTTTTTGAAGCAATCAAAAGCTTATTCTTTGACGAAAAGAATTGATTGTTCAAAACAATGGACACTAAGGTAATATTAGTCTTCCCTAGGTACATATTATTTGACTAAATGTTTTTCTCTGTAGGAATATGTAAAAAAAAAAAAACAAATCCGATGACGATTCAATTTAAATCTTCTCCACGGCCAGTCCAAACAAATACAAATCGTCAGTATCCGCAGGTTCTTTCCCCATAAAATATGGAATTTTTAAAACTTATATCGACAGAAAGTCAGCCAGCAACACAATCCATTACGATACCTGCACCAGCACCAGTTGATTATTTATTTATATGAATTGAACATTTTTTTTCTCTAAAAAGTTGTTCTGTGAAATTGAAATATAAATTGCCATTTAATTTTTTGTTTGTATTTTATTTTATTTCTGAAATTAAAAACATGTTTTAACCTTCCTTCGATCACTTGCGCATTTGTTTGTTCGTAGCAGTTTTTGTACTAGAGGTTGAATAAATTGGGTGGTAGGGCTCCAGCACCATCGTCATCTTCCATCCAGTTCTAGCTTGAGCATAGCATACTTAAAAAAGTACACATTCAAACCTTTTATTGTTTTGAATTCAATTTGACAGATTCTGACAGCGAAATAAAACTAAAGGAGAACTGTCAAATAAGTTTCATGAATCTAGTTTCAACGTGTAATATCAAATCAATTGAGAAACAGGATAGGATAACAAAGCAGAATTCGAAGATGTTGCATGAAACTAATTTCAACGTGTAATAGCAGACTTAACGAGGGAACAATCTGTTCCATTTTTTAACGATTCGCTAAATTAACGACTGAGTTACAGAACAAGGGCACTGGGCGATTACTTTTATGATAACCCCAGTGAACTAGCTAATAGAGATATCAAGTGTCTTCTTCGCTTCATAAAAAGCTCAAAATGGTTCGACTAGTAAGAAGTAATTCTCTAGATTCATGTGGTATCACAATGGGCCTTTTCTTCTGGCCTAAGTGTGTGAATTCTGTATCCACAGCCACTTTAACCTAACCTAACCTTACCTACACCTCGCCGGAATCCCTTAAAACAAAACTGATGGGAGAGTTAAGCAATAGTGGTTTAATTTTTATTGTGGATCATTCTGAAAATGCTTTTCTTCTTAAGCACTATTCACATGAGCACGACCAACGAACGACGAATGAATGAAGAAAAGTGATTTTAGAAACGTTTGGAGCCGTATTTCTTTACAAATTGTCAACAAAACAATAGAAGTGAAGTAAATGTTTGATTTGTGATGCATAAATTAAATTTTTAATCTCAAATGTTAATAAATTTGAGAAAACAAATTTATTCGTCGCGAAAAGAATTGTGGTTGATACGAACTGCCAAACTCTATTCGCGTTCCACATCATCCACACTCCCAACGAATAAAATATTCGCGCGCGTCTAACCTCAAAAATCATGCTTGCCTTGTGTTTTGGTTGTTTATTCGCGACGAATTAAAAACTCTCATGTGAAAGAAATGTCTAAATCGACGAATTTTCGTTCATTCGTTGGTCGTCGTTCGTGCTCATGTGAATAGTGCTTTAAGGATAACTATAGGTTTGTTCGATGTAACCAGCCCCGGGGCGCTCCGGTGCTTGTCATACTGTGAACGGAGTTGTCAAAAAACTGAAAGATTTCTCTGGGTTTGGTTTCACATCGAACGCGTAAGTAATGCTCTGTTTTTTTTTCTCTTTGTTGTATAGCAACAGCTGATTCGAACAGCTCCGAAATTCTCGCCCCGAAAAAAACTTGGGGCGATTCAGAGCGCTCCCGGTGCGAGCACTGAATGCACATCGAACACGGTGGAAATGCACCGGGGCTAAAAAGGAGCGACATCGAACAGCTCAGTGCGAAATCAGAGCGCCACAGAGCGACCCAGAGCGCACATCGAACAAACCTTATGTAAGTCTCTCGACGGATTTATGCAAATTGCAAAGAAATTCTTGCATGTTTTTCCAAGTTCCAACTGACTATTTGACTATTTGAGGGTTTCGCAAAATTGTCCATTGACAATGTGGACACCAAAAAAAGGAAGGGGCAATCAAAGCGGCGATCAAAGGGAAGAGTATATCACTGATCTCTATATTACACTGGATAGTGTATCGATACAAAAAAAGTGACTCCATTTGAAGATTGTTATAAAGTCGAAAAGGGAAAAATTCGTATAACAGTATAAGAAAAATAAACGACAAAGAATCCCTTAATTCTATATTAGTCCCCTATTACACGTTTACTCACGACTCACGTCTCACTTTTGAATTTCCTTATAAATTTTTATTCGCTGAAGCAAGCGCTATTACACGTTGACTCGTGCCCCATGTCTCAAGTTTGACAATTATTGTTTGTTTTGTTTTGAATGCTCCTTCTCGTTGGCTTGAATTTGAATTTGTCTGAAACTCCTCTCTGGTTTTCAAACAAATCCGATGTGTTTATCATAGCAACAAGAAAATCGAATGAAAAAGAACAGCATAAAACGAATATGAGAAAAATGAAACGTCAAAGTGAGTCTACTAAAAATTTGCCCGAGACTCACCGGAAATTTTTTTTTGCATCTCATTTTCTCACATCTGCTTTCTTTTTCGCACTTATGTGAGCCGTGAGTCGTGAGGCATCGTATAATAGCAGACTTACTGATCTCTGTATCGGTGCAAAGAACAGAGTTGTTTGTTTTCATTTATAGGCGTTTTTCTTTGTTTAGTTCGGAGCATTGTATATAGAGAGTTCCCAGCAAACATTTTGGTGAATGTTCGCTTTTTCTTCGGTAAAAATGAAGGGTATATATTCGTGAAACCTTCATTTTAACGGATGAATATCGAATAAATGCATATATATAGCATTCAATATCAGAACATTCGACGTTCATTCACTTTTTTCGAAATAAAGTGAACGTGTACAAGCATAATCGAAATTAATATACATATAGCTACTATATACTTTTAAATTCTTATTTCCTTAGATAAAAAAGTCTTTATTTTACTCTGTGAACAGATACAACAACATTCAGATTTCACCCATTTATTCTTATAAAATGTGGACGTGCACAAGCAAATGGCAAGTTTTCAAGATTCAAAAATGTGTTTCGACGCCCAGTGAAATATACCCAAATCGAATCATAAATGATCCACTTTGAGTTCGAAAAGGATTCACAACTAAGCCATGTAAACGAATATATAAGAGCTTGTGCGCGTCCACTTTGATGAAGAACAGCCGGTTCATAAATGAGTCAGGAAAAAGGTTCAAAAATGTGTTTCGCGGCCCAGTGAAATATACCCAAATCGAATCATAAATGAATTCTTTTTCGCTTATGTTCTTCGTTTACATGAATCAGTTATGATTCGTTTCTGAAGGGAATTGTTTGCTGGGGTTAATAATAAAGTTTTTTTTTTCATTTGTATAATTGTATTAATAAATAATATAATAGACTTTTATTAATTACAAAACTGGGCTGGAATCACGTAACGCGATAAGCGATACTTGATAATCAAAATCAGGATTTTTGCTCTATGTAAGCTGATTATCAAATTGATAGTCAGTTATTTGCGATAATTTCATTTGATACCTATTTAGGTGTCGTCGTTCAAATATTTATGTAGTTTTAATAAAAATTCAAATGAATATTAATATTGCATATGCTTATATGTAGTGTCCGTAGCTTAGTGGTTAGGTGCGTTGGCTGCTAAGCAGAACGTCGTGGGTTCGAATCCTACTGGGGCCCAAAGTTTTTATTTCATCTTTCACGGACACTGCCTCTTGCGAAGAATTGACAAGACTTCCAAGAGTATCATCTGTCATGAAAAAGTGCTTCTCAGCTTGGCCGTTCGGAATCGGCGTAAAATTGTAGGTCCCCTCAATTCTTCACACGCACCCAGAGAATTGTTGATGAGAATAAGCCACTGAGGCCTTGGCTCTTCAAGAGCTGTCGTGCCACTCTATTTATTTTTTATTTTTATATGCTTATAATATATATTTAGGCCGTGTCCGAATTCGATGAATTGTGGTTAAAAATGGATGAATTTTTAACCACTACTGTCATATTTTAACCTGCTCCACAGCTAGTCTAATTTTTAATACATTTCATTCAATGCGAAATGTCAAAATTTAACTAAACGTCAAGTTTTAACCACTTTTTAACCCAATTCGGACACGGCCTTAAACACTATCTGACAAGTTTGAAGCAAAAATATAATCAAATAAAAAAATTAAATTTATATTAAGTCTGTTCATTTACTCCCTAAAACTCATGAAAAATCCCGAAAACGCCTAAATTCTCACACTTTTCTGTTCTTTTACCCAAGAATTTTGTTAGCACTGTCACTTTTGAAGGAGAAAAATATTTCCCCTATCTCTTCAAATTTTTATAAAACTCATTTTTGACGCTCTTCAATTCTTATTCAAAATTTTTGAATTTTGTTTTATTTAAATTCTTCTTGCTTGGAGTTCACGAGTATACTTTTCTAGTTGACAAAGTGGGAAAGAATGTTTTTCATTTCATTTAAAGGAAAATGAAATTATAGAGCACGCCAAATTTGAATCGTGACTTAAGAGTCATGGTGTAATAGTGTTCGATTCAAAGGATTGAAATTTAAAAGAGAATCCGAAAAAGAGTCATGACTCATGAGTCATCGTGTAATAGCAGTCTACGTTTGTGTACTCTTATTAGTGAAAAGTGTAACCCAGACTTACATAGACCAAAGTAAAGTTGATAATCAAAAACGATAAACAAATTTTGATAATCAACTATCGCGTTACATGATTCCGGCCCTGATATTCTCTTCCATAACGCTTGTTTCCTTCACCATTTAAATTATTCTAAACATTTCTATTCAATGTTCAGGCTCTGTTCAGATGTAAAAAGGAAAAAACGCCTTATTGTTTGCTTTTTTTTTGTTGGTTAGACGTCAAAAAGTCGAAAAGGGACATTGACTGTCATCTGCAAATGGAGTCAAAAAAACTGTTATACTTTGTAGGTAATACACTATCCAGTGTAATATAGAGATCAGTGGAGTATATGACAATAAGATAAAAAAATATGTAATGATTAGAACGAACAAATAAACGCAATACAAAAATAAGATTTTTCAATGCGTATGGTATGTTGCGTTCGATTCTTGACTTCTACCTGCTAGCATAAAGTGTAGCTGAATTTTGTTGAGCGCAAAAAATGACTTAAATGACCAAAGAGCGGATTTGAATTTGTTTGAACATTTGGTAGAATTTCAAGAAAATTGTTTGTTTGCAGTTTGGTAGATTACCTACTGCTTCTCTTGCTCTTTATTTAAACAAAAAAAAATCACTTTAATTTAAAAACCCGTTCTCTACCCAGAATGATTTAGTTTTTATCTCACATTTTCGTATGCGAGACGTTTGACAGCGTTCGAAAAGCGTTCGAGAATACTATTTATGATCCCGCATACGAAAATGTATGCGATATTTTATTTTTTTGATTCAAGAATAGGGCCCCAGCACAGCTTCATAAGAAATGCCAGAAAAGTTTGGAACAGCTTAGAACACAAAATGTGTTCTTATTTAAAAGATGGAATAGAAAATCCTGTCCTTAACTGTTCCAAACTAATCAAGACGGACTCAAAGAACACCAAATTAGAACAGTTTGGAACAGCAAATGTGTCAATGAACACCAAAAAGCTGTACTTTTCTTTTCTAAACTGTTCCAAAGTGTGCAGAACAGTGTCGCTGAACATACCTAATGATACAATTATTGCCTGCATAATAAAAAGCAAGTTTGCTACAAGAGTATGAAAAAAATAAGTTTTAAAGCACTATTCACATGAGCACGAACGACGACCAACGAATGAACAAAAATTCGTCGATTTTGACATTTCTTTCACATGAGAGTTTTTAATTCGTCGCGAATGAACAACCAAAACACAAGGCAAGAACAATTTTTGAGGTTAGACGCGCGCGAACATTTTGTTCGTTGGGAGTGTGGATGATGTGGAACGCGAATAGAGTTTGGCAGTTCGTATCAACTACAATTCTTTTCGCGACGAATAAATTTGTTTTCTCAAATTTATTAACATTTGAGATTAAAAATTTAATTTATGCATCACAAATCAAACATTAACTTCACTTCTATCGTTTTGTTGACAATTTGTAAAGAAATACGGCTCCAAACGTATCTAAAATCACTTTTCTTCATTCATTCGTCGTTCGTTTTTATTTAACAGGTATAATCGAAATGGAATTCGACTGAAGCGACAACTGGTTACAAGCAGAGATAACCATTTTTTTTTTACATAAGTTTGTATTGTGTTTTCTCTGCAAGCAGTAAACCAATCTTGATAATACCCCCCAAATATTTATACAAAGGGCAGGTTTCCAATCTTGTTATAGATGATCAGTGTCCCTCACTGATCTCTATAATACAATGGAAAGTGGATTCCATACAAATTGTAACACTTTTCTTGGCTCCTATTGATTCTGACCACTGATCTCTATATTACACTGGATAGTGTATTACCTACAAAGTATAACAGTTTTTTTGACTCCATTTGATGATGACGGTCAATGTCCCTTTTCGACTTTTTGACGTCTAACCAACAAAAAAAAAAGGCAAAAACTAAGGCGTTTTTCTTTTTTACATCTGAACAGAGTCTGAACAATGTATAGAAATGTTTCGAATAATTTAAATGGTGAAGGAAACAAGTTGTTATGGAAGAGAATATCAGTTTTGTAATTAATAAAAGTCGATTATATCATTTATTAATACAATTGTAAAAATGAAAAAAAACCTTAATACTAGTTATGTATATACAATGCTCCGAACTAAAAAAAGAAAAATGCCTGTTTTTTGCACTGATCTCTATAATACACTGGATAGCGTATCCATACAGAAAAAGTGACTCCATTTGAAGATTGTTATAAAGTCGAAAAGGGAAAAATTCGTATAACAGTATAACAAAAATAAACGACAAAGAATCCCTTATCTCTATATTGCTGATCTCTGTATCTGTAATCATTGACTATGTATATGTGTAGTATGTCAATGATTTTAGGATATGTTGGTAAGGCGAAAGTCAGTTCTCCTTTTCTCCTTCTTTCTCGAATCTTTGGCACGTATACTTGTATTATTGTAAGGCAGAATCTTAGTTAATTCTTCCAATTTTTTTTCCGGTGAAAAGTTGTAAATAAACGATTATTTACAATGAAAACACCGAATTTTATGTCCATAAACTATCAAAATATTTTTTCGGTTGGTTTGTCGAAATTTCATACCTCTGCTAAGTGTAATGAAATTCGTAAACTGGCAAGATTACGTGTTGTTGATAACAGTGATTTAGGAAAACGTGCAATGGTTGAAGGCAAACCTCCTCGCTGCATTCATGTCTACAATAAACGAGGTGTTGGTATGATTGGCGACAAAGTTTTAGTTGCTATAAAAGGACAAATGAAAAAGGGAATCTTAGTTGGACTCAAACAAAATCAAAAGCCAAAGGTTCCAAAGTTCGACAGCAATAACTTGGTCCTAATAGACGACAATGGAACACCTCTGGGAACAAGAATCCATGTACCTATTCCAACACTTTTGAAAACTATTCTAAAAGAAAAAACATTTTCCAAAGGAGCAGACTATACGAAGTTGCTAGCAATCGCAACTCGTTTCTTATAAGGAAGTTCTTCAATTTATTGTTTAATAATTTATTTTGGTGTAGCATAATAAAATGATGTAAAAAACGATTCAATTTTATTACTTAAGAGTGCTACGATCTTTTCCTTGGGCGTCCATCTTCACTTTGAATATCCCGCTTTCGTTTCTTAGCATGTTGTTGGACCATTTCCGATGAACAAATCTGAGTGCCTTTCATTTGCAACCAGTTGATGTACTGCAATAAGATTGTTTAACAGTTGGAAAATTACTTGAATAACTTGAACCTACGTTGGTGTTTGTTTTCACACCCATTTCGTACAACTTGTTTTCCACACTGTCCAACCTCTGGTTTAGTTTGTGATCGTCGTTTGTATTTTTTGAAATATCCAACAGATACCGAACTCTCTGTCTCAACGTTTCGAAGATAATTTTCCCAATGGTATGATTTCTGTCATATGGAGTAATATACCTGCCATATTCGTAAAAATGAGGATGAAGTTTGCCTAATTCGATGTGCGTGGTTTCAGCTTCACATACTGCTTTATGAACACTTTTATATATATTTGGTACTTGGACTCTAGGAATAAATTTAGGTGATTTTATTGATTAATTAAATAGGTTCAAAACTCACGAAAAACACATATTATTTACTTTAAGGTCTTTGATATACCAAAGTGGGAGATTTACCGTCTTTCCAGAATCGAGATCATCAGTTTCAGCACCAGGATCAAGAAAACCTATGAACGTTAGTTTGAGAGTTACATGAATAAAAACAACTTGTGTTAACATTACCCATTTGCAGAAGGTTAGCAATAACTTTGCATTCTACTTTTTCTTGAGTTACGAAAATATCTTCTATAGAAAAGTAATTCGGAAAATAGCTTAATGAATTCATTTCTGTTCTTGTTTTCTTTGACCCTTCACCCTTTCCATATGCAAAGATCCAGAGATACGAGGGAGATATTAAACCACTGATCAGTTATAACAAGATGGGAAAGCTTGCTGTCAAAATGACATTTGCCAGCAAACTAAGGGAGCAGGTTAGCTGTAAGAGTATGCGTGTAATCCAACTAAGAGCACAGACAAGTAATCATACAGATGTCTCATCCCATAGTTAAAAAGTGGCTCATATTTTTTCATTGACGATCGACTATGAACAGGCAAAAAAGTTCTTTGCCTGTTTCATAGAAAAGCTCCCTGCCTGTTCTTAGTGTGTTATTATACACCCAGACTTTTTTCAATCTGCGTGTTTCGTAGATTTTCTTTTGAACACTCATTCCGTCAATCTCGAATTATTACACTCGGATGTTTTTCGGTTGACTGTTTTTGACACTTCTCTTTCATTGTTTTGTTCTCATACACAAATTCAAAGAGTGAAAATTATTTAATAATATAAAATAATAAGCTCTCTATTGAATTGGATCCTTGTTTACTGAAGAACACATGAAATTGAAATAAAGCAACTCGAAGAAACAAAGAAAGACGAGAAAAACAAACGTCAAAAAACGTCCGAAAATCTTGAACACACAATTGTGGGGGTTGAGACTTTTTAAAGTATTTCTATTTCACCTACTTTCTCTTTCGCACTTATTTGCGTCTTCCTAAAAACGTCTGAGTGTAATAACACACTTACGAAAGCTTTTAAAGCTCTCTTGATGTATTGAAATGTTCTTTCTGTTTCCTCTTTCTCTCAAATCCTTTCGTTTCCTTTTCTTTTCCTGAGGTCCGACCGATGAGAATATAATAATTTATAATGAGTAAAGTAGATACAAATACATATATCTGTTTTTTTGTTTACTTTTGCATATGTGAATAAGAGTAGCTCGTGGCTCTGAAGGTGAGAAAGGCAAGAGCAGGTTGGTTAATAAGCAAAGTGCTTTTTGGTGTTTTTTTTTTTTAGGTTTTTTCAATGTTATTTTGATCACACAGCATCATAACAATTGCCCATATTATTTATTGAAATAAAAACTGTGGCTTATCAGAAAATGTAAGTAGGTACATATTTCAAATTATCAGCAAAAAATGCTGTCCTCAAAGAAATTTTTTCAGACAAAATTTATGTAAAATTTTTTAAATGATTTGTTTTAAATGCTTCAGAGCTCATTTTAAAGTTGTTATTTGAACTATCACTAGAATTCGAATATTCGTACGTGCGTATTGGCGTTCTTGATTTTGACATGAAATTGGTGTCATTTGACGCACAATAACTTTCTTAAGAACTGATTAAGACCTAAGCGAAATTGGTTTACCTACTGACTTTTAAGAGGAACAAACGAAAAAATTGACAGTTCTTCGCAACAGCCAGTGCCCGTGAAACATGAAATAAAAGCTATGGACTCGAACCAACGACATTCTGCAACCAACGCACTTAACCACTAAGATACGGTGTGTTTGGACTATTTCACAAAAATTAGAATTCCATACAGCTTATTCTCTTTATTTGCTGAATTTTCCGTTAGACTGTCCAAAAAATACATTGAGGATTGAGCGGATAAAGAGACCCTACCGGACATAATATAAAATTTAAAAAATTTCCATTTTTCCATTTGAAAAACAATACACCTGAAATAATAAGAACATTCTATTTTCCATTCGAATTTTATTCCCGACCTTTGTTTGATTTTCCTAGTTTTCCCACTCTTCCATGAGATTTTTCCAATTTTTTTTTTCACAAAAATCGTCACTGAATACAACAGTATTAAACATGAACATTTCAGATATAATCTGTTATCCTATCCCCAACATGAGGTGACGTGAAATAACGCCCAACGACATAAGGCCAAAATTCGAAAATTTGGTCTTATTTCGTTTTCGAAAACGAAATAGAACCTAACTTGAAATTTGTTTCTATTTCATTTGCTAAAACGAAACAAGGCCGTTTTGGTCTTATTTAAATTAATATAAACTTTGTTCACATATTTGTTAACACTTAAATTTTCTTGGTTACAAATACAAAAAAGAATACAAAATTTTAATTGAGAGAAAAATTATCGTCATTAGCGCAAAGCGTAGCGAGCGGAAAAAAATGTTTTGCCTCAGAGGGAATCAGTATGGGGTGTGAAAATAAAAATGTGCACGACTGGGTCGTACGAACTTCCTCCTGTATACCAAAGCTGAACTCACAAAAAATATTTAAAAATTAAAACATGTAGGTACATAGTTAAAAATTCATACATAAATATGTAAATTAATATACTTATGTAACTCAAAACCACATTTTATCTGAAAATAAACTGTATAGTTCTTCTTTTAACACTGACGTTAAGAAAAAAGGTTTTCCCTACACGTTTTAAATATTGCACCTTCAATTTTGTGGAAAGTTAACTGCCATGCAGCATGCACCAGCTTACCCTTAATTCACAAAAAATAAAAACTCAATATATAAAAATAATAAGAACTTATTAAAAAATTAAAATTTGAAAATGTACCTGGTTTTTTTAAATTAAATTTTTATATATACAATTTTTCAAAAATGTCTTAAAATTAATTTGTGTATGCGGTTTTTAAGACCATGTAAATATACATATTATACTTCAATTTGGAGTTTTAAAATTGATCGTTTTTGAGATCCAGAATTTTGAAAAAAAAAGAAATTTAAATATTTTTTAAAAATCCAAAAAAAAAATTTGAAATATTTTTGAATACAAAATATTATTTGAACAATATATACGTACTTTCAGAAAAAAACTTACTCTGATCGGACTTTCATTTTTCGAGAAAATCTAATAAAAAATGGTTCTATGGGAGGTACCGTTTTGGAGCAGTACAAATTTTTTTTTTTACATAAGATGCATGAATGATTAAAAAAATAAATCGAGGAAGTTTACAAAATCGTAGGAGCAGTAGTTTAGGCTGTACATGCCTGCAAACTTCCAGACAGACGGAATCGCCGGACCCACTTTTTTCGACTTCTCTACCATCGTAATGTCATATCTCATCATCATCTTAATTTTTTTTACGAATTTAATACTTGCCATATATTCTATATGTCGGAAGTAAGAAATTCGCGCAGGGGAAAATTTGTTTTGCGAAAATTCGCGCGAATGACGATTTATTAATTTTAAATTATTTCGGGAGTTAAATTAAGAGAACTTAATTTAAATTTCGAATTAATTTAAAATTCGAAAGTAAATAAATTAATATCTATCCTTTGACATTCATAATTTTTTCAATAGATAAGTTCATGTAAAAATAACGATGACATTCTCTGCAAAATTTGCAAAGGAATAGTATAAAAATCAAAACTGTTTACAGTTGATATATGTGCATGTTAATATACATATATACCTTAATTAAGTTCATTACATGAATGCACGTTTAGTTAAATTTCTTTTTATTAATTATTGTCATTTTGTCGTTACTTAGACATTTTTTTTATTTAAACTTTGGAATTTTTAAAGTTTTTTTTTCAGGAAAAAAAATGTTTTGGAAGTGTCATTTGGCTATAATGGCCATATGCCGTATAAGAAGAGTAACATATGGCCATATGTTCAAATTAAAGAAGAAATTGAACTTACTTTTGCGTTTTTTTTTTTTACAAAAATTGCTATGCGGCATTGCAGTTTATTAAGACAATAATAGGGGTTATAACAAAAACTGCACTGTTATGCAAAGAAAATAAAAAAAAGCAATTGTTTGTACAAATTTTAAATTGAAATCAGCTTTTTTGTTGTCAAAGAATTATTCGGTTTTAATTCTTTTTTAAGATTGCAATATGGCCGAAAAACTTGTTTTGAAAATTTGGTATTATTTTCAAATTTTTTTGGCGCAATTTCTAATAGACCTAAGAATTAAAGCCAAATTGGGGTAGTTTCCTTTTTGAAATAAGACCGAATTTCAAATTCGGTTCTATTTCGTTGGGTTGGGCTTTATTTAACGTCACCCCAACATGATTTTGTCAGACGTATTAACGTGCGAAAAAAATGTGTGGTAGGTTTGATTGATCGAAACAGAGAAACGGTTAATTGAATTGATGCGAAATTGTAATTAAAATCAAAGAAATCTTATGGGCTTTAATAAATTAAGCCTCAGATTAGTTAAGTCACTAAATGTCATAAGATAACGGCAGTTTTTATGAAAAAATTTAAAAATGCATACATATTTTGGACCTTTGCTTTAAATGGTAGAAAAGATTGAAAAAAAAACAATATTTTTATTTTTCCAAAATATTTTTGTGTAGGAAATTTAAAAGATTTTTCAAATCTGTCTTTTTTTCTTTCTTGTAAGTCAATTTTTAGCAAAGATTTTAGGGCCCAAAGTCAAATTTGTGTTTTTACATGTAAGCCCATTTTTTGATTAGAAAAAAACTTGTAGCGATCTTAAAAAAACAGGGAATTAATGCCAACAAAATTCTCAAATAGGATCTTAAATCGGTTGGAATAAAAAAAAAAATTCCGCTCACTTTATGACAAACCAAACTTTATTTTTGTTTGTATTTTGGAACGCTCAAGCGAAAACGACTTGCGGTATTTTCTTAACTCAAAATAATTTAAAAAGAAAAAATTAAAACCTTGGATAAACTTTTTATTTTACTTCAATCCAAAAAACCACTAAATGTTTAAGCTTTTCCTTTAATTTTTATACTAGCGTAAATTTAACACATTTGTAAGTTTATGTTTTAAATTTTCAATAATGTATCTAAAGTGTTTTGAATTCAAAATATAATTATGTACATACAAAATCTACATTTTCCAAAACAAAAAATGTGCACGACTGGGTCGTACGAACTTGCTCCTGCATGCTAAAACTAAATATTTATGATTACTTAAATTGCAAAAAGTAGTGTTAAAATAAGAGATATACTTTAAGCAATTCTGATTACACTCTTACTTACAGCTTACACTTAACTCAAAAAAAAAAACTCAATATATAAAAATAATTAGAATTCATTAAGAAAATTAAAATTTGAAAATGAACCTCGTAAAAACATTTCATTCCAAAAATTTAAATTCCAAACAAATTCAAACCTTATTCTTGATTTATTGAATTTTTTTTTTGAAAATCGTCGGAGCCGTTTTTTTTTAAATTAATTTTTTATATATAAAATTTTTCAAAAATGTTTTAAAATTAATTTGGGTATGCAGTTTTTAAGACTATGTAAATATACATATTATACTCCAATTTGGATTTTTAAAATTGATCCGTTTTTGAGATACAGAATTTTGAAAAAAAAAGTTAAAAATATTTTTTAAAAATCCAAAAAAAAATTTAAATTTTTTTGAAAACAAAATATTATTTGAACAATATATACGTACTTTCAAAAAAAAACTTACGCTGATCGGACTTTCAGTTTTCGAGAAAATCTAATAACAAAAAAACGGTTCTATGGGAGGTACCGTTTTGGAGCAATACAAAAATTTTTTTTTCACATAAAATACATGAATGTTTAAAAAAATTAAACTCGAGAAAGTTTAAAAAAAATCTATCGGGCCGTTTTGGAGAAAAAAAATGTTTTGGTTTTTGGCCAAAAAAATCGTATGGTGGCTACCCTAAATTTTGATCTTAAAACAAAAATAAAAAAATTGGGATATGACTTTTTGCTCAAACCTCTAATTTTCAAATTTGAAGTCAATCGGACCAGTAGTTAAGGCTGTAGATGCCTGTAAACTTTCCGACAGACAGACAGACGGAATCGCCGGACCCACTTTTTTCGACTTCTCTATCATCGTAATGTCATATCTCATCCTCATCTCAAATTTTTTTTTTTTTACGAATTCAATACTTGCCATATATTCTATATGTCGCAAGTAAAAATCATAACAAAAACAAAGAATCTGCAAACGAATATCTAGAAAAAGTAAAATTGTTTTTACTCCACCAATTCTGTATTCGCTTCAAATAGGTTTTTTTTTTATCTTACTTCTTACGTAAGTATATGCAGGTAGAAGCATTTTTTTCCTTGCCTGATCAAGTTGATCAAACAGTAAGACATAATATTCACAAGAGTAAATGGTCTTCGTGTGCGGGAAATATAAGGGTTGAAAAAGAATAAAGAAAAGATAGAAAACGAAAAAAAGCAGATGTCTTTTGGTGTTCATAAACAAACAAAAGAAAAAGAAAGATTTTTAATGCAAGCTTTGAAAAAAAGCTTTTTTTTAGCGAATTTAGATTTCATAGGACACTTTTTTTCCATAAGGTTGAGACATCTGTATAATTACACTTGTCTGTGCTAAGAGGAAGGTTAGCTTTAAGAGTATGCTTTTTATTGTAATAATGATACAATTGCCTACATAATAAAAAGCAAGTTTGCTGCAAGAGTATGTGTGAATGAAAAAAATAAAAAAAATAAGTTTTGAGTTATTTGGAGGGTAAAACGTAGGTAGGATTTCAATCTTGTTATAACTGATCAGTGTATTAAACTAAGCTGTCAAACAGCTAAAAGCTAGATGGCACTGATCTCTATGATACACTGGATAGTTTATTCCATACAAATTTTAACACTTTTCTTGGCTCCTTTTGAATTTGACATGGTACTCTTACACTTGTGCATCTCTTTCTATATAAACCGAAAAAGTGAGACAGAGTCACTGATCTCTATTATAGAGTAATCATTACAAAAATCAGAATGAGAATGAAAATTTGCGTCATTTTTTTTTTAAAGTTAGACGTCAAAAAGTCGGAAAGGGGCGCTGACTGTCATCTTCAAATGGAGTAAAAAAAAAAATAGTATATTTCAGGAGCGGAGTCGAGTCGAAATTTGTGCTGAAAACCAAAGTTGAGGAGTTAGTCTTGCATTGACAAACTGTCTGACGTTTGTGTGAGTGCAAATAATTTGAACACAAGCTAGGTATTTTTTTTGGCCCGTGTTTTGTCTGACTTTGGCATTTTCTAACTAAAAAATAAAAACGACAGTTAAAAAAATCAACACTGCAATAATTTGAGAGACGCCAGCAGTAAGTTGTCATCTCAACACCTTGTCAACTAAACTCCATCTGGAGCATTCAATTCAAATGACGAAAAACCTGGGCCAAAAGTTCAACCGTAATCCAACTCGAGCTTTCGATCCTACTTGTAAACGTAGTATATGTACCATAGTTACTGCGATAGTATGCGTCTTTTTTTTCCAATACTATCACAGTAAATAGGTCCTACCACTTAATTTGTGTTGCTGTTTGTCTCCATTTATTCACATCTTTGTATATAAATTTATTTCTTTTATCGATTTTCCGAACTTCTTTTGTCTCTGGCCTATATCTCTATGATAAATCGGCGCCCAAAAGCGAAGTAGAAGAGAAGTAGGATTAATCCATTAATTTAATATTAATTGATTGTGAACTGCGATAATGTAAAGATGCAGAGTGGGATAAATTTGAATAAAGTAATTTCGTGTTTAATTGCAAGTGTGAATAAGTTTTATTTTTTCGGACATATCCGTAAACTACAATATAAGGAACTTTGGAGTCTGGAATACTAACCGTTGTTAGATGACTACAAGTACTTGACTTATGGCGTTTTTAATTGGCAATCTGGAATGCAGTAGAAAGAACAACATCACTTCTCAAGACGGACAAAACTAGTAACAAAATGGACTCCATCCGACGAAGACGACCTGAAAGACCTTAAAATAAGATGGGATGGTGAATTGGTCTACTACAGACAAAATTGGTACAATGAAGCTAAAGACAGAATCAAGGGCAATGTTGGGGTAGGCCACTGATCACTTATACCAAGATTGGAAACCTCGCTGTCAAAATGACATTTGCCTACAAGCTAGGGGAGCAGGTTAGCTGTAACAGTATGCGTGTAATACAAACTTAAAGACACAGGTTAGCTGTAAGAGTATGCGTTTTATTGTAATAATGATACAACTGCCTGCATAATAAAGCAAGTTTGCTGCAAGAGTATGTGTGTATGAAAAAAAAATAACTTTTGAGGTATTTGGAGGGTAAAACGTAGGTAGGTTTCCAATCTTGTTATAAAGTGATCACTGGGGTAGGCTTACGCCATTAATATGTCTTCATGAAAATAATTATTGAAGATTTATATTTATACAATTTTTAATACTTAATAAGTTTTAACCAGACTTTGTTCATAATTTAAATAAAAAAAAACGTTGTATTAGGTAATTCCTGATAAATAAAAACTTCAAATAGCAAATAAAAGGTTAAAATTATAATAATATTCTTTATTCTGATTCTACCACAAACCAAAGCTTATTAATTTTTGTTTCTGAGAAATACAAGGAAACAGAAATACATACGAGAAACGATATTTTCAAGACTTGAACCTTTTTTTTATTCTTTAAAAAATAATCAAATAATCAGCCCTATGATGGTAGCCGATCGGAAGAAAATGTTATCCGATTTGTACGAATTGTTCAATTTTCCTATGATTTTAACCCCTCCGACAGTAAAATCGGACAGATCTACGAAACAAAATCTTAGTTGCGTTGGAAATTTAAAATACATGCGATGCTATGCAGTGAACTGTGTAAATATTTGCGACGCGTTATGCTTTGCGTTTTTTTTCTTTCCGATTCTTCCCGATAGAAAATCAAACGTGAAAAATTGTCCGAAAAATATAAAATATATATTTTTGCAAACTAGTAAATGTCAAATGAGTGCGTTGTTTGACGTCAATTTTTCTTCTCAAATTCGGGTACCGTGAATACAAAAATCTTCCGATCGGATATTTTTCCGATCGGCTACCATCATAGGTCTGTTTATCTGCGGATGAAATCGGACGAAAACAGTTAGTAACAAATCGCGATGCATCGCATGAAGTCGCAAAGCGTCGCTCTCAATTTGAAATTCCGACGCATATTTCAAATTTTTCCGTAGATGTCTACGATTGACCTGTCCGAAAGTACACGATGGTAGAAAAATCGTAGAAATTATACGAATCGAGAGAATTTTTCTGCGATCGGGTACGGTAATAAGGCTGAAAATATTTCCAGTTTCATCATATTTTCTATATTAAGAAAGAAATGAAGAAAACAAACAAGAAGTATTCATGATAGCTTATAAAAAATTGATTGATTGATTAAAGGAGCAATAGTTGGTGAGTAGAAAAAAGAAACATAACAGATCTCCTAAGCTGTGATTGAATTATTCACTGAGTTGACGATAGAATGTCCACCGTTTAGATGATGTGCACTCTTGTAGTCATTTTCCTCTTCTTCTTCGTCTTGTTCGTCCAAGGTTTCCAGTTTTTGGTTCTTCATTCGCAATTCGAATACTTCACTTATGGCTTCGCGAAAGCATAGGAAATTATAATCGATGACGCCCTGTCTGCTGAAATTATCTTCGCGCAGAATACAAACCAAAGCTAGGAATTTATTAACTTCACGAAGGTAAAGTATTGTACTGTTGTTCAATTTAATGAGACTAGAACTTTTACAATCGAATGCTGTTTCTTCAGAACTTGAAAAAAGTTAAAATTTAATTTTAAATAAAGTTTAATATTACATACACTACGGGTCAAAAGTTTTAGACCACTTTCAAAGGGTTGCTTTATTTGTACCTGTCGCTTGAGTTTATGAATGAAAATAGGATTTTTTTACCTGCTCTGATAACTTATACCATTCATAAAAGGTACAAGTGAAAAAACCCAGATATTCAGCCCTATCGTCGTATCCGATCGTAATAAAATTCTGTCCGATTTGTACAAATATACGAATTTGTTATCGTCCTAAGTATTCCGATTGTTAAATCGTACATACCTACAGACAAAAATTCAAATTTGCTTTGAAATTTCAAACTCAGAGTAACGCATCACGATTTCATGCGGCGAAAAACAAAAATTCAACAAACGCTATGCGATGCATAGCGATTATTTTTTTTATGCGTCTCCGATTGTTCCGACAGCTAAATTGTGTCGAAACGGACACCATGAACAAACTAAATGTTACGAGATCGGGATTCGGGACTTTCTTCGATCGTAAGTTTCTCCGAACGGATAAGGAATTTTGTGAAAAAAGGTAAAAAACACAATTTTGGTTTTTTGACTTCTGTTTGGATTTCCCGTAGTTTTTAATTTAATGCAAGGGTAATGTTAAAGGGTATACATTGACATTGACTTCACAGTACTTCGCACATAATTGTAACGAACTACAGACACATAGCAGCACTGGTGACTGAGACCATCGGCTGGGACAGACCAAGACATTAATACAACAGAGCGAGACAGATAGATACATAGAAGGGAAGAACACATAACATAAACCTACGTGGCACAGAGGAGGGAGACACAGATTTTAATTGTCTCATATCATCGCACAGGTGGCCTCAGATAAGCTGTCGATTTTTGTAGAAAAAGAATGCTGCCGAAGCTGGGGCTTGAACCTGCAGCATTCGGCTTAGCAATCAACTACTCTATCCTCTGGCCACCTGCATTAATGGGTATACAAATGTAAAATCTGAATACCTACAAATTCAGGATTTTGTATATAACGCTCGGGTTGATCCAATTTAAATTTATTTGAGACGGTTATCTTCTTCAGTAAACAAAGTGCGCATCATGGGCAAAGTAAAGGAATTAACTACTGAAACTCGATCTGCCATTATGACTCTTATTAAAGAAGGCTATTCGCAAAGAGAAATCGCCACAAAACGTAAGATATCCAAAGGAGCAGTTCACAGGATTATACAGCGTTACTCTAGTACCGGCGGTTTTAAGGACTAACCGAGGTCAGGACGACCTAGAGTTACGACGAAAACCGAAGGTCTGCATATCAAGCGTTCTAGGAAGAAAACAGCACTAGAAATACGCGCCGAAATCAATGAAATGCGGAAAGAACCACTATCTGTATCAACGATATAACGAAGGTTAAGGCATGCTGGACTTTTTGGGCGCGTTGCAATTAGGAAATCCCTTCTACGACCCCAAAACAAGATCAAACGGTCGGAATGGGCCAAAACTCATCAGGATTGGACAGATGAAGACTTCAACAGAGTCTTGAGATGTTTGGCTCAAATCGCAGAGTGTACGTCAGGCGCAGCGCTGAACATAAGATGCTACTAGTCTGTATGGTCCTAATTGTGAAGCATGGAGGCGGTCCAGTAATGGTGTGGGGATGTTTAACCTTCGATGGAGTGGAAGATCTGACACGAGTGATCGGAAGAATGGGTAAAGAAGTATCTGGACTCCGATTAATCGGTGAAGGTTTTTATATTCCAGCAAGACAATGACCCAAAACACACTTCAAAACTTTGCCGGGAATACCTGAAACAAAAAGAAGAAGAGGAAATTCTAAAAGTAATGGTATGGCCACCGCAGTCTCCAGATATTAACCCCATTGAGCTGTTATGGGAAGAGCTTGTTCGGAATCACCACAAAACATCGGAATTTGCTCTTTGGGAAACTACAAAATTGCTGGAATAATATCCCACAAGAAAAAATACAAAAACTTGTAAGAAGATTGCCCAGAATTGTTTAAAAAAATTATTGAATTTAAAGGATGGTTTTTTGAAAACTCAATTTAGGACTTTAATTTGTTTTTTAAATAAATAATTTATGTTTAGTAAAAAACAAGTTCATATTTTTCTACCATTTACAACAAGATATGCCCTTCATTTTTTTCCTAAAACTACAGTTTCGGGGTTAAAACTCTATGTTTCTGAAATTTTAGAGGTGGTCTCAAACTTTTGACCGGTAGTGTATGTACATATATATTGAAAATGTTTACCTGTATATACTTGATAAATCAATAACAACATCGATCATATCACAGCAGAGTTCATAGGACTGCATGTCTACCGGAGAGCAATCGGTTGCAATGTAAATCTTTGATACCACGTCGAAGAGGAAAGCTTTTTCTATGCCAGAGTTCTGTAAGTTTTTTGCCTTTAGATAGTTTTTTTTTTGTCTTATTCTAATTATCTTACTGAAATAAGAATATTTAAGAGATTTTCCAGCGTTGGCAATTGTGGTATAAGCTTTTGTACGACCTTGGAGAATGCTTCAAAAATCGAATGATCATAGATGGAGGTAAGGTGGAAGCTTAAATGAACTTGATTCAGACCCGAATCACTGAGGTCATCAGAGGCTTTCTGATGAATATCCCGTTGGGATTCCATTTTTGAATCATCACTGATTCCATCGACCTTTTTGCGGAAAAATAAGTCGGCCAATGAAATGTTTGAGCAGATTAGATATTATCATAAATTGACTTACTTTGTGAATGAAAACTTCAAACTTAATTCGAGGATTGACTTTGTACGCCTTTATTACGGTATTTTTGAATTTAGTCAAGGCCTCATTATAATCATCTTTGGCGTCGATAACAAACACCAATGCACCACATCCACCAAATATCATATCAGAATCAAATGTGGGATCAATGAAGTCAATTTGGCCGGGAAAATCCCAAATTTGGAATTGAACAAAACTGCTATTGTTGATATCGTCTTTGACTATTTTACTTGTCGATTCAAGGAAGAGTGTTTCGTTCGGGGACATTTTATGGAAAACAACTTTCTGAATGGAACTTTTTCCAGATCGACGTAGGCCCATAAGCAGAATCCGAGGTTTTGATTCGTTGACATTCTGACTATCGTTGTCTGGTTCAAAAGCTCCATAGCCAAAATCTTTAGGGAATGAATCGACATGGTAGCCCATCTGTTCTTCTTCGTCTCGGTAGCTCTGTAATTAGATTACTATTGAATTGAAACTCAGTTTCACAATAATGTATTTATTTGGAAGTAGCAGTTCGCTACGACGTATGTAGGTTGTAGGATTCTGAAGGGCTAGGTCAAAAATGACTTAAGAAAACCAAAACATACCATTTTGAAATAGAAAATAAAAATATTTGGTCTATCATTCAATTCTAAATATACACAATAGAAGTTGACCCTTGAATAACACTTTTTCAATTTTCTTTGTTTATCTACTTTTTGATAATGAGCTCTCGCTACTCCGTATTCTATTATCATCCATCACATCAACACATCCTCACAATTCACAAATCAGTTGATCAGAGATATAAGGGCAAGGAGATAGAAAACTAAGCTGTCAAAATGTTTAAAAGTATTTGCCATCAAGCTAATAGCGGGGCCTACACACTCATCTCTATAATACACTGGATAGCGTATCCATACAGAAAAAGTGACTCCATTTGAAGATTGTTATTTATAACAAAAGGGAAAAATTCGTATAACAGTATAACAAAAATATACGACAAAGAATCCCTTATCTCTATATTACTGATCTCTGTATCGGTGCAAAAAACAGAGTAGTTTGTTTTCATTTACAGGCGTTTTTCTTTTTTTAGTTCGGAGCATTGTATATAGAGAACTAATATTAAGGTTTTTTCATTTTTATAATTGTATTAATAAATGATATAATCGACTTTTATAAATTACAAAACTGGTATTCTTTTCCATAACAACTTGTTTCCTTCACCAATTAAATTATTCGAAACATTTCTATTATTTGTTCAGACTCTGTTCAGATGTAAAAAAGAAAAACGACTTATTTTTTGCTTTTTTTTTGTTTGTTAGACGTCAAAAAGTCGAAAAGGGACATTGACTGTCATCTTCAAATGGAGTCAAAAAAACTGTTATACTTTGTAGGTAATACACTATCCAGTGTAATATAGAGATCAGTGGGCTTACATGATCCAACATGGTTGGACATCATGGTATGACAACAGCAATGTTGGATCATCTAAACGCTAATACAACCGCTTGACAAACCATGTTGGCTGGTTTTTAAATAACTTTAAAAACTTGCCTATTTTTCATCCAACCATGTTGTCCAACCATGTTGGACCATGTAAACCCCGCTATTGAGTAAGAAATACAGGAAACCGAAACGGCACCGATCAGTTATAACAAGATTGGAGCCTACCCTTTGTATATATATATTTGGGGGGTATGTATTATCAATATTGGTTTTCTGCTTATTTTGACAGATCTTCTGTCAAACCAGGCAGAGAACACACAATACAAACTTGTAACCAGTTGTCGCTTCAGTCGAATTCCATTTTGATTATACCTGTTAAATTTATATACAAATAAACTACCTAAGGGCTAACTATAATGAGCGGAACAGAGCGGACGGAGCCGCCCGTAACTGAGCGAATACAGGGAATTCGTATATTGTACCCTAAATAGCGGATTGCTCCGTTTCGTCAATTTTCGTTCAGTTTTGCTTACGGACGTAAACTACGCTCCTCTTCGCTTTTTACGGACGAAAATTTGACAGCTGACTGGTTTTGTTGTTTTTTTCTGAAGAGGAATTCGATTTGTTGTTGATTTCAGGTAATTTATTTCTTGAAATTGCTTGTTTGTTGCATGGCAACCGAAATTCACAAATTTATTGAAAACAAAATACATACATTTGTTTTTGAATGATAGTTCCGTACAGATCCGTTCACTATGGGTAAAGTGTTCACATGGCAGTTCGGAAGGGAGCATTTCGTTCGGTGCTGACATTAGCTTCCGTTTGCTTCCGCTCATTATAAGGCGTTTTTCTTGTTTAGCTCTAAGCAGGGTGTGGAGTAGAGCCTGAGCTCATCGAGCTCGGTCTGAGCAGAGTAAGCTCAGACCTTTCCCAGTTAATAAAAAACAAACCTGAGCACGGAACCGTCACATATAAAATAAACTTGACAAGCTGACAAAAATAATTTTTTATTTACCTTTATTCGGAAAACAACTTGCTTCGACTGACATTTCCACTGTTTTATTTTTTTTTTTCGCGTCATCTCACTCATAATATGGACAAAATAAATGAAGTTGGCCGCGCGTATCTTTTTACTCCATCTACTCCATCAATTTTAACCGAGCTCGTAGATCGCGCTCTGACCTAGGTCTGATCGGAAAAATAAACAAAAGTTGAGCGCTCAGATATGTCTGTGCTAAGAAAGAAATACGGTTTTTTTTTGACAGCTCCGTACCCTGCTCAGAGCAGACTGACGCGAAAAAAAATATGTAACAGTGGAAATGTCGGTCGAAGCAAGTTGGTTTCCGAATGAAGGTAAATAAACAATTATTTTTGTCAGCTTGTCAATTTTATTTTATATGTGACGGTTCCGTGCTCAGGTTTGTTTCTTTATTAACTCGGAAAGGCCTGAGCTAACTCTGCTCAGACCGAGCTCGATGAGCTCAGGCTCTACTCCACACCCTGCTTAGAGCTAAAAAAGAAAAACGCCTCTTGTAATAACCACAGTACACAAAATACAATAGCTTTTTTCAGCGAGATAAAAGACAGCACAGTTTTTTGAGAAATGTCAGAACAGTTTGGAACAGTTTACAACACAAAATGTGTTCTACAATAGTAAATAAATTAATTAATATAAATTAATATATATATATATATATATATATATATTTATATATAATTAATATATATATGTACTAAATTATATTATCTATTATATTATTTATTAATACAATTATACAAATGAAAAAAAACCTTAATATTAATTCTCTATATACAATGCTCCGAACTAAAAAAGAAAAACGCCTATAAATGAAAACAAACTACTCTGTATAGAGATAAGGGATTCTTTGTCGTTTATTTTTGTTATACTGTTATACGAATTTTTCCCTTTTCGACTTTATAACAATCTTCAAATGGAGTCACATTTTTTGTATGGATACACTATCCAGTGTAATAAAGAGGTCAGTGGATACAATACTCAGGTTTGAGTCGAGGTGGGTTTCATGGGCTCAGATTTCGAAAATACTTCCGTTGAGTTTAAAATTTTCAAAATAACTTAAACATACAAAGAAATGCATGTAATATAAAAACTAATTACGGTATATTGTTTCTTTGCACTTTAAAAATATAAATGCACTATAATTAACCAATATTTGTATCAAAAATCTTAATAAATCTTAAAAAAACCACAAGAGAAAAGCGAAATAGTACGCATACAATCGTGCGTTTAGACTCGTATTTGCTGAAGTGCGTTTTTGCGCTGACTATAGTTGACTATTTCTCGTTTTTGCACGCCAATAGTTACGTTTCGTAACCACAATTGTCGTTTTTGCGGTCAGTGTTAAAGTGTCAAATCGTAACTATTTCTAACTATTCCCAATTCTACTCAGGAGGTGAGTTGAAAATAGTTGATATGTCAAAGTCTTTTTTTCTGTTTAAGCCTAGTACGCAGCTGAAGTGAAACGAATTTTTTTGGCGGTCTCCGAGTGCACAGCGAAATGAAAACGAAAACCACAGCGGAAAAATATTTGTGGAGAGTTCTGTCATTCTTCAACATCCTGAGTTTCCGACTCAGAAATTTATTGCTGGAAAAACTCAAAAAAATCCATTTTTTTCAAAACTATATCAAAATGAAAAACACCGAAAGTCACAAATATTTTTTTTTCAATAAAAAAATTAAACGTCAAAATTTCGCAAGCAATTAATATGCAGGGCAATTAAATTGAGAACGAAAAGAGTGGAAAATTGTACTAAGAAATCTAGTACATCTATATACAAAAATGACACATTTCGTTGTTCAGCAGCGTACTGAAAAACGAAAAGCACAGCGAAAATTTTCGTTTATGATTTCGTCATGTCATTTTTGTATGGGAATTTTCGTTTCGCATCAGCAGCGTACTAGGCTTTAATCGTGATTTTAATGACTATCAATCTGGATCTAAAAAAACATTCTGTTCATGCATTTTTTGCCGTCGTAGTCGTCCGTATCCGTGCCGCTGCAAATTTAATTCCAATCAAAGGATTTCTGTTCGCCTTCAATTAAAAATATTTCATTACAAAAATATAAAGAAAATAGGGTTCCCCTTACAAATTTTAAAGCTTCACGAGACAAAATGAAAATCCTCAGTCTCTACGAGGATCGCATTTCCAAGTGACTTAAAATTCAGCGCCAATTTCAAGAATCTCATTCTCTCACCGGTCACAAACCCTTCCAATTGAATTGGCTATACTGCAATCCGCAAACACCCCTATTTCAACTGCAACTGCGTGGCGACTTACAGGGCGCCAAAGATGGCCAAAACAGTCAGCGTCTGCGTTCGGTTAGTTTACAAAAAGTCATCGCTGGCTTGCTTGGAACAGCTTGAAGATTTCTTTATGGAGGGTGGTCTTCAGTCCCTTTCTCTTTTCTTTTCTTGCTGTGGGTTGTTGAAAAATAAATAAATATGTTCTCATTTCAATTGTCTTTAAAATCTTACCATATCAAGATCATTCTTGAATTTTTGCAATAAATTTAGAGCAACAAAAATTGTTATGTTCAAAAGAAAAGAAAAATGTAACCTCAAAAGATTTGTTTTTTTTTTTCTTGTTTGACAGATCAACCAAACCTAACTAAAAAGCGTTTTTGGATGATTTCAACTATTTCTAACTATTTCAACTACGACACATCAACCATTTTCTTTTTGACATAAAAACTATGGTCACCCATCGTCAGCTCAAAAACGCACTTCTGTGGTGGAAGTCTGTCACTTTGGCCCAGTGTTACCGCAGGGAAAATATTTTCGAATCGGAGAAGCTTGAAAAACGAGTCATTTACAAAAAAAAAAACCAGTCCACGCTAAAAAAATTTAAATTCTTTCAGAAATCTTTTTTTTTTAATATTGAACATACGAAAAATTAATTGTTTGGTTTTAATGTTCGAAATACAAGCGTTTAGAACAAGAAATAGACGATTTAAACACCGCTATATACTTAGCAGCACTTTGTGAGGAATTTCAATTTTTTGTATGCAAATAATTAGGTGAGAATTTGGTGAAATTTAGTGAATCATAGTTTAAATGTTATTAACAAAATAACGTAAGGCATATACTTAGCAGCACTTGTTCTGAATTTCAAAACTTTTGGTATCAAAAGATGCGCCTGAATTTGGTGAATCGATCGTAACCATTTTCCGAATTTAGTGAATCTTAGTTTGTTAGTTATTTAACAAATTAAAAATTATAAGCAATTACGCAACGCAATTTCAAAATGACGTAACGGTATCAAATCGATAACATCCCTGAACAAAACCAGCTTTATTCGGAGTCATTCGGAATGTCATTTTGTGAATTTAAAATGGCAGTTGTTGTCATTTCATTAATTCATAATATGGGGATTTCCTTCATTCGTAAGTGCTCTCGAATAACTTTTTGATATTCACTTTTTTATTTTTATTTTTAGAAAATCTCCCATGAAAAGTTTAAAGCAAGTGAAACATAAAATAAGAAAAACCAAAATCAAAGAATCTCTTTGGTGCAATGCCCAAGGGCACGTTAAATTTTGACGATTTCAAGCGCGTCTACTCCAGCCAATACCATTATATACTTCTTCTAGAAGTTCTATCCCGAACACTACTCCATCTGGTTCTGTGAATAAAATCTACAAAGTGATCACTGGAATGTTCCGGCGTTTGGATAAGATGCACAAGCAGGTCTTGGCCTCTGTCTGCCTCTTCGACCAGGACCCATGTTCTGTAACTTAGGTGATAACTTATCGCAGTGATAAAAATGAAACAGAAAATTCCACTTTTATCACATTTGCTAAAAATAGGGTTTCTGTAACTGAGAGTGATAACTTAAAACTTCCAAATTTTTTAACTTCATCATTTTGTTTATTTTTCAGCATTTGTATGTATCTTATTCCTATCAAAGAATTTTAAAGTTGATTTTTGAACATTTTCATTTTGTAAGTAACATGTACCTACTTTTGTTTGTTTTCATGGGAGAACTTCACTATAAAATGAATGTAGATACAAAAAAGTACTGAAGACTGATACAGAATAGTCAAAACATCTTCGCTGTTGCTTGTTCTTTAAAGATTATTTTATTAAAACAACGTTAAAAATAAAATAACAAAATAAAATAAAACATTTTGTTAATGCTTTGATTTTGATACCCTTCTTGCTGGTAGGCTTGACACGATACACTTCTTTGCCATAGCGTTGACTCTCTTTGCAACGGACAACTCCCTTACGAAGGATGAACGAGAATTCCAAAAAAAGTAACAAATATGAAAAAACGAATCAATCTTTTTTTTTTTGAATGGCTGTGTTGTCTGATCAGCTGTTAAATCGTTTTGTACATGATAATCACAACAATAGAAAACTCAGATGTATATGTGTACAATCCGTGTACAAATATGTGTTAATCCGTCTCCAAAAAGAGATTCGAGAGAAATCAATCCTTCGAGAAATAAATTCAATTTCTTTGTGAAAGAAATGTGTTTAAGGGAAAAAACTGCCAATTTCACCTCGCGGATTAATTCTTGGGTTGCAAGAAAACCCACATAAGATTTTGGTCAACCTGTTAACTTTATCGTTTAGAAAGAAAAAATAGCTCTTCTTAGTTTGTTCTACTGAGGAAATCAGTAGCAACTACTTCATTAATCCCCAACAGCTTACATCCATCACAGTACACAGAATATAAGGTATTATCTCTCAGAGGCCAAGATGACAGAAGTGAGAAAAGGCACAAAAAGAAATGCCGATAAGACAACAACAATTTTTGTTGTGTTTTGACATTTAGGTCTCCGAAATGTGACATATGCGCGAACTTTGGGGAAAGAAAATCGGGAATATAATACCTTGTATTCTGTGTACTGTGACATCCATCACCTCAGTCCCCATTCCCCACTTTTCAAACACAAACACATTAAACATTGACATATTATATATGGACTGCTAGTTGCCAACTTCACGCGTGTTCCAGAGTAAAGAGCGCTATTGGTTTTTGATGGCCAAAAATAGAACGATTCCCGCTGTAAAAAATCAATGAATGTCGCTGTTTTCTTAATTTCTTGGCTAAAGAAAATATACAAAATAATCATAGGTGAACAGTGTTAAATACATAAATTTGTTTTGTTTTTATAGAATGGTCAAATGTAGCAGATAACGTAAGTTGTTTTTTTTTTTTCAATTATTTGAATTCAAACATATTTTTTGGGACTAATTTGGCCAATTCGACGGATTTATACATTGGTCCAAGTTTGAAAATTTGTTGAATCATAGTTTGTGAGCTATCGGCTTCTGAACTTTCAAAAATACTGCAAACCAGAAACTAAAAGAAATGGATTACAACCCTTAAACCAGGATTCACCAAATTCTGAGTTATGTACCAATTTGTTACATAAGACAGATTTATTCATTGGTCCAAGTTTGGAAATTTGGTGAATCATAGTTGAGCTATCGGCTTCAGAACTTTCAAAAATACTGCAATCCAGAAACTAGGAAAATGGATTACAACTCTTAAGCGAGGATTCACCAAATTTTGAGTTATAAACCAAAAGGATCGTCGGGCTTATTTTTCAATTATGTTTATAAGAGATATTGTAACACTGCATATCAATTGTTCGCCTTTATTAACACTAGTTAATAGCGTCAGCGCACATTCGAGATTTACACGATACCGTTTTCAATTTTATGAACCGTTCCATCGCACAAACTATGGTCGTAATGAGCCCATTACGCGTTGCATAAGAGAAGTGAATTTAATTTGCAATAGGATCGATTTTAATCTTGATGTTTCGAGAGACTCGTTCAAAGAATATGTGTTGAATAACATTCGAACAATAAATTCACTTTAAATTTCTTAAATTTGTATATATGAAAAGTAAATCATAGTAATATGTATCTTTTTTATTTATTAAGTTATTAAACTATATAGCCCCCAACAATTGATTAAATTGTATCTAGTCTATAATGATTGTAATCAGATTGACGAAATAAACTAAACTAAACTAAACTAAACAAATTGTAACTTAGGACGGACTTATTCATTGGTCCAAGTTTGGAAATTCGGTAAATCATAGTTTGTGAGCTATTGGCTTCTGAACTTTCAAAAATACTGCAATCCAGAAACTAAGGGAAATGGATTATGTAGTGCAGCTGTCATGTGCACGCAACTGAACAGACCTAATATAAAAACTTGTTAGCACTAAGCTGAACTCGGCTGACGCCACACACGCGCTTTTTTTGAATTAATTGTTAACGACGCGTGGCTGTGAAAACTTCTCTCCAATAAAATAAAGATTTAAGTTTTATTTCACATTATCCAAACACTGTTTTATTTTGCCCTCTTGGCAAGCAAACACTACATGGTGGCAGCGGTAAAAAAAAACCATTATTAAAGAAATAAAATAGAAAATATGCCTGTAGAAGACGACCAATTGCAAATTGAGAACATCTTCGTCGCGAATATCGTTCCTCCAGAACCTTTCAATTTCGCACAGCCAGAATCTTGGGCAAAATGGCGAAAAAGGTTCGAACGATACATGAATGTTTCTGGACAATCAACGAAATAACAAAAAGGCCAGGTAGATCTCCTTTTCTACATGATGGGCGAAAAAAGTGAAGAGGTGTGGTTGCAGCTGGGAACTACACCAGGAACCTTGAAGGATGCGTTGGATAGGTTCGACAAATATTTCAACCCACAGAAAAACATAATTTTCGAGAGGTTCAAGTTCAATTCACGTGTTCAGAGGCAAGGTGAACCTGTAGACAGCTTCATTACGGACCTACATGCTTCTGCCGAAAAATGTGATTACGGCACTCTAAAAGAAGAACTCATTCGTGACCGAATTGTGGTAGGCATGCTCAACACAAAAGTCAGTGAGCAGATGCAGCTTAAATCGGATTTAACCCTCAAAATGGCAATAGATACAGCACGTCAAGCGGAGATCCAGATAAAACAAACCAAAATAATCAAGGAAGAGACGAATGTTTGCAGTATCCAGACATACAAACCGAGTGGCGGTGAACGAGGTCAGGGTTGTCAAAGGGGTGGTCCGGGTTCGAATATGAATGGTAAGAGTGATAATTATAGTAGTTTCAAGACTAAATGTAATTACTGTGGCAATAGACCACACAATAGAAAAGATTGTCCAGCCAAAGAAAAAAATTGTAATTTTTGTAATGTTCGAGGACATTTCTCAAATGTTTGTACAAAGAAAAATGAAAACTCTAGAAAAAGTCAAACAAAAATAACAAAATAAATTCAGTCCAAGTCGACAATTATTCACAATCAGAATGTAAGACTATCGGTTGTAAGAATCACGAGAACGTTGAGTTATTTTTGGGTAATATAAAAAAATCTGGTGTAGATTCATGGTACGTATATTGTACGATTGCCGAGTTAAAAACAAAATTAAATTTTCTGGTAGACACTGGGGCAGACTGCGTCTGTATCCCTAAAAACTCGGTGGAAATAGATAAATTATCTATCTGTCAATCGAAAGTTAGTTTAAAGGGACCAGATGGAAATCCACTTAAAGTTTTTGGGTTCTGTAAATTAACTTTGATTTTTAATGATCGGGAATATATTGACGACGTATACATAGTTGAAGAACTTAAGACTCCTATTTTAAGTCGTAAAGCTATAGTTGAATTGAATATACTTCAGCCTCCAGTATTTCAAAATTTTTTTCTTTCGGAAAATAAAAGCAAGACGTTGGAAATAATTGAGAATTTTCCCAGACTTTTTCGAGACATCGGAGAGTTTAAAGGGGAAATTAATATAAAATTAAAAACTGATGTAACTCCCTTTGTACAAACAGTACCAAGAAGAGTACCGATCCCATTATTGCCAAAACTAAAGTCTGAAATTGAAAGGTTAATAGACATGGACATAATTGAACCAATGGAGGACGTGACTCAGTGGGTCAGTCCTATAGTAGTGGTTCCAAAACCAAATAACGAAATCAGACTTTGCGTTGACTATACTCAACTTAATAAAGCTGTTATTAGGCCTTATTTCCCAATGCCAAAAATAGAACTATCACTAGCCAAAATTAAAGAAGCCAATTTTTTTTCAAAAATTGATGCAAACAAAGGATTTTACCAGATTAAGCTGAGCCGTGAAAGTCAGTTACTCACTTGCTTTATTTGTCCATTCGGACGATTCATTTTTAAAAGATTACCTTTTGGTATTTCTTGTGCACCCGAATATTTTGTCTCAAAATTCTGTAAGGTTCTAGATGGAATTAATAATTGTATCTCACATGTTGATGATATATTAATATTTGGTAAGGATCAGGACGAACATGATGCGGCACTCAAAAAAGTTTTAAACCGTCTTGATGATGAAGGAATAACCATCAATAAAGATAAATCTTGTTTCGGGGTAGATCAAGTTACATATTTGGGTTATGTTCTTTCAGCGAAGGGAATTTCTATCGATTCAGAACGAATTAAAGCAATTGTAAACTATCCTAGACCAGAAAACAAAACAGAGGTCCAGCGATTTCTTGGTATGGTTAATTTTGTAGCAAAATTTGTACAAGATCGCTCGAAAATATTAGGACCTATCAATGTTTCAACGGGTAAAGTTGATTTTGTTTGGGATACATTTCAAGAAAAAGCGTTTTTAGAGATTAAAAACAGTTTAACGAAAACTCCAACTTTGGCTTTCTATGACCCCTCAAAACAAATAATCATTAGCTCAGATGCATCGTGCTATGGAATTGGGGCATGTCTTTTTCAAGTCGACAAAAACGGAAAAAGACAGGTAGTTTCATATATTTCTAGAACTATGACCAATACAGAAAAACATTATGCTCAAATTGAGCGAGAGGCTCTAGGCATAACCTGGGCAGCGGAAAAGTTGGCTGAATATATAACGGGGATTCATGTTGTATTTGAGAGAGATCATAAGCCTTTGGTGCAGATCTTACAGTCAAAAAATTTAGATGCCTTAACACCAAGACTTCAGCGATTTAGAATGCGCCTCATGCGTTATGACTATTCAGTTGTATATGTACCAGGAAAGGATTTAAAAATAGCAGACGCTTTGTCTCGTAGTCCTGTTCCTTGTCAGGTAAACGAACCACAGGAGTTAGAAATGGAAACTGAAGCTTTCGTACGCTTCGTAGTACAGAATCTCCCTGTGAAAGACCAATACATGGAAAAAATAATTAATGTTCAAAAACAAGATCCAGTATGTCAACTATTAGTCCAGTATGCATCGGATGGCTGGCCATCTCGAGAAAAATTACCTGATATTATGGTGCCATATTATCAATACCGGTTTGACATCTCCTTTACGGAAAGTTTGGTATTAAAAGATACTCGAATTGTTATTCCTCCCAATCTACAAAAAGAGGTTCTTGACTTCATTCATTCTGGACATCAAGGCATTACAAAATGTCGTAGGATGGCTCAAACTTCGGTTTGGTGGCTAGGCCTGAGTTCTCAGTTAGAAACCTTAGTGAAAAATTGTCCAAATTGTATTGAGGAACGAAGTAATAACAAGGAACCATTTCAATATGAAGATCCCCCGACACGACCTTTGGAAAAAATAGGTTTGGACCTTTTTAAATGGAATAAGTGGTATCTTATAATAACTGATTATTACTCACGATACTTCGAATTTTTTCCACTTACTTCTATGACTGAAGATGACATTATAGAAAAAGTTAAGGAATATTTTTCACGATTTGGTATTTGTTCTATTTGTAGGAGTGACAACGGTCCTCAGTTTCAATCAAAATTTAAACAATTCTCCTTTGATTATAATTTTAAACATGTAACAAGTAGTCCATATTACAGTCAATCAAATGGAGCTGCAGAAGCAGCAGTAAAAATGGCAAAAAAACTAATCAAAAAATGTACAAATATTCATGAAGGTCTCCTGAACTATCGTTCAACTCCATTAGAAAACGGGTTTTCACCTGCGGAGTTAATGATGGGAAGAAAATTTAAATCTTTGGTTCCAATTTTGCCCAGTTTATTAGAAATACCAAATAATAAAAAAGTAATTTTAAATGAACAAAAAATTAAGAAAAAGCAAATCGAAAATTACAATAAAAGACATAGAACTAAAGATCTGTCAGAATTAAAAAACGGAGACACAGTATGGGTAACAGATTTGCATAAATACGGTAGCATTGTGAAAAAATTGGATGAACCGCGTTCCTATTTAGTTAAAGCTGATAGGGAAATGTATAGGCGAAATAGGTGGCATTTAATACCAGCTCCAAACATCGATACCGATAGTTTTCGGGATTCTGAAGAACTGTATAGTCCAATAGATGAACTTGTAGTTAAAAACAAAGAAAATACACCTGACATAGACATTGAAAATCGAGAAATACAACCTTCTGTAGTAAATGAGGAAATTCCAGAAGTTAGTTCCTCAACAAGAATCAGTCAGAAAATAAATCCTCTTTCATGGATGAAAGATTATGTACAATAAAATAAAAATAAAATTATATAAAGGAATGATAATTTAAAATTTATTTTCGAATGCAAATGAAATTTATTGAAATACAGAAGTGTGAAAAATTTTAAGTTAAATTCACAAACCAATTTAAAATTAACTAAAATTAAATGAAATATTGTATATTATATTTTTTCAATTGAATTTATTTATAACTATGATTGTTGTTTTTTGTAAGATAAATTAAAGTTAAATTGGTAAATTTCAAAGAGAAATGTAACTTAAAAGAGGGGATGTAGTGCAGCTGTCATGTGCACGCAACTGAACAGACCTAATATAAAAACTTGTTAGCACTAAGCTGAACTCGGCTGACGCCACACACGCGCTTTTTTTGAATTAATTGTTAACGACGCGTGGCTGTGAAAACTTCTCTCCAATAAAATAAAGATTTAAGTTTTATTTCACATTATCCAAACATTGTTTTATTTTGCCCTCTTGGCAAGCAAACACTACAGATTACAACTCTTAAACCAGGATTCACCAAATTCTGAGTTATGAACCAAATTGTAACTTAAGACGGACTTATTCATTGGTCCAAGTTTGGAAATTTGGTGAATTACATTTTGTGAGCTATTGGCTTCTGAATTTTCAAAATTACTGCAAACCAGAAACTAAGGGAACAGGATTACAACTCTTAAACCAGGATTCACTACATTCTGAGCTTTGTAGCAAATTGTAATTTTAGACGGATTTATACATTGGTCCAAGTTTGAAAATTTGCTGAATCATAGTTTGTGAGCTATCGGCTTCTGAACTTTCAAAAATACTGCAATCCAGAAACTAAGGGAAATGGATTACAACTCTTAAACCAGGATTCACCAAATTCTGAATTATGTACCAATTTGTTACATAAAACAGATTTATTCATTGGTCTAAGTTTGAAAATTTGGTGAATCATAGTTTGTGAGCTATCGGCTTCTGAACTTTCAAAAATACTGCAAACTAGAAACTAGGGGAAATGGATTACAACTCTTAAACCAGGATGCACCAAATTCTGAGTTATGTACCAATTTGTTACATAAGACAGATATATTCATTGGTCCAAGTTTGGAAATTTGGTGAATCATAGTTTGTGAGCTATCGGCTTCTGAACTTTCAAAAGTACTGCAAACCAGAAACTAAGGGAAATGGATTACAACTCTTAAGCCAGGATTCACCAAATTTTGAGTAACGAACCAAATTGTAGTTTAAGACAGATTTATTCATTGGTCCAAGTTTGAAAATTTGGTGAATCATAGTTTGTAAGCTATCGGCTTCTGAACTTTCAAAAATACTGCAAACCAAAAACTAAGGGAAATGGATTACAACTCTTAAGCCAGGATTCACCAAATTTTGATTTACGAACCAAATTGTAACTTAAGACAGATTTATTCATTGGTTCAAGTTTGAAAATTTGGTGAATCATAGTTTGTGAGCTATCGGCTTCTGAACTTTCAAATATACTGCAAACCAGAAACTAAAGGAAATGGATTACAATTCTTAAACCAGGATTCACTGGTTCAAATACAAAGTATTTTCTTCTTGATTAAAGATCATGCTCGTTGAATTTACGACCATTATAATCGAGAAGTACTGAGTGACGAGCTTCCTCGGATTTGGCCTCGATTTTCTTCCATTCGTAGCAATCGTAATCGAATAGCCAGTCGGGAGAGAGGGAATGCCAGTTCATGTCCGCCCGAAGCTCACACCTGAGATGCTATTGTTGGTGTCCTGGCTGAAAAGCAGATAGACACATCTTATCCAAAGGCTGGAACATTCCCGTGATCATATTGCAGATTGTATTTACCGAACCAGATGGAGTAGTGTTGAAGTTGTCAAAATTTAACGTACGGCACGGCATCGAAGAGATCCTTAGATTTTGGTTCTTCTGTTTACTATGCTTTTTATTTTTCATCGCAGATTTTCTAAAAATAAAAATCATAAAATGAATGATCAATAAGTAATTTGAGAAAAACTTACAAAGAAGGAAATCCCAATAAGGATATGATACTAATAAATTTATCGACAACCACTTTCAATTTAGGCCGTGTGCGAATAGGATGAATTGTGGTTAAAAATGGATGAATTTTTAACCACTACTGTCATATTTTAACCTGCTCTCCGCAGCTAGTCTAATTTTTTACACATTTTATTCAATGCGAAGTGTCAAAATTTAACTAAACGACAAGTTTTAAACACTTTTTAACCCAATTAAAAATGACATTCCGAATTACTCCGAAGTAAGCTGATTTTGTTCAGGGATGTTATCATTTTGACAACGTTACATCATTTTGAAATTGCGTTACGTAATTGTTTATAATTTTTAATTTGTTAAATAACTAAAAAATTAAGATTCATTAAATTCGGAAAATAGTTACGATCGATTCACCAAATTCAGGCGCATCTTTTGGTACCAAAAGTTTTGATATTCAGAACAAGTGCTGCCAAGTATACGCCTTACGTTATTTTGTTAATAACTTTTAAACTAAATTCTAAAATTGATTCACTAAATTTCACCAAATTCTCACCTAATTATTTGCATAAAAAAAATTGAAATTCCTTACAAAGTGCTGCTAAGTAAATATATGGCGGTGATTTAAACATGTGATTATTTTTTACAAAATATGAAATTCTTAGTAATTGTACCTATTTGTGTCTGCAAAAAAACGAGTCAAACGTGATAAAAACGAGTCCCGGAGTCAAGGAAGAAAATAACGAGTTAATTTTTACTCTATAGAGGCCATGTTGTAACAATGTTTTGGGCAACAGGACAAACATTTTACTCACGGCTGAGTACTCACTCTTTTGTCTTTGTATATGGAACAGCTAGTACTACCAAGATTGGTTTTCTGCTTGGGTTGACTGATCTTCTGTCAAACCAGGCAGGGAACACACAATACAAACTTATGTAAAAAAAAACTGCTTCTGTGAAAAATTCTAAAGATGACACCACCATCGTTTTCCATCTTGAGACTACTCCCCAAATAGATATACAAAAGGCGTGTTTTTTTGCACGCGTATATACGCTTAAAATGAACAGTGCACAAAAAAACGACAAATTTTTTGTTTTAGCAATTTGGCATCACAAGTTGATGATATGTAAACGAGAGGAGAAAGAAGAGCAACGTCAGCGGGAATTTTTTCTCCAGAGAATGAAGAAAAGAGATCTGGATAGAGAAAGAGATACGAAGGCATGGAACATACAAAAGTAGCCAATGGCACTGATCACTTATACCAAGATTGGAAACCTTGCTGTCAAAATGACATTTGCCTACAAGCTAGGGGAGCAGGTTAGCTGTAAGAGTATGCGTGTAATACAAACTTAAAGACACAGGTTAGCTGTAAGAGTATGCGTTTTATTGTAATAATGATACAATTGCCTACATAATAAAGCAAGTTTGCTGCAAGAGTATGTGTGTATGAAAAAAAATAACTTTTGCGGTATTTGGAGGGTAAAACGTAGGTAGGTTTCCAATCTTGTTATAAAGTGATCACTGACGAAGGCATGGAACCACTGATCAATTATACCAAGATTGGAAACCTTGCTGTCAAAATGACATTTGCCTACAAGCTAGGGGAGCAGGTTAGCTGTAAGAGTATGCGTGTAATACAAACTTAAAAGATACAGGTTAGTTAGTATGCGTTTTATTGTAATAATGATAAAATTGCCTACATAATAAAGAAAGTTTGCTGCAAGAGTATGTGTGTATGAAAAAAATAACTTTTGCGGTATTTGGAGGGTAAAACGTAGGTAGGTTTCCAATCTTGTTATAGAGTGATCACTGCATGGAACATACGAAAGTAGCCAATGGTTTCCTTTGATTTGAAATATAACAACAGCAAAATCATAGCTTGCTTGGGTAATTATTAAATGAAATGAATTTCGAATGAATTTCGGAATGAATTGTTGAAAATTCATTGAAAAAGGTATATGGTAGCATTGTTTTTATATCCGCTTATTTCATAAGCGTGGATAATTATCGCCGCTATCTAAGCGGATATAGAAATTTATTGTTGTTGCATTTGCATGCAAATATTTTCTTAAGCGTATATACGCGTGCAAAAAAACACGCCTAAAGTCTTTTGTCACCTCTAGATTGGCTGCGGAGCAGGTTAAAATATGACAGTAGTGGTTAAAAATTCATCCATTTTTAACCTCAGTTCATCCAATTCGCACACGGCCTAAATTAAAATACCATGAATCACATGAGCACGAACAACGACCAACGAATGAACGAAAATTCGTCGATTTTGACATTTCTTTCACATTGGAGTTTTTAATTCGTCGCGAATGAACAACCAAAACAAAGAATGATTTTTGAGGTTTTACGCGCGCAAACATTTTATTCGTTGGGAGTGTGGATTGTATGTGGAACGCGAATTGGACTTGACAGATCTGAATTCGCCACGAATATTTTTTTCCGATATTAATACGTTTTAGGTAATTTAGGCCGGGTGTGAATTGAGTTAGAATGTGTATTAAAACTTGACGTTTTGGCGCTGCGCAATTTTTTGCGCTTTTTAACACTTGATCAAGTTCAGTAGATCAAATACGACCCGAAAAGGTACAATAAATTTGATGAATTATGGACGAAAAATGAAGAAAATGTACTGAAGAATAAAAACAACAATAAAAAATCTTGTGCGTCAAGCTTGAGCGTTAAAACACCATGCATCCTAGAAAAAAACTTTGAAATTGAAAAAAAATTGAAGCTTAATCGATATAATCTTGGGTGCTTTCATATATGCATGGTTGCGAAAGTCTGACGAATGTATGTTTTTCATAAATGCAAATGATAAATGCATAAAAGCAAAACGCAAATATTTGCAGCGCATATGTGCAACTATAAAAACTCACATGCACACTATAATAGGCTAGTGTTGGCTGATTGGTGCGTGAAGCACTGTTTTCACTAGGTCTGCGGACTGGCATGCTGGCGATTGTTCGGCTCGAGCTCGCCGTAGTCGTGGGATCTTGTCTAGGAAACCAACCTATTACATTTTAATCATGCCATAATGGATCCATACTAAACGACAAAAAAAAAAAACAGAGTAGCAGACGGACGTTGCCACTAGAGGGTGCCGTGGTGTTTATCGGCATGGCCATATCCCACCCAACCGTAGAAGTCTTTTGGCCTACGATATTAAGACTTCCCCTAACACACAAATGACTCACCGTTTCAGCTGCTCTGTCGCCATCCACATCCCCTGAAAATAGAAAAACTAGCAGGACATCAAGCTAGTTGCTTAATCCAACAAAAGACAAAAAATAACCATGTAATTTATCATCTCCTTAAAGGAGTTAAAAGGACAATAATTTATTTTGCGAAATTTCAAATGTATTGGAAAACATGTTTAAATTCACAATTTCTAAAGTAATACAGTATAATTATTATGCCTTAGCACTAAGGATTAAATGTAAAAAAAAAAAAAAAGTATGATTAAATTGAATGCTCTTGGTCATGAAACCTATTCTTTTTCCTCTTTCCTTTGGTTTTTATCCTAATCGAATAAATTGATTTTATCACTTCATCAGTTTATTGGTTTTCAAATTGTCGCGTTGGGACCCTAACCTATCCTGAGCTCAGCTTTGGTAAAGGTGACGTTTTGAAGCGAGTAATTTCTTCGCTTTCCGATTCGACTGAGTTGAACAATTCAATTAACAAAAGAAGCATGGAAAAGAATAATGATTTCATTTGAAGCAAAAAAAAAAAAAATACTTCCGAAAACTGTTGTTCCGGACCAATTAAGTCAATCTTTTGTGCTCTTCAAAAAAAAAAAAAAAACTAGCTTTAAAAGCATACGCTGCTTCCAATATTAAAAGAAATCTGTTTTGAACTACTTGAAAATATCAAATGACAGAATGTATTATACACCTACATATAGATAAAAAAAAAAACAAAAAGGTTGTGGAACGGCTTTAAATCCGGTCTAGCCAAACTCGGGAATAAATTTCGGTGTGATACTGCACTTCTGCTAACTGGTGCTTCTTGCACAGCGAATTTTGATTATTGCTCGAACTTCGTTACGTAAACCTTTTGGGGTTATAAAAATATTTGCTGCGGCGATCACCTCCACGCGCTTCTATGGACGATGGAGTCTTGAGTGACCGCCGAAAAGTTAAAATTCTACATAAACAGAAGAACAATATATTTAACACTTAACGGAATTATGGCTTTCCACTCACCAAAAAAAAAACTCAGGAATCTCTTTTGAACAAAAAAAAAAAAAAAAAAACAGGAACACGAACAACTGTCGTCTCTTAGGGATATGCAAATGGGTAGTCGTAGTATGAAATTGCGGAGCGATGCTGCCGACTCGGTAGACACTTGCTAATTTCACCAATAAGAACAATAATTTATACAAAAAAAAGGATATGGTAAATTCATTATAGAATTACTCACGAACTTATTGTTGTGTTTATTTAAATTCTTTCCAAATTGCCACAATATCCAGTCAGATAAAAAAAGAGTTATTAGCGATAACGCAATCTTTTTTTTCCTTAAAGGTTTTTGAATGAAAAACTTCTTCGACGAGGCATCCGTCGGTTACACCAATCGAGTGAAGTTTTTTCCTATTTCCTCTTTTCACCTTGTTTCTTCCATAGTACCATCAGCCCATAGTCTGCTATTACACGATGAAACTGGTTGCGTGCAACTTTTCGAACCCCATAAGTGCACAAGAGAAAAAAAATTCGAAAATATGAGACGGAAGAAAATCGACTCGCGTCGCATGGGTAAAATTTTCCGTGCAACAACTTGACGTCTCTCTTTGATCTTTTCTTGTTTCTTGCTGTTCTTTTTGATTTGTTTTCTTGAACTTTATAGAAATTTAAGTCAGTTGTCTTGTCAGATGTTTTTACAAAATTGTAAGCAAAATATGTCTTTAATTTTTTCAAATAACTAAAATCGTGTTTGTTTTTTGTTACAGAGGATACAACTAATTGAGATGAAGCAATCGAAGCCAACACAATACTTAATGAAAGACGGTTGCTCAAGCACTGCTTCACTTTAAATCATTTGCCAAGTTGTATGCTGACAGTTATGAAGAAGTCGACTGCATTGAGTTCGCTAAACGCATCTGGGGCGATATGTATTTCCACAACAAGTCGTAAGTTTTCTTTTTTGTCATTGTTAAAGGAGAATCTTCAATATTTCCTTACATTTCAAGTCGCAAATTCACCAAAAAGCCGCCACACAGTTTCGCCCAATGCAGATTTGTTAAATTCATCCTCGAACCGAAACTCATCGTGCAAGTTATTGGCGATGTTTATACCACTCTGCTGAACACCTTGGCCGAACTGAACATCCGCCTGACCAAAGAAGAGATGAAAACCAACATTCACTCGCTGCCTCGCCTGGTGTGCAATCGATTTACGATCCATTGCAACCAGAACGGCACGCTGATGGTGCACAGCTCTTAAATGTATCCAGTCGATGGTTATACATTCTTTCAGGTACTCGCACGAGTTGTGAGTGGAACGCTGCATGCTGGCCAGGAAGTTCGTTTTCTTGGTGAAAACTACACTCACCAAGACAAAGAAGACTCGGGAATTTTGCAAGTCTGTTGCCTTTGGGTTGACGAAGCACGTTACAAAGTCGAGCTCAATCTAGTTCAACCTGGAAATTGGGATCTTATTGACGATTTTTCCAAATCAATTTCGATTGGGAATGGTAGGCAGCCATTCTATATGGGCGTTTGGATCTGATTCGACCGGATCGAATATACTGCCGTCGAAGGTTGACAAGAATTTGCTGACTAAGTGAAGGACTCTATTGCTCTATGAATCTCAAGAGGAATAAACATTGACCGAGATTCCACTTAATATGCTCCAGAAACAACAAGAAATTATATCGGAGCGTTTCATAATCACTTATTGCCTTGGCAATATTCACGTTGCTTGCCTATAATTTGACTTATTGTGAAAATGCAATAAACCGTCATATGTGTTTTTAAATAATCGTTTGTCATTAAAAATTGAATAAACCGTATTTCTCTGTTGAATTAGATACATATTTGAAAAAAAAAGAATTGTACACATAATAAATAGTAAAGTTAAAAATAAGGAAACAATTTAACAAGTTCTTTTTTTTAAAGATGAATTTCTCATTGCTGGAAAACCTTTTGCAGTGCACTGAAAATTTTGTAGAGCAGATGGATACAAATAGCAGTAACGACGAAGAAATTGCACGAGAGTTATTGAACATAAGTAAAGATGTTTGCAAAGAGCTGGAAACCAACAAAAAAAAGAAACGGATGTGGACCAAGACGTGGAGAAAAGAAAGACAGCAACAAGGTTTTTTTAGTTTAAATTATTTTTATTTGACCAATTATTTGAAATATGATTGTTTATGTTCATAAACAAGGTTCTTTTAGCTTTCTTCAAAGAGAGCTGAGGCAAAATGATAAGCCATCATTTTGCAACTACTTAAGAATGAACGAATCTTCGTTCGAGCTATTGTTGTCTCTTATACAAAAGGATATAATAAAAAAAAACACGCTTATGAGGGATGCAATTTCACCCGCAGAAAAATTAGCTGCTACTTTGAGATACCTAGCGACAGGTGAATCTTTAAAGAGCACCGACTACCAAACTTATCTCTCGCAAACATTTTTGTCAAGTGCCGTGCCTGAAGTTTGCCAGGCCATTTGGAACAATTTAAAATGTTCATACTTGAAGGTAAGTTATTTGAATATTTAATAAAAAAAAAAAAAAATACATATACTATTTAATTTGTGCACATGACATGAGTAGAAGCTATAATAATAATTTAATCATACAGAATACGATTAATTTAATCATCCAGAACATATTCATCAATAACATCCCCCATGGATTGCTCTAGCATATCTACAGCAAATGAAATTGAAGATGCATCAGAATTTGCAGATGCTGGTCTTAAAATTTCCACACTTGAAAGAAACAACAGTGAGCCTTGTACACTTTCTTGAGATTTTTCTTCCCTACTGCGTTGTGACGTCGATGGAAGTGCCTCATTTTGGGAGCTTTTTGCCAAATCTTCTTCACCGAAGACCCTTAAAATTTTTTGAATCTCCCACGCGGCTTTTCTCTTTAATTGGTCGTCTTTCATCTGGTCGATTTCAAACACAACTTGTTTTCCAAGCCAAGCGTAGGGTGATTTACAAGCATTTTTTTGCTCTATGAGGCCAGAAATTGTCTTCAAACGTTTGGTAAAATCTCCTGCGGATGACTTTATCTGAAATAATATAAAAAAAGTATATCATATAACCATTATTGCAAACAGATTCGGTTTAGATTAGCATATTAATAGCACACATACCTACATATATGTTTTTTATTGAAATGGCTGATATTATTTTTTCTTTTTGCTTTAGTTTCCGAGTTCAAAAGCAGAATGGGTGAAAATAGCGGATGAATTTGGTATTCGTTGGCAATTTCCAAACTGCCTGGGTGCTCTTGATGGCAAACACATCGTTTTCAAAAGCCTGCGTAAGGACGGTGCATTCTACCATAATTATAAGGGAACAAATAGCATAGTTTTGCTGGCATTAGCTGACGCAAATTGCGCCTTTATATACGTGGACATAGGATGCAACGGACGCACAAATGATGCAGGTGTTTTGCATCAAAGCTCACTAAAAAGAGTGATTGATGATGCATCGAATCATTTCCCAGATGACAGAGTGTTTGGAAATGAAAGAAAGCTTCCCTATGTGATAGTAGGTGATGATGCATTTCCATTGCAAAAACACTTGCTAAAACCATATCCATATGCAACACAATGCTTGAAAAAACGGGTTTTTAACATTAGGCTCTCCAGAGCAAGACATGTTATTGAACATGCGTTCGGCATCCTGGCACAAAGGTTCAGGATATTTCAAACAACCATGGATCTTCGTGTAGAAAATGTCCAAATCGTAACGCAAGCTTGCTGTGTTCTACACAACTTTTTATTGCGCCATGGTAATTTAGATCAGCCAATTGCCAACACAAAAACAACATCATCAAACAGGGAACAGGGAGTTCATAATCCTAATAAAGGCGCTGCGGAGAGAATACGCCAGACATTTACAGAATATTTTTGTAATGAAGGAAAAGTGGACTGGCAATAATAAATATATGTACATACAATAATTAACATAAACATACATTACCTAGAGCGCCCGATTAGGGCCAGTAAGTTATATATAAGGAGTAATAATTAGGCTTGTGTCACATCTTTGTATAGCAAGTAAGTAGTTTTAACTTAATTGAATTAAAAAAAAATGAAGTATGCAAAAAAATATCATACCTTTCTTTTGGGAGCAGAATTGTTTTCTTCTTGAACTGGAGAACTCTGCATTCCTGGTACTTCGATGGATCTTATGTTTGAACCTGAAGTGGTTGGTTGCTCTGCCTTTTATTAAAAAAATATATATAAATACCTTTGTACATATGAAAATACAGACAAAATTACTTGCCTCGTTTTCGTAGCTGGAATTCGATTCCCTTGTTTGGCAATGGTTTTTCAAAAAAAAAAAAAACAATTCCATGAAACACCACAACTTGGGCTCGAAAACATCAACAGCACCAGCTCCACTTTTTTTTGATTTGTTCAGCTCACGTAAATCCCGAAGGAATTGCGATCTCAGGGCGTGAATTTTTCTTTTTATGAGCTCTATAGTAATGTTCGGAGCTGAAGGTTTGAGTTGATCCATTATCATTTGCAATGAATCAGCCCTTTTGACCCTATTGATGTAGTCGGGATGTTTTATGACATATAGGTTTTGATGCATTTCATAGTTGCATATCAACTCCAAAGTTAATTCTTTTGTCCAAATGAAATTCGGTGCCATTTTTTATAGTTTTTAATAATTAACGCAGGTTGTTTAAAATAATTTGACAGTTTCCGCGGAACAAATCACGAAAAAAACAAGTAAAGTCAATGTTAAATGTTCATATATAAGGAAAAAGTGTGACATGTTTGGAACTACCTCAACACTAAAGTTTCAATTAACTTTTGAAATTTTAAAATTAACGTCTTTGCCCGTAATTATGCTCTACTTGGGACTATATCAATAGTTTCAGAAAACTTTTGAAATTTTAAAACTAACGCCCCTAAGTATGCAATTAATGTACGCACAATGATGTGATACTTGCATAATATTGCTTTAATCGTTATATATATATATAAATACCATAAGCTGCCTTCCTGCATCTTCTTGTTCTTTTCAGAGCCCCTCCACGTATTCCCTTTCGGGTGGTTCATCGCTGAAAGCTGGAGAAGACATTGACCTAACCCTATCGGGTGATGAATTCCTCGCATGGGCCATTCAAGCACATTCGGCTGACAAAAAGCCATTTGGCACATTTAAATCGGACCATCAATCACAGACAATTAATTGTGATGGACCAAATGTAAGACTTTCAATCCATTCGATAATTGATTATGGTCAAGGCACCAATTAAGTCACTGAAAATCAAATGGCAAGCTCCACAGGTTCACAAGGGGCCTGTGACTTTCCAGGCAACGGTGGTTAAGAACAGAAGCACCTTCTGGGTGAGCAGTACCAAAAATGACGTTGCTGTAGCATGAAGCCATCTCTAGCAAGAAAAAAAATTCTAATTCTCCATAATAATACAGTTTTCAAAAGAGGAAGACTCTCTTGAAAACTGTATTATATTTAGTTCTGTGTTTTGTTTTTAGTTTGAAATAACAAAAAAAGAACATTGACGATAAATCAGTTTTGTTTATTTCGACCTCTTTGTGACTTTCTATCTTATCTCCAGTTGTCGAGAAACTTGGCATATTCCCGTTTACTTTTGCAGACAATGTTCAAGGAACTCATTCGACAACCGACTGATTTGAGCTCTGCGATACGGGTTTCGGTTGTCTGCAGACTGTGGCATAGGATGCGAAATACTTGTGCAACTTCGTGACGGGTGAAGTCTTCTTGGATGAGCAGATAGTCGAGAACTTCTTTGATCTAAAAAGAAAAGGCTTGAATAAGGGAAGAAGTAAACATCATCATCGTCGTTACTTTTGCAACTCGAACTTTATGTACAGCGGGATGCTTATTCATAATAGCCAGGGCACCAGGTACTGAAAATTCCAGTCGATCAGACACGTAGTCAACAGCTGAGTTCTTGCCTCCCAATATTTTGTCTTCGTCAATTTTTAACTCAAAAAATCTGTGAACCAAATAAATCATCCAACTGTTTGACTTTGACAAAAATCCTTAAGAATCAAACCTCTGTAAAATAGTCTCCGGACAACGCACCATCCATGGCATGATCTTGTCTTTCTTTGCCAATTTAGCCCTTGCCAAGCGATTTTTTACTGATTTCGGGGTATAGCGAAAAGCCCAGAGATCTCGCATAATATTATACGGAGGCACATTGTTGTTTAACATGTGTTCAAGATTTTTGTTTAGCATGTCGAATGGCATTTTCAGGATTAACAGACGTTTGGACAAAAAATTAGCCACTGTATAATTAGGCAGCTTCAAGTTTTCGCTAATAAAATAAATTCGGTTGCTTTGAGGCATATATTTGGATTCATGACGGAATGCCAACATGAGTTTTTTGAAGCGACCCATTCTCAAACGAAGAAGCGGAGCGACATCGTTGATGTCCCGGAGTTTCATTGTCTCGAGTTCGGACAATGAACTTCAAGGCGTTCTGGAAAGACAGAATTTATTTATGTAAACAAGTTTCTCGAATTGTAGGGATTACTCACTTGGTTACATTGTTATGAGCTAGGGACACTCTAAGAACGTCGATTTTTTTTTATCCCATATTTTATAAGAAACTCAAGGGACGTGGTTAGGAACTTTTCCCGATAGCTCATTTGAACAGCCTCATCTTGCAGAACCTTATCGATTTCATTTTGTTTTAAGTGGAAAGTACGCAAAGCTTCGAGGACATAGCTGTTGTTTGTTCGTCTTGATTCTCTATCAACTGGATAGGGAATTATGTATTTTATCGCTGTCCAATGGGTTTCGAGTTGTACCAGTTCCAGTGGGGGAAGTGGATGCACCAGTTTGTTGATGTGTTGCTAAAGTACGAGGCAGTAATCTGGCAAACGGTGTATTTGATTCAGAAGTAACTAGTTTAATTTTTGTTTTATTTTTAATTTAATTTTAGCACAAAATGAAATAATATCCATATTTTATAAAGTAGAACAAAATTACACTTGAAAGATCTTTGGTAAATTATTTTTCAATTTCTTGTCTATAATAACAATTTGACATTTTATGACAGTGAAATGAAAATAAAAGGGAACTGTCAAATAAGTTTCATGCATCTAGTTTCAACGTGTAATACCAATCGAGAAACAGGATAGATAACAAAGCAGAATTCGAAGATGTTGCATGAACTAGTTTCATCGTGTAATAGCAGACATACCAACAGCCAATAAAAAAATCGTCCATCTTTTTTTAAAAAAAAAGATGGATTCCTCGAGTTTTGCTGACGTGGCCATGATCACAATTAGCGCCACATAGTGCCAAGTCTCGAAGAACCTCTTGGTTAGAGTCAGAAGGTAGGTTCGATTACCTGTCGAGGTGACAATCACAGGAGTCCAGAGATATTTTAATTTCATATAATGTTACATCTCAACAAAGCGTTTACATTAGTAACTTTATTATAAGGTGAAAGTGACAAAAGGTCCGTCCTTTTGCTTTTTTTTCGGGATTTTTTTTTTTGTAAAATGTATCACAAATCGTTTAGGGGAGACCAAATTTGTGATTCTCCCAAAAGCAAAAACACTTAAACACATAATCTCACAATTGCACAAAATTATATCAAACGTCAACGAAATTTCAATGTGTTCTTCTGGTTGATAGAACTCACCAAAATCTGAGTAAAAGAACACAAAAATATGAGACTTTGGGAGTTTTTAGGGAAAAAAAGAATATGACAAATTGTAGTAAGATCGTAGCGTGTAAACACCGACATCCACCGCTGTACAATTTCATAAAAAAAGGTACTAGATTCGTACGCCAATGTGACAACCATAGAGAATCTATTTACCTAGAGCCACAACTCGCTCTCTTTTTTAAAAAAATCACTGTCCAAAAAATTTTGTGGTGAGTCTCTCAATTTACTCTTATTTTTTCGTGTCCGTGAAATCTGTGAAAGAGGTGAAAAAAAATTCAATAAGGACATGACCGCACTGTTTTAAGGGTGAAATAAACTCTGCCAACGTGTTTAAATGTGTTTTTTTAGTTATTTATTCGTAAATCATAGTTGAAGTCCAAAAGCAAAAAAAACACTATGCACTGCACTTTGTACTGTTATTTAAATACTTAACACATGAATTTCATACAATTATTTTTTATTTTTAAAATTTTTGAATTTAAACTGACTCTTATTTTTGAATTTTGAGCGCAGGCTTTTAAAATTGAGCCTAGGCTTTCACCTTATTGAGCCCAGCACACAGGCCTACCCATGTCAAATGTATTGTTTCGGCCTCCCATTTGAAATGCATTGAAAAGCCTATACATTTACATTGGGTAGTTATATTTTATCAAATTTAATTTTTTTAGTCGAAAGAGAGTAAAATGCCTTGAGTTGCGACTCTGGTGTACCTCCTCTGTGGTGACAACTCAAGCCAACACAAAAAAAAAAAACGAAATAGCAATTGAAGACAAAATGGTTTCCGGCATGCACACAATGTAATTCACGCTGCACAGAAATTTTCCCTGGTAAGTATTTCTTTTTGGTCATAAAAAAAAAAAAACAATTTCAATTTTGTTCATCCCTCCATGGGGTTAAAGCCTTGACGTGGCGGAGCGGCTTACGGTAACTACTACTATGAAGCTTAGAGCTATGCGATCGCGAAACTTGATTTCGCAGAAGGGCCTCCCATGGTCGACAGGTCGAAGCGGAGTAGGCTGTTACTACCAATTACCCCACAACGAAGGAGTGTTCCCACCAAGGCACTCCCACCGAGGGACGGCAGCGAATGAATTTCTTCTTTGGAATCAACGGTGGCGTCTCCAGTTCCAGTTAGGCCGAACTACTTGGTGAACACCTTTACGGGCTACTTCGACTTATTTGAAGCCCAGGCCGTAAAAGGAGCGGTTTTTCCGGCTCTTGCACTTGGAGTCACATCAAGTGCCTGGTACTCCAGGTTGGGGGTTGTGCGTTGGGGTGACTTCCCGACCACGTAGAAAAAAGTTTAGTTGCGAAGCAACAACAGGCCTCGGAAACGGACGGATACACTGATGACGACCCAAGCAAATGTACAAAGGACAACGATTTTCGGATATGCACGTGGAATGTTAGGTCCCTTAATAGACCGCGTGCTGCCGAACAGTTAGCGGAGACCCTCAACTGCTACAAAGCAGATATTACCGCTATCCAGGAAATGCGATGGGATGGACCGGGCAAAAGGAGGATGAAAAACTGCGACATCTACTATGGTAATTGTTACCGAGAGCAACAACAGCGACTATTTGGATGCGGATTCGTCGTGGGAAGCAGACTCAGGCAAAAAGTCTTGAGCTTCAAATGTGTGAGCGAACGCATCACGACAATCCGAATCAAGGCTAAATTCGGCAACATCAGCCTAATATGTGCGCATGCCCCCACAGAAGAGAAAAAGGACGACACCAAAGACGAGTTCTACGAGCTCCTCGACAAAACATACGAGCAATGTCCTAGTTATGACATTAAAATTGTCCTCGGCGATTTTAACGCAAAGCTGGGAAAAGAGGACATCTTTGGTGGAACGGTCGGAAAGCACAGCCTGCACGACACCACATCCGATAACGGATTCAGGCTGATCGATTTTGCTGCGGGGCGAAATGTTGTGGTAGCAAGCACCTGGTTCCCTCATCTCAACATCCATAAAGGTACATGGAGATCTCCTGATCAATCAACCGTCAACCAGATTGATCACATTGCGATCGACGGAAGGCACTTGTCCAGCATTTTAGATGTTCGAACTTTCCGAGGAGCTAACATCGACTCGGACCACTACCTCGTCGTAGCCAAGGTAGTGCTACGAATATCCCGACAACGGCCAAAACAAGGAAATGCTGCAAGAAAATTCGACGTCGGACGGCTACAATCGCAAGAGATCGCCAGATCATTCTCTGATCGAGTGTCAAGTAACCTCTTAAGGAGTCCTATGCCGCCAACATCAAGTATCGAAGACCAGTGGCAACATTGCCAAAGAGCAGTTAGAGATGCCGCCTCTAATGTGCTGGGTTTCACACAGCCACCAAAACGAAACCCCTGGTTTGATGAAGAATGCAGGCAGGCCCATGCAGCCAAGCAGGAGGCATACAAAGCGGCGCTGCATAGAAGGACAAGAGCTGCTCGTGAGCTCTACGAGCAAAAGAGGAGAGAGGAACGCCGGCTTCTCAGGAGGAAAAAGAGAGAGCATGAGAAGCGTCAGATCGAGGATGTTGAGAGAGCCAACAGCAGGAATGAAGTTCGGAGGTTTTACCGAAAGGTTAAACAGCTGGCTCAAGGTCATCGAGCAAGAACTGATGCCTGCAGAGATAAACAAGGGAACATCATAGTAGAATCGCAGTCAATGCTGGGGATTTGGAAAGACCACTTCTGTAGATTGTATAACGGCGACGACGAACAAAATACCGCCGTCAGACAGGAGCCTTTCATCGGACACGATGATAGCCAACAATTCCGTGAACCCGACCTAGAAGAAGTGAAAACCGCAATATCACGGCTGAAATCCAACAAAGCCGCTGGAGCAGATGGACTAGCTGCTGAGTTGTTCAAAGCAGCAGGCGACGAGCTAGATAGGAGCATGCACCAAATCATCTGTAAGATATGGTCAGAGGAATGCATGCCCGATGAATGGAACCTCAGCATTGTTTGCCCGATCCTGAAAAAGGGAGATCCTCTAAACTGCGCCAACTATAGAGGAATAAGTCTACTAAACATCGCCTACAAGATCCTCTCTGCCGTAATATGTGAACGTCTGAAGCCTTTCGTCAACAATCTGATTGGTCCTTATCAATGTGGCTTCAGGCCAGGAAAGTCAACCATCGACCAAATTTTCACGTTGCGGCAGATCCTGGAAAAGACCTATGAACTCCAAATCGATACCCACCACCTTTTCATCGATTTTAAGGCCGCGTATGACAGCATCTACAGAGACGAACTGTACAAAGCTATGTCTAGTTTTGGCGTCCCTGCCAAGCTCGTTCGCTTGTGCAAAATGACGATGGAGAACTCACGCTGCTCCATCAAGGTTGGCAACGAGCTCACGGAATCTTTCGACGTCAAAAAAGGATTCAGACAAGGCGATGCACTGTCATGCGATTTCTTTAACATCGTTCTTGAGAAGATAGTGCAGAACTCCAACGTCAACACCAGAGGCACTATCTTCCAAAAATCTGTTCAACTTCTCGCGTACGCCGATGATATTGATATAATGGGAAGAACACAGCGTGATGTCAATGGCGCCTTTGTGAGAATTGAGACAGAAGCGGCAAAAATGGGTTTAGCGGTAAATGAGGGAAAAACGAAGTATATGCTGTCTTCGAGGAAGGACACCCAACACCGACGGCTCGGGCAGAACGTCACAATAGACGCGTATAACTTCGAGGTAGTAGAGGAGTTTGTCTACCTAGGCTCCGCTATAAACACGGGCAATAACACCAGCGCCGAGATCAGACGAAGAATAACTCTTGCTAATCGCTGTTTCTTTGGGCTTAGAAAGCAATTGAGTGGAAAAGCCCTCTCTCGAGCAACTAAGGTAAAACTGTACAACACACTCATCATCCCAGTCCTGCTGTATGGTGCAGAAGCATGGACCCTGACAAAATCGGATGAAAGTGCCTTAGGCTGTTTCGAGAGGAAAGTTCTTCGGGTTATCTTTGGCCCCGTGTGCATTGAAGGGGAATGGCGAAGAAGATACAACAGCGAACTTTACGGGTTGTACAACGACATGGACCTAGCCAGAAGGGTCAAGGTCCAGAGACTCAGATGGCTCGGTCATTTAGAGCGAATGGACACCAATGCTCCGGCCCGGAAAGCCTTCGACACTATTCCCGAGGGACGTAGGAGGAGAGGAAGACCGCGACTCAGGTGGCGCACTCAAGTGGAAGAGGACCTCAATCAACTTGGAGTGCAAATCTGGAGACGACTAGCCAAGGATCGAGCTAGCTGGCGGAGCCTGTTGATTGAGGCCCAAGTCCACAACGGACTGTAGCGCCACCTTAAGTAAGTAAGTAAGTCATCCACGGATGATAATTGCAGATGGAATGAATATCGTGGACGTAGAGTCAATCCGCAGCGCCCAGTGGAATTCGTTGTCAAGCAACTATGAGTCGCATATGTTTTCTCCAGGCGAGAATGGATGCCTGTATATTCGCCGCCTTGGATTTATGAGTTTGGATATTCTTGTTTGTTGAAGCTCAAACAAGTATAAATACTCAAGCAAATGTAAATACTCAAGCAATCGATTTGTTATAAGCTATCGAATTTAATTTTTATTGTTTTTATTCTGATTCCTAACTTTGTACGATTAACATCTACAAATAAATTCTTTATTATTTCGAAGCCATTTGCACATCTATCAATATTGTTGAATCTAGTTGGTGTAAAAAAAAACGTAAACGTGAAGTGAAGAATATCATGAAACGAAAAACTAGAACCACCACAGGTGGGGTTATTTTATTGTCCATTTAAAGTGTTTTCGAATATCCTCCAAGACCTGTGTGCGTTTGTATCCGTGCATATTGCATCTTGTCGCTGTCGGTCGCACGAACGAGGAGTCATTTCATCATTATTTGAATAAAGTGCATCACAAGTAGAGAACGCATCCACAATGGTGCAGGCATTAGTTGAATGCGAAGTTCAAACGGACATACCGCAAGCGATTCAGCTTCTTGGAGAAATGAACAGCAATGTTAAACAAGTGACAGAGTGGAGAGTGCTATTTCGGTGCATTTTCCATTGGGCAGTGTGCAGATTGCAGCCCATCGAGGATGGCAAAGTCAAACAAATTGTCGTCGGGGAGCTTCCATCATTTTCCATTTCGAAAATGCACCATGTGTAATGCATCCCCGATCACTATTCTGTCCGGCGACGATTCCTTCGAAGACAAAAACAGGAAAATAAGTGTAATTGACTCTTAATTGAATTTGTATGTGTTTAATTTTCGTTTGTTACAGGGACACCTATACCTGCTCATGGCAAAACTCTTTGAAGCCCGTCATCCACAGCTTTGTATATACATTTAACAGGTATAATCGAAATGGAATTCGACTGAAGCGCCAACTGGTTCCAAGCCGAGATAACCTTTTTTTTTTACACATGTTTGTAATGTGTGTTCTCTGCTTGGTTTGACAGAAGATCTGTCAAACCAAGCAGAAAACCAATCTTGATAGTACCCCCCAATATATATATACAAAGGACGGGGTCAAGTGAAAAAGGACAGTTGGCAATTGTTCCTGCGGTTCATTCATTCTTCAGCGGGGTAAGTGAGGGAGTTACTAAGTCTTAACGAGTGATTCTTAGTGTTAAGAACTAATAAATGTTAGCTTTTAGAATAAGCTTATGTTGTTTTAAAACTTACTAAATAAAACTAACATAACCCAATAACTCGTTTGCTTATTATTTAATACTTTTTGTATGCATGAAGGATGTATGAATGAAGGATGAGAATGGCAAACGTGGTGAAGAAACCCACTAAAGCCGGGCATAAGAATTTTCCTTGCTTTTAAGATTTTTAAACAATTAAGGAAACGGAAATTAGAGAATTAAAGGACAGTGATTTTAATAAATTAACAGTTAAAACTAGTTACTAAAGGATAAATACATAAAATACTAAAATATTGCACAGTAGTTCAAAATGAACGATGAGTAAATATCACAGTGGTTGTTTAGAGCCAAAAAAGGCTATGTTTGTAAATATCACAGTTTGTGGTTTATCGCCATAGCGGCTGTGTTAGTAACTATCACAGTTTGTAGGGTTAGTCAAGGTAAATATCACAGTTGGAAGTAAGTCAATTAGTTAAAATAGATAATAAATCTATAACTGAGTATCACAGATAAAGAAAAGGTATGTTTTTATAAATAATAATAAATTAACAGAAACTAAGTACTAAATAATAAATAAATAAATAGGACGGTCAATAATTTAACATAAATAAACATTTAAAAGGAACATTAAAAGGGACAAAGAAAACAAATTAAAGCCTTTATAGTACTAGGTCATTGTTTAATATCTTTAGCGTGGAAGATTCCTATGGATTTGCCCGATAAGTTTTCTAATTCGTACAAGTTTTTGCCTACGGGTTTTACTATTCGGCACTTGACGAATTTTGGACATAGTTTTGCGCTCAGGTACTTCGAGCTGTCGCTGAGCACGAAATTTCTCCGGAATACTTCCTGACCTGGTACAAACCTTACGACGCGAGTACGAGTGTTGTAGTTTTGTGCGTTCTTTTCTCCGGCTTTTGCAATTGAAGCTTTAATTCGGTTTCGCACACTTTGCAATTTTGTTTGCCTAGCCATCGTCAGGATTTCACCGTCCTCAACTGAATTCAACTTCCTTGCTAGCTCATAGCAGCTAGCATGAGTAATCATGTTGACTCCGAATAATGCGAAATACGGAGTCACACCAGTTGAGGAGTGAACGGCACTTCTTAAGGCACAAGCTATCTCACTCAAATTTTGATCCCAGTCTCGCTGGTCGTCTTTAAGGTAATATCGAATGGCAGCTAGAAGAGTGCGGTTCACTCTCTGATGCAATTGATTAAGGAGAGTAGTTGGCTGTTTTGAAATGCCTTATCCCATAGGTGTTCAAGAAGTGTTAGAAATCTTTAGATACAAACTGTTTTCCATTGTCTGAATGGACAATTTGCGGGACACCAAATGTGTGGAAAATGGTTTCCTGCAAAAATTTAATAACATTTGAAGAGGTGGCTCATAGATTTCAAAAAGATAAACTTAGACATATGGTCTAGGACGACAAAAACGAAACTGTTACCGGACTTAGAACGGGGATACGGACCTAAAAAATCAACATATAACTTCTGAAACGGACGATCGACATTGAACTCACTCGACATAGGAGGACGAAGAACATGATTGGACGGTTTGCACTGAGTACACACGTCACAATTGGCAACAAATTCACGAATTTGTACCGTCATGTTGGGCCAGTAGAAATACTCGCGGATCCTATGCAGAGTTTTGGCCATTCCGCCATGAGCGGTATTCGGCGGATTGTGTGCACGTTCTATGATTCCATTTGTGAGACCTGACGGTACCCATAGTTGCCAGTTATGCTCGTTTGTACAATTGTTCGTTGCTGGAAAAGCTTTTTTGTATACGAAGTTATCGTCAACTTTTAAATCGGGCAAGCGTTCTTTGTTTTCCTGTACAGTTTTAACTAAGGTCAGGTACTCCTCGGACTTAAATTCGTCGGCATCAAGGTTAATAATTGGGGCTACGTTTGCAAAGTCTATACTCTCTAATTCAACATACATTCGGGACAACACATCAGGGACAACATTTAAGCTACCTTTGCGGTGTTCAATATTAAAAGAATAAGCTTGGAGTTTCAAACTCCAACTCGCAAGTCTACCGCTAAGGTCTTTTAGACTCATCAGCCATTTAAGACTGGAGTGGTCGGTTATGACCGTAAAGGTCATACCTTCCACGTAAGGCCGAAATTTGTGAATTGCCAAAACGGCGGCGAGGCATTCCTTTTCCGTCACGCTATAATTTTTTTGGGCCTTATTTAGCTTCTGGGAAAAGAACGACATAGGGGTCTCTTCTTCGGCGTCGTCTTTCTGGAAAAGCACCGCCCCTACACCGGAATCGGAAGCATCGCACTGGATGTAAAAGCGCTTACTGAAATTGGGATACGTTAACACCGGAGCTTTTGCTAACGCTTTCTTCAACTCACCAAATGCCTCCAGAGCTTCAGCAGTCATACTAAACTTTTTATTTCCCTTTTTCCGTGATTGGAGCCGTCAACGTACCTGTTTTGCCGATTTAGGGATCGGAAAATTCACGATCGCCTCAACCTTAGCCGGATCTGTCTTGATGTTCCCACCACCAACTATGAATCCGAGGTACTTTAACTCTCGGAAACAGAATTTGGACTTTGTCACGTTAATGGTGAGGCCAGCTTTGTTGAGACACGTCGCTACTTCGTCCAACAGAGCGATATGGTCCTCGAAATTTGGAGCTATGACGAGCAAGTCATCGAGATACACAAAGACTCGATCCCGTAACCTGGATGGAATGACTTTTTCCATCAACTGGCATAACCTTTGGGCAGCATTACACAGTCCAAAGGGCATGACAGTAAAATGGTACAAGGGCCTTCCCGGTATTGTGAAGCCAAAATGCGTCTTTGAGATCGATACTACTGATGAAAATAGTATCTTTAAGACGACTGAAGATCCCTTTGAGATTGGGGAGAGGATATGCGTTTTTCTTCGTCACAGCGTTCAGCTTACGTGAGTCAAGACACAGGCGATTTTTGCCGGGCTTCTGTATCAAAACCACTGGCGAACTCCAAGGACTCTCACTCTCCTCAATCACTCCAAGATCTAACATTCTGTCTATCTCGGCATACATCAGGGCTTGTATCGCTGGAGAAACAGGATAGTGACGCTGCTTCACCGGAGCCGCATCTCCAGTGTCGATGACGTGCTCGACAAGGGCCGTCTTTCCAAGACCATACCTGGTATAGCACCGGAACTTTCGTCTGACAACATCCAATCGGGACTGTTGCTCTAGAGACAGCTGGTGAGTATCTGAATTATCAACGGCATCTGTTATTTTAATTTCACTAACGATTCCAGGTGCAAGGTTGAATGCCTTCCAGAAATCGACGCCGAGATACAATGGTTGGTCCAAATTTGGAACCAAGTAAAATGTAAGTTCTTGAGTAATGTATTTATAAGTTACATTTAAGTTTATTTTGCCGATTATTTGTTGGCAATTGCCATCCGCCGTTTTGACATTCGAAGCAAACGGTGTGAATGGTTTTCCTAAACTTTCTAAAAAAGCTCGGCATCCTCTACCGAGGACGCTGACGCTTGCGCCGCTATCGAGCAAGCCGAAAACTTCGATGTTTTCAAAGGCGACCTTTGCATATGGCCTAGGGTCGCTGGAAACATCTGTTATTGTAGAAAGCAAATTAGCTCTCATTTGTTTTCTCGCTCGGTAGCGTTTTCGCGCGTTAACAATTTTATTTTTAATTTCACCTTTAAAAATTCTTGCTTTAGCTTCGTTGTACTCTTTTATCCTAACATGTAATGGCTTGATACATTTAACATTAACATAAGACGGACAGTTATCATTGGGTAGATCATTAGGATCTCGTTTTAAAATCACTACTGGTTTATCTAATATTTTATTTCTAACTTGTTCGGAAATACACATTATTGGGGGTTCGAGGATTCGGGGTTGATCTTCGAACACGATTCCCCCGTCGAAATCGTGCCCTTCAGACTGTTTTTCTGCCGGCACTTCGGACAGGTTGCGACGACAACATCTGCTTCACCACACTTGAAGCAGAAGACATTCACTCTGGGCGAAGGACATTCCCAGTACATGTGTCCGCTTACCTTGCAGTTCCAGCAAGAGAGTACCCTGTTTGGTGGCCTGGGTCTATGCTTTTCAGCATATTGCATGGCAGCGACATAGTCGTCCACCGTATTATCGTCCTCAACACCATGCATTTCATTGACACGCGTTTTCGGTGGTGGACGATAATACCTAGATGCATGTGGTTCTCTTGCTGGAAAAGCATTTTCTGCTTCTTTGCAAGCAAACCTTAACTGGTCAAGGCTGAAAATAGACATGGGGTAGACCAGTTTACCTATACGGTCATTAGGATTTCTCTTTAACATCCTGACTAGTTCGAATTCTGGCATGGGAATTGTTAGCTGGGAACGAATTTTGGCGATGGTCGAAAAAAAACTGTCACAGGACTCGAATGGACCCTGCTTACAATCAGAGATTTCCCGCATGATTTCATAATCCGATTTGCAATTTCGGAAATGAAGCAATATTGCTTCACGTAACATCGGCCAGTCGGGTCTCTGATTATATTTGACAAATTCCCAGTACCAACGCTCGGCATCTCCTGAGAGAACCAGATGGAATTGGCGGAGGACCTCCGACCATGAGCATTGATAATGGTTTTGGAGAAATTCCAATTGGAGCAGAAAATCCTCGACAAATAGATTTTCCGGTCGGCCATCAAATTTAAGGCCCCATCGGTCTAACTTCACCGGTTCATGATGATTCCTGTGGGGACTTATACGTGAATCCCGATTCGAATTCGAATTGTTTGGCTGTTGGCCGTTGACGTTACCGAAATCTACTTGGTTCCCATAACAACCGCCTTGATTTTGTGCTTCGTTAACATAAAGTTGATGGATAGGCTTAAAAATATTGCTTGTATGCACAAAAGCAGAAGGGAATGTCGGTTGGAAATTTGGAGATTCGTGATTGGAAGACTGATGATTAGAACGATTGTGATTTTGAAGAACTTGTTCGGTCTGACATGGTTGATTCTGATTTGTTCGACTATCTTGTGGTGTTGGAAAATATTTTAACTGAAGTTGCTATTGTCGATAAGAATGATTTGTTTGATTTGATTGTGTATAAGCCTGTTCATTGGGAATATGTAACGTATTGCTTCGACCATTCGATAAGATTTGATTTGAAATGATTTGTGGTCGAGGCAATATATTTGTTTGTAAATTTTGATGTCGTTGTGTACCATTGGATGACGGACTTGGCTTGTTAATTGAATTTGCTTTGGAAGAAACTTTGAACTTTGGCCGTAACTGATCCTAATTGACTCAGACTACTATAGCTTGGAGCAGTTAAAGAGTTCGATTCATTGGAGACATTCAACAGATTTTGTCCCACTGAGTCATTCCCCTCTGAGAGATACCCCTCTAACACACAACCCACTACCCTTTAAACGCTACCCGCTTGTGCTACCCAGTACGTCTAACCATATCCGCTACCCCGTTACGACACTACAGAGTACAGTATTTAGATTCATATTTTTGTTGTTAGACTAATAAACATATCTCTGTACTTGATAGTACGACCGAATTTGGGTTTGAAAGCAGTCCTGGAGCCGCGAGTTCTACAGTCTAATTTCTAAAGGAGATTTTCCCATTGTTTAAAATCCATTCAAAATTTGACTTGGGGTTTTCTTGTTCTTCGGGACTTTTCCATTTTACCATTTCAAAACTAATGCATTTTATTTGAAAGACTGATTTTGAGATTTTTGTTTAATCAATTTTTTTTGCATTTCAAATTTTCCGTTTTTGAAATTTTTTCTTTTCACCCTTTCTTGCTTACCAGTTCCCCATCAAAAATTTTCCAGTCTCCCCTTGATAAACTATGAGTTTTCCGAGTTTCATTCGAAAGTCCATTTTGAAATTTTTTAGTTTTCCATACGAAATTTTCCAGTTTTCCATTTGAAAATTGCATCTTCAACTACATACAATTTTCCCTTTGAAAACCAATTAGTTTTCCGAGTTTTCATCAAGTCCTTTCTGAACAAAAAAATCTAATTTCCGACCTTTGTTTGTTTTTTCCAGTTTTCCCAATCTCCCATAAGGTTTTTCCAATTTTTTTCACAGAAATCATCACTGAATACAACAGTATCAACCGTGAAAATTTCACAAATATCTGTTGGGCCATTTTGGAGTCTATAAGAGACATACAAGCAAACACACATCCACTTTTATATAAATAGATTAATGACAAATGCATTCAAATAATATAATATAAGTGCCTACATAAGAAAAAAATTTAAACAGTTTTGTTTCTAATTAATTAACTGTATAATTCTTCTTCTCACAAAAAAAAATCAATGCATAAAAATAATAAGAATTCATAAAAAAAGATTAAAATTTAAGTATGTAGCCCGTAAATACATTCTATTCCTAAAATTAAAATGTCAAATAAATTGAAACCTTATCCTTGATTTATTGAATTTGTTTTTTTTTTAATCATCGGAGCCGTTTTTTTTTTTTTAATTAATTGTTTATGTATATTATGTTTCAATTTCAATTCCTAATATTCATTCCTTTCAAGAAACAGAAAAATATTTTTTTTAAATCCAAACAAAATTTGAAATTTATTGAATACAAATTATTATTTGGGCAATATTTATACGTACCTTCGAAAAAAAAAATATGTTGATCTGATATTTATTTTTCGAGAAAATCTGATTAGAAAAAAACAGTTCTGTGGGAAGTACCGTTTTGGAGCAATACAAAAATATTTATTTATATACATATATTTATCACAGTAAAAAAAAAATTGAGGATGTTTAAAAAAAATCGTAGGGGCCGTTTTTGAGAAAATTGAAAGTTTTGGTTTTTGGCAAAAAAAAAAACGTATGGTGGCTACCCTAAATTTTTATTAAAAATAAACAAAAAAAAAACAAAAAACCACCCACGCGAATTCGGACCAGTGGCTAAGGCTGTAGATGCGTTTACAGACAGACAGACAGACGGACGGAATCGGCGGACCCAGTTTTTTCGACTTCTCTATCATCGTAATGTCATATCTATCTCAACTTTTTTTTTGCACGAATTCAATATTTGCCATATATTCTATATGTCGCAAGTAAAAAAGAAAACGCAACAAGCAACTTGACAATACAATACAAATAAGAAACAACATAAAGACTGAGTATGATTCACTCTAGTTTGATCGAACTGGGACGTAGTGGTACGTCCCATGGAATTGAAAAATGGTAATTTTTTTTCCTCTGCGTGCGATATCTATGTAACTATATTATCTGTGCTAGTAGTTTCTCGAACCTATTTGAGTTATATGAATACCCGCTTGGTGTCGAAGCAGGATTAATCGAATGTGAACTGCTATAAAGTAAAGACACTGTGTTTGAAAGTAATAATTGAAAGTGTTGAATAAATAAGTTTGTGAGTGATTTAAATGAGGTGAATTTGTGTTTTATTTGAAAAGTGAATAAGTTTTAATTGTCGGACCAAGCCGAATATTACATTGGTGTCAGAAGTGGGATACTTATTGAAAATAAAACAGTGAACAGTGATTAAATTATGGTGTAAGGAAGTGAAGTTTAAAATAAAAAAAAATGAGTAGAGTGTTGAAAGACTTAACTGTCCCTGAGCTAAAAGCCGAACTAAGCAAACGTGGCTTAAGTGGGGCAGGAGTGAAAAACGAACTCGTTAAAGGGCTGCAAGAATATCTGGAGCAGCAAAATGAAGACCCGAATACATTTGCTTTCGAATTTGAAGCAAAAATGGAAGAGGTAAATGCAAATGACGCCTAACATGATGTCTCTTCTTTTAGTAAAGTTTGAAGAGAATAAGAATGAAGTCCAGGAGCAACTACAAACTCAAAACAAAAATGTTCTGCAGCAACTACAAACTCAAAAGAATGATGTTGTCGCACAGCTACAAGCTCAAAGGAATGAACAAAAGCAGGAGCAAGAGAATGTACTCAAACAACTAGAAGGAAATGTTCTCAAACAACTAGAGGCCCAAAAAAACGAGCAGAAGAATGAGCAAAATAATGTACTCAAACAACTAGAAGCTCAAAGATATGATGTTCGGGAGCAACTAGAATCTCAAAACAAAATGTTCTAGAGCGGTTTGACGAACAGAAAAATCTTCTAGAAGGCAGGTTTGAGGATTTCGAAGAGAAAATCAATACTCTCGACGAGTGCGTAGAAAAACAAAATGCACGTTTTGAGAAAATTGACGAACAAATCGAATCCATCACAAACGAACTAGAAAAAGTGCGAAAGTTGAAAGTTCGAGAACCTTCTGGTGAGTGCTCAAGGAAGAGAGAAGTAAATCCTCCAAGCTTTGATGGTCAGATTCCGTGGTCAATCTACAAGAAACAGTTTGAAGCAGCAGCGTTAACAAACGGCTGGGACAATGACGAAAAATACATTGCTCTCACGCTTGCTTTAAGAGGAGCAGCTGCAGAACTGCTACAAACCATCCCAGCAGAGAAGAGTTGCGACTTCACAGTTCTTGTAAACGCAATTGAACAGCGGTTTGGAGATAGCCACATGAGAGAAGTCTTCCGAGTTCAGCTAAACAACAGGTCACAGAAAAGAGGTGAAAGTCTACAGCAGCTTTTTTTTTTTTTTTATAATGAGCACACACTCAAGGGGTTTTTATTACCTTTTTATGCCATAGACACAGTGAGTCCTTTAGGAATGAAGGAAGGAGGTGCCGGTGTACATTGGTTTTAAATTCCTGAACATTGCAATGATCGGGAAAAACAGAGTGTGGAAGAGGGTTCAACATTCGCGTAGTACGGCTAAAGAACGATTCTCTATACTTGAGCGTACGACCGAAGTTGGGCTCGAGTGTAAACTGATGGGCATTCCTGGAAGAGCGGGTATTACGGTTGAATTGTTTAAGGGGTGGAATGCAACTGGCTATTTCTCTAGAGCACTAACCGTAGAAGTAACGATAAAACAGAGAGAGACACGAAACGTTACGACGCGACGGTGGTCTAAAGTGGTGAATGCATCAGTGATCTCTCTATCACCAATCATTCTTACAGCTCTTTTTTGAATTCCATCCAAGAGGCTTAAGTAAGTAGCTGGCTTCAGGCAGATATCGAGCGATTGGTTCACCTGGCATACCCAACAGCTGGCAACGAGATAATAAATCAACTTGCTGTTGAAGCCTTTGTGAGAGCTGTGAGCGATATAAATCTCCAAAGGGCTATTCGCACTGCCGAAAAGAGAACACTACCAGAAGCATTGGCTTTCGCTCTGACTATGGAAGCCGCGGAACAAGCTTCCCAAAATGTGCATTGCGTAAGAGAGTTAGAGGTCCAAGAATGCTCTTGTCAGAAAGCTACTATAGAAAGGAGTCAGCGAGACAGACCAGCACGATGCTGGAACTGCAATAAGACTTGGCATCTACAGCGACAGTGCAGATTACCGCGAAGAGGAACCACATGTCAACACTGTGGAAACAGAAGTAATTCAAGTGTTCAAAGTAACACCAACAACGTTGCTTCCGAAGCTGTCTCCATTCAGGTTTAACAAACCAAATGCGACAACAAGAGCCTGACCGTGGAACGGCAACAAATGTGTGGCTACCATCGACACCGGTGCCACGGCGTCCATTGTACGGCAGGACCTCGTTAAAAAGACATGGCTGCACAACACCAATAGCTATCGTCTAAAGACTGCAACTAGAGAGGCAGCAAAAGTGTATGGTGAGGTACGTCTTAAGATCCGGCTGGCAGAGTTGAAATTCTCTCACCTGTTCCTGGTAGCAGATATATGCGACGAGTGTATTGTTGGTGTTGATTTCATGAAAGAACACGGAGTGATACTGGACATCGGGAACCAGGTCCTATCGGAACGTCGAGAGTCGCTTTTCATTTCGTCGAAATTTTAAATATCCTTTTATTTAAGTTTTACTGAATTTTTAAAACTGTAGTGTGTAAAATATTAATCTAGAAACTGATAGCGACGGTTTTATTCATTTGTTTTGTGTCTTCATAATCTTTAAAGTGGGTGTAGTGCATATTTGTTGCTTGCTGCGACTATTTCGTATAATTTGCTTATACACTTCTTGTTGCTCGTTGCGTGCACTGTTTTTCTCACGTTTTTTGTTTGGATTCTTCGCTCTCCGCCTTTCTTGGTGAGTGATACTTTTGAATATGTTCTGCCTATGAAGCATTGTGAGACGGCATTGTATCCAAAGTCCAATATCTCATTTCATATTGCAACCAAATTTCTACCTGGATTGTTGCATTTGCGTGGCTGCTGAGCACAAATATCTCTCAAAGCAGTGACAAGTTCTATAAACACAATATATAAAACAACAACTCTTCGCTATAAGTACCTGTCAGCCGAACTCAACGTCAACATCTGTAATCTGGCAAATTCATCTGTCAATACTACATTACCGACTACTCATCGTATTGGTTTGTGTATATGCTAAATTGAATATTTTATTGTAGTACACTAAGAACCAATAATTCCAAACACTTTTCGACTTTTATCATGGCCAGCTGTGCAACTTGTTATAATATTTCTGATTACATGATTGACTCCATTATGTGTAACGGAATGTGTCGAAGAGTCTTTCATGTCAAATGCATCGACGCTCCATTTAGCAGTATCCGACTTTTGACTAAAAACAAATCGTTTTATTTTTTTTGTGACGACTGCGACCCGTTTGCCGAATCAAATATTATCCCTAATATATTAAAAAATATGAAACACCTGGAAAAAATCGAAAAACAATTAACGTTTCTATCTAAAAAAAATCGACACTGTATCTCCTGATGAAAACTCAATTAACTTAACGAAAGCTGGTACGCGCAATGTCACTGGTCTACCTAAACAAAAAAATGACGAGCTAAACAAAGAGAACTCGGACGTTACCCAAATCAACCTAACGAATGCTGATACGCAAAATATTATTGGACTACCAAAACGTAAAAATGACGAGCTAGATTCAGAAAATTCGGATGTAAACCAAAAATCTAAAAAGCCAACAATCTCTATTTTTAATGACTACTCATTGTCACGACCAATTTTTGACTTAAATTTTAATAAGGATAGCTCAACTCGTTCTTCATCTTGCTCTACATCAATATCGCCATTCACATCTTCGATTGTCACTGTTCCTTCCGTGTGTACAGCGCCGCCTACATCAACAGTCACTACAACGAATCCATTAAATATGAGAGCAACAACCAGCATGTCGACTATCATCAACTCAACCTCGCCTTAACCAATGCATAATTCTAATAACATGACGATAAGAAACAATGAAATGATATCACCAATTATATCCGGACTTCAGGCAGTGGAAGGACAAAAGGTGTTCTTCGTCTCAAAACTTTCACCTTCGACTAATGCCCTTAACATATAAAACTATTTGAAAGATAAAGTTGGAAATTCAACAAACTTTAATGTTGAGAAAATTCTTCATAGAAATTACTCAAAATATTCTTCATTTAAAATACGACTCCCGGATTCACTTTTCCATCTGCTTAACTCACCGTCATTTTGGCCAACAGGCGTGGTAGTTCATGAATTCGAGCATAAACAGAAAAGTCGTGGTATATTGCAGAACCCTTTTCGTCAAAACCGGACAACGCGCGATCAGCACTAAGCAGCTTAAGCAGATATTAGTTTACTATCAAAATGTAAACGGATTACGGACAAAGACCAATTGGGTCTATAAAATATAAACAACCTTCCACACGATGTCATTGTTTTTACTGAAACTTGGCTAAACAAATCTATTCTTGACTCAGAGCTCTTCGATGCATCTTACCAAATTTTTAGACGCGACCGTCATGATTCTGATGACCACAATGTTGTGGGAGGAGGAATTCTTTGTGCGATCAAAGCATCACTCAATTGCTACTTAGTAGACGACTTTAGAGCCATCTAAAGTCGTCTACTAAGTAGCAGTAGATACTGAAACTCTATGTATAAAAATCAAGCTTAAAGCTGGCCATCTTTTCATCATTTGCGTCTACATACCTCCCAATTCAACCAGTGATATGTATGAAAAACTGATCGACAGCATAGAAACAATTTATGTGACATTGGAACCCGAAGATGAACTTTTAATCGTAGGTGACTTCAATCTACCAAACCTTAATTGGATAAAAATTGATGACGATACCTTCCACGTTCCGGTAAATTCGTCCAGTCGTAATGAACTTACAATTGTTGATGGTATGTCTTCATTCGGCTTGAGTCAGTTTAATGGAACGAGTAACCGTTCTGGAAGAATGCTGGACTTAGTATTTTTTGCTGATACAGTCAACACCGAAATTGCTGTTTTAACTGCTGCTGTAGTTTTGATTGATCAGGATCGACATCACCCAGCATTAGATATTTCACTTAACTTGAACATGTCCCCCCCTCATTTTGACTATAATAACAAACTTGAATTTGATTTTCCTAAATGTAACTTTATAGATCTTTTTGAATTGCTTTCAACTGTTAATTGGAATCTATTGTTTTGTAACTGCGATATAGATGATATGTGCAATATTTTTTATAACACACTTTTTAACTGTTTTTGTGAAACTATACCATTGGAAAAAACTCGTTTATCTTCAAAGGCACCACCATGGTTTGATGCACATATTAAAAACTTAAAAAACAAAAGAAACAAAGCTTGGACAAGATTTAATAAGACAAGAACTGACGATGATTATAGAACTTTCTTAATTATAAAACAACTTTTCACGGATTACTCTAACTTATTATATGACGATTACATTTGTAAAATAGAAGCTGACATTAAATCTAATCCAGGTAGTTTCTGGAATTTTGTTAATAACAAAAGAAAAACTTGTGGCTACCCAAATTTGATGACTAATAAATTATCAACTAGTCATGAACCCAAACATATTGCAAACATGTTTGCCAATCATTTCAAAGAAGCATTCGAAGAATCAAACTTTAACGCATCATCTTCTTTTTCTTGTTTTTCGGAAAATTTTGCTCATTTAAACGATATAAATTTTGAAATAAGTGTGGAAACGGTTACTCAAAGTATTTTACTACTCGATGAATGTTTCAGTCCTGGACCCGATGGTGTGCCATCTTCTATTTTAAAAAAATGTGTTTCTTATTTGTCATATCCGTTGTGTATTCTCTTCAATACGTCTTTAAAGAGTTCAAACTTTCCTTATATCTGGAAAAGTTCATTTATCATTCCTGTACATAAAAAAGGTCCTAAGAATGAGATCATGAACTATCGACCTATTGCTAAATTATCAGTGATACCAAAATTGTTTGAGTCAATTGTAAGTAATGTCCTTTCTTTTCATTGTAGTTCAATTGTGTGTGATAGTCAGCATGGATTTGTTAAAAAAAGATCCACAGATTAGTAACTGTTTTTAATTGGATATTTAACTTCGTGTCCTTTTGTTTGGATGTGTTTGAAAAACGTGAACAAGTTGATTGCATATTTACCGACTTTAGTAAGGCATTTGACAAGTTGTGTCATTATACACTCATACGTAAATTAACGCTTTTAGGATTTAATGATAATTTTTTCAATTGGATTGGTTCATACTTCAAAAATCGTAGTTACTGTGTTTTGTTTCGTAATGAGTGTTCAAACCAATTTGTTGTGAACTCTGGCGTCCCTCAGGGGAGCCATTTAGGACCTATTTTATTTGTTTTATTTATTAATGACTTGACTACTATCATCAAAAACTCTTCTGTTCTTATTTATGCGGATGATATTAAGATATTTAAAAGTATAAAATCGAACACTGACTGTTTACTATTACAAGAAGACTTGACAACTTTTAGGGAATGGTGCAATAATAATCGTCTCGTCCTTAATGTTGACAAATGTAAAACCATGAGTTTTACACGCAAAAAAGTCCCGTTTTCGTACTGCTATACGTTTGATTCTTGTCCATTGAGTAAGGTTCTGTCTTTTCTGACTTAGGTGTAGTTCTTGACCCAAAACTAACATTTATTGACCATATTAATT
>CAKKXW010000004.1:55086695-55097973 GCA_920937365.1 Sphaerophoria rueppellii | reverse complement strand
CTAGTCTTTTGACTGTCCTCTTACTGTTTGTAATCCTGCACCTTCTGGATGCGCTAGATACGTTCGAGAGGTTAGAGCTAGCTACCGAACCAACTTCACTGACGCTGTCATCAACGTCGATCGTGCTAGCGCCATCCTCCATATCCATTTGTGCAAAGGGATCGAGGAGAAGATTTTCTTCTTCTTCAGTCATGCAATGGTCCTTGGAAGAGCTCATAATATCAATTTGAATTTTGTGCTTATAATTTTCGGAAACTGAAAAAAGAAACGAAAATAAAAAGAGAAAAGAAAAAGAGAAAAGAAAAAGAAAAAGTTTCGAAATTATAAGATGAGTTCTGACAAAATAAAATTTTATGAATTGAAAAATTGTCACTGGCGACTTCTCCTCTCGGTATTGAGACCGTGAGGCAAAGCCTAAGCTGACAGCCGTGACCTCTATCGACCTTATAGCGTATATCCCCGCTATGGTTTTGTTCTTTTTAATTAAATCTTCCATATTCATAGGGGTGGGCCTCTCTTAGTTTGCTTAAACTCAAGCTGGTGGTTGAGAGTCTGGTCCTTGGAAGAGCTCATAATTTCAAATTGAATTTCGTGCTTATAATTTTCGGAAACTGAAAAAAGAAACGAAAATAAAAAGAGAAAAGAAAAAGAAAAAGTTTCGAAATTATAAGATGAGTTCTGACAAAATAAAATTTTATGAAATGAAAAATTGTCACTGGCGACTTCTCCTCTCGGTATTGAGACCGTGAGGCAAAGCCTAAGCCGACAGCCGTGACCTCTATCGACCTTATAGCGTATATCCTCGCTATGGTTTTGTTCTTTTTAATTAAATCTTCCATATTCATAGGGGTGGGCCTCTCTTAGTTTGCTTAAACTCAAGTTGGTGGTTGAGAGTCTGCTCAAGAGCTTGAGTCTGCAACTTAACCTACTTAAAGTTCTCGCGTAAGCCTCCTCACCAACGGCAAGGTGGAGACCCGTCGAGGAGGGTTAATTTTTGTTATACTGTTATACGAATTTTTCCCTTTTCGACTTTATAACAATCTTCAAATGGAGTCACTTTTTCTGTATGGATACGCTATCCAGTGTATTATAGAGATCAGTGTACCACAAGTATGTGAATACATGAGAAAAAACAGCAACAAAAATGGTGTTTTGCTCATGTTTACTGAGATAATGTTGAAAAAACACGCATACTCTTGCAGTAAGCCATAGATTGTTGGCATTGTCATTTTGACAGATTGGTTTCCCATCTCTCTTTTAAACTCATCAGTGCCCAACAAAGATGAAATAAGTAACAAGATGGTAAACTGACTTACGTTTCACTCCCTAGATCCCGCAATTTTCATTTTCTATCATTTTATTTTCTTTCCTTGTACATGAATAATATAAAAACAAAAACAATATGGTAGGACCATATTTACTGTGTAAAAACACGCATATTTTCACAAAAACTATGGTCCAAACTGTGATAGTATTAGTAAAACCACGCATACTTTCAAAGAAACTATGGTCCAAACTGTGATAGTATTGGTAAAAACGCTTGAAGGCATCTGTCATTTTGACAGCTCTGTTTCCCATCTCTTTACCTTATATCATCTCTGGTGCCCAATAGGACTCTTTCCCTTTTGACAGGGCATAAATTTCGAACAATCTCAACTGTCATTTTATCGGTCGTGGGGGGCAAACAAAGCGCGGTTTGCATACAATTTGAACTTTTTTTTGTAATTTTTCTTAATATTTCAATAATTAATGTATCTAAAAAAAGTTTTTTTTATTCGGGAAATGAAGATTTTATTCTACGCAAGAAATTGGATGCAAAAAGAAGAAAGTTCGACGACAAAAACCAAAAACACAGCACTAAGGAGGCATTTTCTTGTACATTTTAACACAAAAAACTAACAAAGAAGATAAAATAGTAAACTTTAAACTTTAATAAATGAAAGATGTTCATTAATTATACAGGAAAAGGTATGTTTTATAATTCTTGTTTAATGAATTTCGACCAAAGTGAAGTTGTTTGCCCTCCACGACGTCAAGACGCATTGAATAAAAAAGTACAAGAAGGGGTCTTATGAAAAAGCAGTGAAGCATTTTTCTAACTAGTGTGGGTTTCACAAACACAAACGTATTACAACAAACTGGTCTGCAGTTGAATGGTTATTCTCAGGGGCGCCAAGCAAAATTTGATTAAATCAAGATTTCATCGATTTTGCTTTAACTTTTTTTTCAATCTCACTAACACTAAGCACATGCCCCAAAAATTTACACCAGATACCCTAAAAATTGACATCATCAGACATTTTTGTTGCTTCACTCACGTGCACTGTACATGTAGCAAACACCGCTTCCTGTACTTCTTATTCAATGTACATATACAGTCATCATCATCACTGAAATCAACGACGTCGTGTACCGGATACAAAAGGGAGTCAGAGAAAAAACAAAAGTTGTACGTCGTGACCGGCTACATCGTTACAGTGGTGATGAGAATGATGGATTTGTTTGGGACGGTCCATCCTAGGGAGGGAGCAATGTAATATGTATACACTTCATATTCCTACCTCTCTATATCTCTGTATGGCAATCTATACTGGATAGTATATTACCTACAAAGTATAACAGTTTTTTTGACTCCATTTGAAGATGACAGTCCCTTTGTCCCTTTCGACTTTTTGACGTCTAACCAACAAAAAAAAAAAAGAAAAACATAAAAATAACGCGTTTTTCTTTTTTACATCTGAACAGAAACTGAACAATGAATAGAAATGTTTAGAATAATTTAAATGGTGAAGGAAGCAAGTTGTTATGGAAGAGAATATCAGTTTTGTAATTAATAAAAGTCTATTATATTATTTATTAATACAATTATACAAATGAAAAAAAAGCTTTAATATTAACTCTCTATATACAATGCTCCGAACTAAAAAAAGAAAAACGCCAATAAATGAAAACAAACTACTCTGTTCTTAGCACCGATACAGAGATCAGTAATATAGAGATAAGGGATTCTTTGTCGTTTATTTTTGTTATACTGTTATACGAATTTTTCCCTCTTCGACTTTATAACAATCTTCAAATGGAGTCACTTTTTTTGTATCGATACACTATCCAGTGTAATATAGAGATCAGTGATTGTATGTGTACACACTTTGTAACTCCGTCTCTCGATATCTCTAGATGTCTATCTATATGTGTACATACTGCAATATGTATACACTATTTATCTCTTTCACTCTAATATTGTCTTATTGCTGAATAGTTATGTAACAAAAAGTTTTATTTGTAGTTGTAAGTAATTGTGTACACACTCTTTAGAGTTTCCCCTACACTCTAGTGGTTAAGAAGAGAACTTCGTTAAGCATTGGAAAGAACCTAGTAGTTTCTTGAACCTTTTTTGAGTTATATAAATACCCCGAAGCGAAATCAATCGAATGTGAACTCCTATAAAGTAAAGACACTGTGTTTGAAAGTAATAATTGAAAGTGTTGGATAAATAAGTTTGTGAGTTATTTAAATAAAATGAATTTGTGTTTTATTTGACAAGTGAATAAGTTTTAACTGTCGGAAAAGCCGAATATTACAATATGTTGTTCTACTTCGTCAGATGAAGATGACCAATCTTATATTCTAATTAAAAATTAAAATTAAAAATGATATTATGAATAACTATGCAATGTTGAAATTTGTTTACCTTTTCATTCTGTAACTCCAAATAAAGAGAATACAAATTTTACAAAACAAAACATCAGCTGTCATATTTGTTTTCTACTGACACTTTTAAAATTTAATGATCCAAAAATGGGCATTTAGTTTTAAAAGGCATTTAAAAGCTTTTTTACTTTAAAAACGCTTGGTGAAACCAAAATATCCCATTTTACAGTTTAAAAGCCTGTTAAATGATTAAAAGTCGTTTATGAAACTGGGCATTAACCTGCTCCACAGCAGGATATATGTAGCAGACGCCCGGCAATCTTTCCATTTATCTTTTCTTCGGCAAATAACTTTCGATTAAAGCCAAAATAGTTGTACCCAAAGCCACGGTCTTAAATAATTCACGAATTCAATCGTGCCGCTGTGTCCATTACAACAATTGATCCATGTTCATAGCATGTTGTAGCATAGCTTTTGGATGTGAGATGTGATTTTGTCTCTTCTTTGCGGCCATCCCGCTTGAAACGAACAGTTTTCGGCCTTCATCTTAAAACAATAAACGGAATATTGATGTTTTTCTTATATTTTGTTATTATACGGATTAATTACCTTTGTAGCGTAATCTTTTGGGTTTAGTCGCTGTATATTCTCGTGAGTTAGAGAAAAGGTCTATGAAAGAAATTTAAACGAAAAGTAAGTTAAACGGAAAGTACAACAACGTAGACTTTGTTTGATTCTCTGCCGCTTTCTGTGCTTTCTAAAGACTACAGCAGACGCTGAACAGGCAATGAAACAAATGTGGGAAATTTGAAGCAATAGACAAGGGCAAAAACACCCGTTATCGTATTTTAGCAAACAAATTCATGAATTATTTATTGAAATTCAAATGAAATCTTAAATTAAGCAGATATAGAAAATTATTAAATAAAAAATTACAAAAAGAAATTATTAAAAAAAGAAAACATTAAGAAAAAGTGGGTTAAATTTTATGAACCGGAGTCGAAGTGTAAGAGAAAATTAAAAAATCAAGAGGTTAATGTGTGTGAGTGAAAAAAAAATTTACGAGTATAGTGTGTAGCTGTTTTGAAGGCGGAGGTATACGCGTCCACTGAACGAAACAACTAAGCTTGTATTATGCGTTGAGTGTGATGCTTTGCAATGACGATGGAAACTACCCGATCATCGAAGGAGAAACACCAAACTCGAACTGACCTTCCTTCGGTTTCGAGCTCCCCTTTTATAATCTGCCGACACGTCGTATTATATATACACGGCTGATGGATAGACCACTGATCACTTATACCAAGATTGGAAACCTTGTTGTCAAAATGACATTTGCCTACAAGCTAGGGGAGCAGGTTAGCTGTAAGAGTATGCGTGTAATACAAACTTAAGGACACAGGTTAGCTGTAAGAGTATGCGTCTTATTGTAATAATGATACAATTGCCTACATAATAAAGCAAGTTTGCTGCAAGAGTATGTGTGTATGAAAAAAAATAACTTTTGCGGTATTTGGAGGGTAAAACGTAGGTAGGTTTCCAATCTTGTTATAAAGTGATCACTGGGATAGACAGCTGATCTTTACAATGATGAACATGGTTGCCACCCTGGTTCTTTTATATTTTATAATTTTATTTAATAATTAGGAAAGAGGATACAATGTTTTAAGTATTACATCTTATTACATACAGTGCCTTGCATGAGTATAACCGCACCCGAAAAAATGCATTTAAAATAATAATGCCATGCGGTACGCATTTAAGCGAAATTGAAAAAGGCAAAATCTTGGATTTTCGGTTAAGCGGCCTAAGTCTTAGGGCTATTGGAAGACGAATTTCACGATCGGATCGTGTCGTTCCAAATTTTTTAAAACATCCAGAATCTTATGGGACAAAAATAAGACCCGGGTGTTCGCAAAAGCTGACACTTCGCGACAAGAGGCGTTGAATCAATACTGCATCCAATTCGGTTCATTCTTTGTCGGAATTACGTAATGAATTGGGCTTAGGAGTAAAAGCAGTGTAGTGATTGTTCTGGAAAAATGGTGCCAGCTCCAAATTTAAGAGCAACCCACAAACAAAAAAGATTTGAATTTGCCCGCCAAAACATAAATCGGGATTGGAAAACGGTAAGTGACTTTCTATTAATCTACACTAAAATCTCATTATTCCAAATGGCATACTGGAATGAATGTTTTTTATTAGGTTATTTAAAGTGATGAAAAAAAGTGTAATCTCGATGGACCAGATTTCGCGGAGTTGAGCATGTCTTCCAACAAGATAATGCCCCAATTCATGTAAGTCGTCAAAGTTTGGATTGGTTGGAATTGAAAAACATTAGTTTGATGGAGTGGCCGTCACATTCTCCAGATTTATGCCCATTATAAGCAATTTGCTAATGTTGCTGAGCTTCGAGAGGCAGTTGTGACGGAATGGAACGCTTTAGACGACTCCATATTGAAAAATGTAGTTAATAGTATACCAAAAAGAATTCTAAGATTGGTGGAAAATAGAGGCATCAAATTTGCAAATTAATTTTTTGTTAAAAATGAACTTAAAACAAAGAAAAAACAAAAAAAAAATAAATGCGGTTATATTTTTGCAATACATTAAAATCTGTTTTTAATTTTTAAACACCAGGAGATTAAATAACGGTACTTTATTTTCTTCTCAAGTTGCTTCATCAGTGATGTAACTCAATAAAAAAATAGTAAGGAGTCACTCCTATTGTAGGTTTTCTTTTAAATGCATTTTTCCGGGTGCGGTTATACTTATGCAAGGCGCTGTATATACAGGGTGATTCAGGAGCGTTGTGCCAAAAAGCTAGAGCGTGTAGGTTGAGTTGAGATAAAAAAAAAATCGTATGGGAGGGGGGTCTATTCCCCCCCGTTTAGCCAGGAGGGGCAATTTTCTGAAAAATTGACTTATTTTATAAAAAAAAATATTAAAAATCAACGGCTTCGTTTACAACACCGTGTTGTACCTTTTTGAAAAGCCAGAAATTTCTTCTTTCATTTTGTTTTTAAATTTAATTGTTTTAACGAATAATTTAAAATATATTAATTCTCAAACTCAAAATTTTCAAAAAAAAAAAAAAAAACAAAAAATCATTTTGATCCAAGTTTTTTCAAAATTTTATGTAATAAAGTACTAATTTTGTTTTAAAAATTCAATGCCATTGTTAATTTTTAGTCGAAAACAGAAAACCGGATGCAAAAATGTCTTTTCGTTTATGAGAAATAAAAAAAAACAAGGACCACTTTTTTCTACGAAAATCTTTGTTTTTATTTTTACCTATCTCGACTTTTAGTTTTATTAATTTATAATGAAACATTAAACTTTCTTTTAATATTTGTTCTTTTTTTTTCTTGAATGAAAAAACAGTAAACCGTAGCAGAAACGCATGTCCGCTAACTCTTCTCGAGAGTATGAGTTTGACATTGTTATGTGTTGATGAGTCAATATTTCAATTGGAAATGGTTGTTTACTAAATAAGCGATGCCTTTAATTCACCTTTAGGTCTTTTCGTTCAAGAAAAATTGCGGTTTAATCATCTTAGGCTCCTAGCAGATAGAACCCTTCACCGACAGGTTGCCGCGGCCGGCCCCCAGGCATAATAAGAAAAATTTCAGGTCAGTTTTCAGTGGTTATCAATGAACAAAATGATTAATCCAGGGAAAATCCAATACTTTTCTACTTTATTGCGGCCTCATAAAATTCCAATTACAGAACAAATATTAAAAGAAAGGTTAATGTTTCATAATAAATTAATAAAACTAAAAGTAGAGATAGGTAAAAATAAAAACAAAGATTTTCTTAGAAAAAAGTGGTCCTGGTTTTTTTTTTATTTCTCAAAAACGAAAAGACATTTTTGCATCCGGTTTTCTGCTTTCGACTAAAAATTAACAATGGCATTGAATTTTTAAAACAAAGTTAGTAAATTACATAAAATTTTGAAAAAACTTGGATCAAAATGATTTTTTTTGTTTTTTTTTTTTGAAAATTTTGAGTTTGAGAATTAATATTTTTTAAACTATTCATTAAAACAATTAAATTCAAAAACAAGATGAAAGAAGATATTTCTGGCTTTTTAAAAAGGTACAACACGAAGGTGTAAACGAAGCAGTTGATTTTTAATATTTTTTTTTTATAAAATGTGTCAATTTTTCAGAAAATTGCCCCTCCCGGCTAAACGGGGGGAATAGACCCCCCCTCCCATACGATTTTTTTCTTGTCTCAACTCAACCTACACGCTCTAGCTTTTTGGCACAACGCTCGTGAATCACCCTGTATAATTTACATATCTTCATATTAAGTATTATTACTTATATACAGTATACATATCTTCATTTTTATATAAATCAAAGTTCTACATTTTCCTACTCTGACGCGGTGGTCGTCTCGATGCTGCTGCAGGATTGAATGTTGATGTTGACGTTTTCTTTGGTCGACCTCGTTTTCTGAGTGGTTGAATAGGGTCATCGTGGAGGGTAGACGTTGGTGGTTTGTATTTTGTAATGGCGGAGACATGATATGTCCCCAATGGAATGCTGAGATCATCTCTGGCTGCGACCTGATAAGCTGAAGAACCAATTTGTTTGGTGATGACGTAGGGGTCGTCACGTTTTGGGGCAAATTTAGCTGAAAAGCCTTTCGCTTCATTACTAAGTGTGTGTGTGTTGAGGACTAGGTCACCAATTTTCAAAATAGGCTGCTCCCTTCTCTTTTTGTCGGTATATGTTTTGTTTCGGTCTTGTATTTTCTGGCAGTTTGTTTGGGCGTTCTTAATAAGTTGTTCGAGTTTCTGCAACTTTGGTATGATTTTTGGGGTGAAATTTTTATCGCTTTCTATTGATATAACATCGTGGTTGACGTCATCAATTGTCCGCAACTCTCGTCCAAACATCAGAAATTCAGATGTGTAACCAGAACTTTGGCATTTTGCCGTGTTCATCGCAAATCGAATTGCTGCTAAATTATCGGCCCAAGAGGTGTGGTTGTTTCCTACCATGATTCTAAGTCGTGTTTTTAAATCTCGATTCTTTCTTTCGACTGGATTAGCTTCAGGATGATAAAAGGGTGTTAGCGTTTGTTGAATTCCGAAGAAGTCTACAAGCTGCTGCATAATGGCTGCAATGAACTGTTGACCGTTGTCGGTGATGAAAAAAAAACTTCTTGAAGTATAGTCATACCACAATATTTTGCCGTCGCCTCTTTGAGTGGAAAAATTTCGACTTATCTAGTGTTGATGTCTTCTGCGATAAGGATCCATTGAAACCCGTCTTTGGTTGTTGGTAGTGGTCCGAACAAGTCAGCTGCAACTGTAACGTTATAGCTCATGATATTTCGAATGCTTTTCAGCACCACTAACCTTTACCTAGTTTTTCCACCCACGACTTCCCCCACCTTTAAGACCGATGCCTACAGACCCATCGGCCCGTCCAGGCAGGAGTCGCTGGTAGTGTCCCATAGCTTTGGTAACCTTAGGCTTGCTGGTTGCCATGCTTAGCTTGTCGATGGGGGGGATCTTGTTACGTACTACGGGACGAAGTTACATTTTTCAAGCCTTAATCTTCGTTGAAATTTGATTGCAATTGTTTCCATCTTAAATAGACGAGGACCCGAATCCCAGCCACCGACATTCTTGATTCTGCTAAAATTTGAATCCCGACTTCATCCTTGAAGAGGACATAGATGTTCGTGTCCTCAGAGCATTTCATTACCCACCCTTTTATATAGTATTCCAAAAGAAACAGACTTTTTGGAATATTCCTACGCCATCACGAGCTCCGCCAAATATATTGTAATGGCCCTCATTTGAAAAAAGGGGACATTTTTTTACTTCCCCTCAAAACATCCCCAGGAACTTCACCTTATACCTCACCTTCTTCACATCCACTTCCTGAACCGGTCCCTTAAAACCCCATATATAAAATTTCACTTTACAGAAACTAATGTACTATTGATTAGTTTCCACTCCCAGTTAAAGATTAATTTTTCTGAACACCCTAACTCCAAGCGATGTTTTTCTTATCTTCATGTTTCATGTATAGCTATGACTCAAAAAAAAAGAAACAAAATTCTTTTTACGTTGTTCATTCAAAGTCTTCAAGACCACTTCATTCATTTTTTTATTTCAATTTTTGATATTATTATCGGGTTCTTAAAGTTTTTAAAACATGAAAAAAAAAATATTATTAAATGTCGTTCCCATACATCATTGATTGATGCTTCCACAATTCAAGCACGCAGATTATTCGGAACATAAATTAAAAAAAAAAAAAACAATCCGAAACTCTGTCCCTTTTTCATTCAATTTTCTTTAACTCTGAATATCCTCTAAAGCGTACTTAACTGTATGTATAGATGTCTATTCACATTATTTGACATTCCTGTACATATTACATACATACCATAATCAATATGATAGCACAAAAAAGAAGAAAAATTAACTCCACTCACCTTTGATCCGTAATGTTTTGCACAGCATCTGATCAGGTTACAGGTAGTCGATTTGGCTAGACACAAAAAAAAGGATATTTGTTTTTCTTTTTTTCACTAGAGGGTATTCAGGGTTACGTACACTGAAGATCGAACTTGCAAACAAAAAAAATCTTAACCTTGATGGATGGAACGTTACAATATTCATATACTATTTAAAAAAAAAATTCTTTCCTTTTACTGATTTTTAATTATTCCTTTTTTTCCTTTCGTTTTTTTTTTTAATCAAATCTAGATCACTGTCACTGTTTTTTTTTTTCACCCTTATTTGATTTTTCTAATCGTTCTTTTCTTTGTTTTCTGATTTCGTTTTCTATTCTTGAGGTACTCTAAACCAGAGACAAAAGGAGTTCGGAAACTGACTTACGTTTCACTCCCTAGATCCCGCAATTCTTCTATTCCTTCATTTTCTTTTTCTTTTCGTCTACATGAATACATGTGAGTTACAAAAACAAAGAGATGAGGTGAGATTTTTCTATTTTTACATTTCTCTTTTATTTATTTTCTCATTTTCAAATTTATCATGGATTGCTAGATTGAATTTTGTAAGAGCATCTCAAATATAATGCAACATTCTGGAATACCGTTATTTTTCCAGACGAGAAGTTAACAGTCATGGCTCGGATGGAAGGGGTAAAGTGTGGATCTATCCACACGTTCCAGAATGTTGCATTATATTTGAGATGCTCTTTTGCAAATTCAATTCTTTTTGTTCTATTTATTTTATTTCTAAAAGGTATTTTTCTGATGTTTCTACCATTGTAACCATCACTTTTTAAAATTCGCCGAATAGTTTGCGGGTTACATTGCTTACCAATTTCTTCAGAGACTTGTTGTTGTATTTTTGGGGCACTTAATTTAGGTTTACTTTTGTTTTTTAGGATAATGATTCGATTTTCTGCAGGTGTTAAGATACGTGGGCGTCCGCTGCGGGCTTTTTTTTTAGTGTTTCCTGTACGTTGGTACTTTGTTATTATTTTATGAATTGTAAATGGAATTTTATCAATTATATTTGCAATATCCCTTTTGTTTTTGTTTTCTAGATGATGCTTGATTATCAAATCCTTCAAATCTTGTGAAAGTTGGTTACCTCTAGGAGCCATATCAACTTTTGTCCTATTGAAGT
>CAKKXW010000004.1:54860636-54871209 GCA_920937365.1 Sphaerophoria rueppellii | reverse complement strand
AATCGATATTTTGCAAGCCGAATAGAAAAAAAAACAAACAAACAAAACCTAGTTTTTGCTAACTTAAGAACCGGGAAATAACCAAATAATAACTGTAGAACCAATCCACACGACCAATGAAAAATGTTGAAAAAACTGTAAAACAAATAAAAGTGGAAATCTTTTTGAGACATTAAAATAAAACAAATTAGGCACATATTCATCTTAATTTTCCATTATAAACAACTGTGTAAATAGTTCAGTCCTCATTAATATACTTTTTATGGGAAGATACAAACATTTTTTTTAAGAAAGAGAAAAGTTAAAGCACAGTTTTTTGAACCTTCATAGAATAAGCTGTATTTAAAATGGCCGGGCTGGAAATGCCAACAAATGGCATCCAATTCACTCGTTTTTTGGAGTTAATTGTTTTTTACATGTTGCAGATCCGCAAAATCAAAAATTGATGATGTTGTTAATGGTGACTGCGCCGAATAAATACAGAAATACAAAAAACTTGCTATCAAATTCATCTTTAGTAAAAAAAAAAACCCTAAAATTTACTCTGATTACACGTCGAAGAAATTTAATTTGTTTCGAATTTCAAGTTTTGAAGTAGTCATTAGTCAACTGATTCTAAAAGTCAGAATAATTGATTTGAATTTGACAATGCCTCTTTTGATTTCGTTGGACTTATGATTATAATTTTTTCGTATTCGTAGCGGAGCTCTACGTTCGGCTGGGAGGAACTCTGCGATAGGGGTGTCTATGAAAAAACATCACCTCAATTAAAATTTATTTGATTTGCTGTGATCGGGTACGATAGTATAGCATTGAAGCATCCGTCAAATCAATCCTTGTTTTATCTTCTTACTTTTTTATTTAATTTTCTGGTTTTAATTTTGTTACCTACTTTTTTTCTTGCAAAATTCAATAAAAACTATCTTGATTCCAACGACACTGAAATCAGCAATGGACTGTTGTTCTTTCAATGTTTTGATTGCAAACTGTGAAGTTAGACACGCTACCATAAAAGGCGCCAAGTCATTTGAAAACACACGAGGAAGCGGTTCAGAAGAAAATTCATAATAAAAATATTTATTGGCTAAGATGTTTTTACAGCCCGATTCTGCAGTTGTGACGAGTCACAAGTCACAAGCGCTTGTGACTGATTTCTTGTGAGGATAGCTGTGACTTACATACAAATAGGAATTCTGAAATAACAGTCACAAGAAAACTGACAACAATATTCAACTCAGCATGGTGAGTAAAATTATTGTTGTTTCAACCACAGATGAGTCAAAAGGGAGATTGGAAATCAAGCTGTCAAAATGACAATGTCTACAAGTTTACTGCAAGAGTGTGCGTGTTTTTACCAATACTATCTCAGTAAACTTCGACATACCACCAGATTTTTGTTGCTTTTTTTCATTTATTCATATACACGAGGTAATGGTTAAATAAAATTTGTGGTATCCGGAGGGTAAAACGTAAGTCAGTATCCGATCTTCTTTGTCTCTTGTGTCAACTGTCTAGTTGAAATCAAAGTAATTCATTATTTGTTTTCGAGTTTCTGCTTTCTGAAGAAGTGAAAAAACTATTTGAAATTAAAAAATGCAAGGTAAAAGATGTTTTTCTTAGCAGTAAATAGCCAGTCATATTGTAAAAATTTCCTGGATACCAAAATTCAACTTCCATTTTTCTTCATTTACAGATATAGGAATCGTTAACAACAAACATGGAACCTCAAACCGAAATTTCAAAATAACAGCAATATGTTTCTTGTTACCTGGTCTGAGACAGGTCACAAATTTGAAAATTTTTGTGACTGTCACAAGTCGTGACTCTGCACCAGAATATGAAAAAAGTCACAAAAATCATTTCACCTCAACTTGTGAATTCTGGATCCGCGCCAGAAAGAGAGTCCCTGTTTAGTCTTTTCTAATGGATGACTGTCTCCTCAACGATTAATTTATAATATTTTGCATGTAGGAACACAGACTGCTTGACCCTGATTGTAAAAAGATAACTTTGAAAAGTAATTTCATCTTCAAAGCTACTCCGAAGAGGTGGAAGGAGTTTTTGGTTTTGGTATACTCAATTATGAGCTTTTAAGCCTCCGAACTCCTACATGAAAGGTCTATAAAGGTCCAAGTAAAGCTGGGAAAAACATATTACTACGAGTATTTGAAAAATGGCAGCTGTAGAAGGTAAAGTATGCCATAAGGAGTTGCTTTGGAGGTATTAACTACAAGGAAATTATCATGACATTGTGAAGTTTAAATTTTTTATTTTTATAATTTGCACCCACTCAAGGGATTTTTTATCCCCTTTTTATGCCAGAGACACAGTGAGTGCATTAGGAAGAAAGGAAGAGGTAGGAAAGGAGGTGTCGGTGTACATTAGTCTTGAATTCTTGAATTGTAATGACTGGGAAAGACAGAGTGTGGAAGATAGTTCCACATTCGCGTAGTACGGCTAAAAAATGATTCTCTATACTTGAGAGTACGTCTGAAGTTGGGCTCGAGGGTAAACTGATGGGCATTCCTTGAAGCGTGGGTATTACGTTTGAATTGTTTAAGGGGAGGAATGCAACTAGCTATTTCTCTAGAGCACTTACCGTAGAAACAACGATAAAACAAAGAGAGATACGAAACGTTACGACGCGACGGTGGTCTAAGGGAGTGAATGAATCAGTGATGTCTCTATCACCATTATAATTACGACTCTTCTTTGTATACCATGCAAGAGGCCTTAGTAAGTTACTGGAGCACCAGCCCAAAGATGGTAATTGTACTCAAGCTTTGGACGGATATAAGTCTTATAGTTAATAGCCAGATCAGACGGGGAGAAACATTTCTTGCATCGTCTTAAGAAACCCAAACATCTTGCCGCATTTTTGGCGACATCGTGTATGTACTCGGTTCACAAGAGGTGGTCAGTGATGCACATACCGAGAATCACGAAATGTTCGGTCTCATTGATGCAAGTGCCACTCATGGACAGTGGCAAGGGGGGTATATCTCGCTTCAACGATACAAGACAGCATTGGGTTTTCGAAGCATTAAACTCTGCAAGGTTTTTGATTTCCCATTGTACAATGCTGTTTTAGTCAAAGTTTAATGAGCGTATCATATTTTGCCGTTGCAGTTCTACATCCGAAGAGGTATGTGAGTCTGGAAACGAACATAAGAAGCTAAGGGAACTAACGTCAGCGAAACAATTAATTGGATTAGAAGTAACAGGCAAAAGATCATTAATGAAAATGAGAAAGAGGGTAGGAGACAAAATGGAGCCCTGGGGGACATTAGTATTCATATTGTGTGTTTTGGACTTGAATTCGTCCAATACAACTTGTATTGAACGGTTCGAAGGAAAGTTTCTAATACAACGAAGAAGGGATTCATCGATACCGAAGGCACGCATTTTCGATAAACGAGCAAGATGCCAGACTTTATCAAATGCCTTTGAAATATTAAGTGCAATAATCTTACTATTTCCAAAACGATGTAAGGATTTGTTCCACTGTTCGGTGAGATTAACCATCAAATCACCAGTGGACCTGTTGCTGCAAAAGCCGTACTGCCGGTTATTAAGAAGCTTTCGGTCTTCGAGATATTTCTTAAGCTGATAGTTTATCAGCGTTTCCATGACTTTAGAAAGAAGGGACATAAGTGCAATCGGACGATAATTGGAGGGAGAAGAAGATTCGCCTTTTTTGGAATTGGCTGGACAAAGCTGTTTTCCAACTGCTCGGAACGAGCCCAGAAGAATAGGATAGATGGAAAAGCTTATGCAAGGGTTTTGCCAGCATGGAAGAACACATCTGCAGAATAAATGCGGGGATACCATTCGGACCAGCGGATTTATGTATGTTGAGATACTTTAGGACTCTCGCCACAGCACGAGTGCGGAAGAAGATTTCTTCCTTGAATCATTGACGCGCTCAAGAACTGGAGGAGTCATAACACTCTCTGGCAGCGAAGAGTTGGCGGCGAACTGCCTAGCAAAAAGGTTAGCTTTCGGCTCAAGATAATGGGACGGCCTTAGGATGCTTTTTATCCTACTAGTTGTCTCGGTAAACGATGAAACAATAGCACATAAATAATTTCTACGAAATATTTAAGCTCCCAAAAATATCGATGTTGACGCTATAAACTTCAAAGTACAATAGTCATTGCGCGGCAAAAAGATATTGTTTAAATCTATAGTTTTACCGAGCCATTTTTACAATCAAAGAAAAACCTTGTACATTGTACAATGTGTATGCGCCCAGTCAAAAATGTAGGTCGCAGAGAAAAAATAAAATGAGTTCTGTTGTTATTCTTCGCTTGCAATTTCAAGGGCTATCTAAATATTTTGAAGTGAATAATGGATAATCGCTTGATAACCAAATCATTATAAAGTACCACGAACAAAATAACAGTTGGTGTTGATGTCTTACCTCTGAATTTGTTCCACACCGCTGGCGCTGAACGTCGTTTTCCCCAAGCCACGTTCATGTTTTTCCAACTTTTCTTTTCAAAATTTGAAGTTGAAACTGATTGTTTCTCATTATTTTCCTTATCGTTGATTTCACTTGTCACGGAGGTATCTAAGGCAGATGCAAGAGTATTTGGATTCGAAACGAATAAAATAAAATATTTTAAAGCGTCGTCGTCGTCTAGTTTTCCATTAGCTACTGATTTAAATTCTGTTGCTGAATCAATATTCTTTTCACTTGGTTTGATCAAAGTCCATTCTGGCTCAAGCGAATAATCATCTTCAGCTTCTGAATATTGGTCCTCTGATCTCTTCCCCCATGAACCTTGAAGAGATTTCCAAGAACGTTTAAGTTTTTCCATTACATCCGATGCAACGGCATTGTTTAAAAGCATATCGTTGTCGTTGGCTGAAATTGATCCCAGACCATCAAAAAGTTCTTTTGATTCTGCATTAACAGCAGTTATTCCCAAATGAGCATTTATAAAAAACATGGCTAAGATATGAAAAAGACCCAGATTTGTTAGGTGTGGCACATGTTTTGTTAGTTTTCGAATAACTTGGTGATGCTCCTTTAAAACTATTGAGTGTGACATCTGAAATAAAAAGAAACTCGCTATAATTTTAATTAAAGTAAACGTGAAAACACTCTCCACATCGCTTTGGAACGCTTAATCAACGATTAAAGCCTGAATAGCAAAAAACTGCAATTGAAATTATGGAGTACCTACTTGGCACAAAAAAATATTTTAAATGAAAATGACAAATTAAATTTCAGCCTCAAATCAAGCAACTAAAATCTTGGTCAGGTGGAGAGGAAAGACACCAATGCTCCCCATACAGAATACACCCCAGCGAGACGACGCAGTAGAGGAAGGCCAATGCTTAGGTGGCGAGTGCAAGTTGAAGATGACCTCAACCAGTTAGCTAGGGCCCGAGCTGGCTGGAGAGGATTGTTGGTCCACCCTTGACTGAAGCGCCACCTTAATTAAGTAAGTAAGTAAAAAGCTAACTCCGATAACAATATAACGTCTACAGCGCTGGCCAATCACTGTAGTGGGTTATACTGTTCGAAGTTTGTTCGATTTCTCAAAAGTATTATTTCTCGTAATTTAAGTTCACATTTTTGTAGTAGTAAAGGAGCCGCTTGAGGCCTCGGCCACGCAATAAGCGGCTGAACGGCTGAGCGGCTGAGCGAAAAAAAATATAAAACATATGAAATCACAAAGAAGCGGCCACGATATGAGCGAGCGGCGAAACAAAATTCTGAGCGGCTAAGCGGCGCCGTTCAGCAACCAAACAGATAGCGTTTTTTTTTAGTAATCCGGAATTGGTACACAGAACTGTCTGACTTATTTGTAAAAAAAAATATTAAAATAAACGGCTTTATCTACAACACCGTGTTATACCTTTCTGAAAAGCCAAGAACTAAGTCTTTTATTTTGTTTCTATATTAAATTGTTTTAAATAAGTTAATAAGTTTTAGAAAAATTAATTTTCAAACTCAAAGTTTAAAAAACAAAATAAAAATGTTTACGGTCGAACATTTCGAACATTGAATATTGTTATTAATTTTTAGTCGAACACAATAAACCGGATTGAAAAATATCTTCCCGTTTTCGAGAAATAAAGAAAAGACTAAAAAAAACCTCTGCTAAAAAAAAAACACTTTCTTTATTTTTACGTAGCTGGATGTTAATGTCTGGGGCCACCCACCATCGATGGATCCCTGTTAGGGCATTAAGACAGACACAACAATTTTCAACCCAAAGGCAAATAAAAGGCATCCATATTTGAATATTAACTCATTAACGCATTAAAATGTCACGGTCATACTCTCAAGAAGAGTGAGGGGAAATTAACTTATGGTAAAACTAAGCTTAAGATCAAGGTAGAGCCATGACTCTACGCGAGAGATATTGCAAGTACCCGAAGACTTTGGAAAAGAGGCCAACTACTTGTTAGCCTATTAAGTTAATATATATTATAGTTAATAGTATTTACTCATTAAATAAGTCTTATCATATGTTTTTTGGCAACATTATATTGTTCTATTGTGCATATACAACCCCAAAATTGCAATACCATATTGTGACTCAGAATGTGCTTATCCATAGTATATCATCAGAAGAATTTTAGTTGGGCAGTTTTCAGTAGTTACATTTTGCGCGTTACAGTTAACATATACTTTTTTCATCTGCATGCGCTTTCCAGCTCATCTTTTTATCAATAAAAACACCTTATTATTTAAATATATCAAAATTTTCAACTTCAAAAAAATTTTTATTGCATCAATTCGTATCAGAAAAGTTTTGTTTGCCACATAAGTGAGCAAATAAGGCAGTTTATAGACGGTTGGCGAAATGGAAAAACATCCCACACAAGTAATATCACCAGCAGCAAATGTGTTAACTTGACTTTTGAAGTTTTATATGAATAGTGACTGAGTTTACGTACATATATTAAAAATAAAAGAGGGCCTTAAACGGATCCTTGAGGTATGCCAATACTTGTATTTGATTCATCACTGTGATTCATGTTCAGTTTCACACATTGATTTCTCCCAGAAAGATGTTGGGGAAAACCATTTATGTATATGAAACGCCTCTCAATCTAGCTTTGTATATCGTGATTTACCATATCGAATGCCTTAGTCTTATCTATGAATATCGCTGCAGAAATATTTCTTTTATTTAAAACGTCATTTTAAACCAAATTGAAATTATTTTTGTTCATAAATAATACTACGCGGTATTTTATTAGTTTAAACAAAAAATGAAAATAGGACTCTATTGACATTGAGTTTCGATTACCCTTTTTGAACAATGAGATGACTTCAGCAGTTTTTAGAGATGTATTAAAATTACCAGACAGCACACTTGTGTTAAATACATGACTCGATACATAAACAACATATAGTGAAATTTGCTTCACGAGGCAATAATATAGTTATATAATCGGAAGTACTTGAATTCGAAAACGAGGTCTAAAATTTCTTTTTGGATTTCCAATGGAGAGAAAGGATTAAAAACAAAAGTTTTTCTTTGAAATGTCTCGTCAACTAGGGAAATTCGCAAATTAATCAATTTTTTTTTTTTTTTTCAAAATCTGTTCACTCAGGATTAAATTTAAAATAATTTTATTGCCACAAAATGTTCTACTTCCATTGTGTTGGATGGGAAGAATGACTTCATTAGAGATTGAAATTTTCTAGATGCCATATTGTGAGAAATAAGTTGTGGGATTCGTATTATTACTTATTTTAGTTTTAATAAAAGGGATAACACTCATTTAACATAATTAATAACTATATCAATAAATTCTAAATATTAACTTAGCAAAGAATAAGCACTTACTGTGTTAAATATTTCAACTTTTAAAATAAATGAGTGACACAAATATTTTCAAAAACACAAGTTTAAAATAAACTTTAAATATAGTTTATTCAGCTTAAGGAAGACTCTCTCCAAAGTATCAAACAACTTAATCACACTTTAAGACCTGTTGATCGACTGCAGTATTGAAAAAGAGTTTGAACTGCTTATATAGATGGTAAGGAAAAAGAAGTATCCATCATCTCTTAACAGTTAACAGTTGATGATGGTGATGGTGTATTACCAATAAGCATCGCATGAAAGAATGCGTTGGCATGCGATGTTCGCGCCTGTGTGGTCGTGAAATAATGTAATGCTAACCATCGATGGTTAAAGATGTTCTTTAAAGTGTGAGGAAATAGGAACAAGACATTTCCAGAGAGAATGAAAAATATACCACGACTTTAAAATGCTGTTTATGGTATTCTTGAATGATTGTTAAGCTTCCGAATAAATTATGGTTTACTTATAGGTTTATATGTATGCACTTAACATACATACATGCATGTATATAGGTAATATTGTGTTTATCCGCTGACGACATTGTTACTTCCATTCTTCATTCCTATTATTATCGACGTCTAATGTTGATTAATTGTGAAAGGATATTTCCATTAAAAGTATTTTTCGGTTTGCAAATCTCACTACACCCACCTTATTGACGAATAGTGGTATGTACAAGTAAAATATGGTTATCTGAAGACAAGCATGGGAGAAGTTCCAAGTGCCAACCAAATAATATTATTGATCTAAATATAATATGTGTCAAAAGGTTGTTTTTAACATCAATACTAAGGGTAGCCCTACGATACTCATTCGAAAATAGAAATTTTAATGCGTGGACTTTCTCTCAGACTCCTGAAACGGCTTGTTCAATGTTCGTAAGTTAACGCTATGGGTGGTTTCTGTTAACATTATTAAAAGCCAACATTTGAGGGAAATGTTCTAACCGATATGCCTCACACATTTTTACTTGCAAATGTCAAGTATGGAATTCAAAAAAAAAGTTGAGATTTTGATCAAAAAATATATCATTACGATGATAGAGAAGTCGAAAAAAAGTGGGTCCGGCGATTCCATCCGTTTATTTGTTTGTAAATGCACCTACAACCAAAACTACTGGTCCGATTGGCTTCAAACTTGGAAGTTTGAGGTTTGCGCAAATTCGCGTGGGTAGTTTTTTAATATATTTTTTTTAACATACAAATTTATTTTTTTGGCCAAAAACCAACACTTTCAATTTTCTCAAAAACGATCCCTACTGGTGTTTTCGATGTCAACAAATAAGTTTTAAATTGCTCAAAAACGGTACCTCTCATACATAAAATATTATCGAAAAATAGTATTCCGATCAGCGTACTTATTGTTTGGGGAGTAGGTACGTATATATTGCCTAAATAATATTGTCTTCAAAAAAAAATTCAAAAAATTATGTGGATTAAAAAAAATATTTTTTGCTTTTTTTCAAAATTCAAAAAAGGATCAATATTAAAAATTGAAATTCAAAAGTTAGACGTATATTATAAATGTTCTTGAATACTGCATACCCATATTAATTTTCAAGACGTTTTTGAAAAACTTTATTAAAAAATTTATTTAAAACAAAAAAACTCCAGGATTTGAAAAATCAATAATTATTTGACATGCGTTATGGTATTAATTTTTTTTCAAATAAAGTGTGTTTTTGAGGTACATACATATTTCAATTTAAATTTGTATTTAAGATTTTTAACGTTTTTTTTTTGTGAGCTAAGTTTTGGAATACAGGAGCAAGTTAGTACGACCAAGTTGTGTACATGTTTTTGAAAAAAAAAAGGGTATGTTAAACCAAATTTTCAGGATCAAGCTTTCATTATTTTCCCCACTTGAACTGGTTTGTATGAGAAAAGGAGGTTTTTTTTCAAATGTGTAGTTAGTAAGGGTTAGTCGTTGTAACACTTCCTACCATACTCTTTCTATTCCCAATCAGTCGCCATTGTAAGGGAATCAAAATGGTATAATATATAAATACAACTCACATTTTTGACAAAATCCCACTGAGATATTGGTTCTCTCAGTTCGCACAGTATCATAAGTCTGAAAAACCCAGCAATGCAAAAAGTTATCGACGACGAAATCAACGACTTACTGGCAGACGATAAAATCGAACCCTCTAATAGTCCATATAGTTCTCCCATTGTGTTGGTTAGAAAGAAAACCGGTTCATGGAGAGTTTGTGTTGACTATCGCCAACTTCGCCATCTCCATGATGGATGCGTACCCGCTTCCTCAAATCGTCGCCATAACCGACAAGTTAAGAGTGTTCCGGACCAAAACTGCGTTTTTTTCAAATGGTATTGTGAAGCGATTAAATGTCGTATTGAAATGATTTTGGTGTCATTGTGCAGACAAAAACTGTTTCTAAAAAAATATTGGAGCATAATTCCAATTTAGTACTTCGTTACTCAGTAATAAAGGCTCAAAAACTCCAAAATGGCCAAAAATCGTACTTTTTCAAAGAGAATTCCATCAAAATAAAAACATTTTTCGCTAACATTTCTTAATGAGCATAAAAGTCGACATTTAAACTGTATAACTATTGGAGAAAAAATTAACTTGTTAAACAAAAAAAACTGTGAATGAAATTTGTATTTTTGATAAGCAATTTTTCTTATGATGCGATATTTATTTTTTTTAAATCTCTTCACTTATTTAGCACGTACTTTTTCTCAACACAGCAATCAAAACATTTTGAAAAC
>CAKKXW010000004.1:54829305-54860136 GCA_920937365.1 Sphaerophoria rueppellii | reverse complement strand
ATTAAAATATTGTAACATTAACAGCTCTTAGAGACATGCTTTCAGCAATTTCCTGCGAGGATAAAATTCTTTCTTTTTATTTCGAACCACAATCGCCATCAGCAGCTCTTGGATGCAGAATTCAATTAATTATAATTTATATATAATTTTATCTTTAGTAATAAAGAGTTTTTTAAAACGAAGTTAATTGTTACAAGAGGTTTGAGCAAAAACTCATATCCCAGCTTTTTTTTTTTTTTTTTCTTTTAAGATCAAAATTTAGGGTAGCCACCATACGATTTTTTTGGCCCAAAACCAAAACTTTCAATTTTCTCCAAAACGGCTCCTACGATTTTTTTAAACTTGTATTGCTCCATAACGGTACCTCCCATAGAAACGTTTTTTCGTTATTAGATTTAAAAAAGAAAGTCCCATCAGCGTAAGTTTTTTTTGAAAGTATGTATATATTGTTCAAAAAACATTTTGTATTCAAAAAATTTCAAATTTTTTTTTGGATTCTTAAAAAATATTTTTAATTTTTTTTTCTCAAAACTCTGTATCTCAAAAACGGATCAGTTTTAAAAATCCAAATTGAAGCTACTTACTTACTTAAGGTGGCGCTACAGTCCGTTGTGGACTTGGGCCTCAATCAACAGTCTCCGCCAGCTAGCTCGGTCCTTAGCTAGTCGTCTCCAGTTTTGCACTCCAAGTTGATTGAGGTCCTCTTCCACTTGAGTGCGCCACCTGAGTGGCGGTCTTCCTCTCCTCCTACGTCCCTCGGGAATAATGTCGATGGCTTTCCGGGCCGGAGCATTGGTGTCCATTCGCTCTAAATGACCGAGCCATCTGAGTCCTAAGGCACTTTCATCCGATTTTGTCAGGGTCCATGCTTCTGCACAATACAGCAGGACTGGGATGATGAGTGTGTTGTACAGTTTTACCTTAGTTGCTCGAGAGAGAGCTTTTCCACTCAATTGCTTTCTTAGCCCAAAGAAACAGCGATTAGCAAGAGTTATTCTTCGTCTGATCTCCGCGTTGGTGTTATTGCCCGTGTTTATAGCGGAGCCTAGGTAGACAAACTCCTCTACTACCTCGAAGTTATATGTGTCTATTGTGACGTTCTGCCCGAGCCGTCGGTATTGGGTGTCCTTCCTCGAAGACAGCATATACTTCGTTTTTCCCTCATTTACCGCTAAACCCATTTTTGCCGCTTCTATCTCAATTCTCACAAAGGCGCCATTGACATCACGCTGTGTTCTTCCCATTATATCAATATCATCAGCGTACGCGAGAAGTTGAACAGTTTTTTGGATGATAGTGCCTCTTGTGTTGACGTTGGAGTTCTGCACCATCTTCTCAAGAACGATGTTAAAGAAATCGCACGACAGTGCATCGCCTTGTCTGAATCCTTTTTTGACGTCGAAAGATTCCGTAAGCTCGTTGCCAACCTTGATGGAGCAGCGTGAGTTCTCCATCGTCATTTTGCACAAGCGAACGAGCTTGGCAGGGACGCCAAAACTAGACATAGCTTTGTACAGTTCGTCTCTGTAGATGTTGTCATACGCGGCCTTAAAATCGATGAAAAGGTGGTGGGTATCGATTTGGAGTTCATAGTTCTTTTCCAGGATCTGCCGCAACGTGAAAATTTGGTCGATGGTTGACTTTCCTGGCCTGAAGCCACATTGATAAGGACCAATCAGATTGTTGACGAAAGGCTTCAGACGTTCACATATTACGGCAGAGAGGATCTTGTAGGCGATGTTTAGTGGGCTTATTCCTCTATAGTTGGCGCAGTTTAGACGATCTCCCTTTTTCAGGATCGGGCAAAAAATGCTGAGGTTCCATTCATCGGGCATGCATTCCTCTGACCATATCTTACAGATGATTTGATGCATGTTCCTATCAAGCTCGCCGCCTGCTGCTTTGAACAACTCAGAATCTAGTTCATCTGCTCCAGCGGCTTTGCTGGATTTCAGCCGTGATATTGCGGTTTTCACTTCTTCTAGGTCGGGTTCACGGAATTGTTTATGTTTATTCATTTATTTCATCAATCGAGTTTAACTCTTACAGACTATGATATTACAAAATGCTTACATAGGTAATTTATTTATTTAAAAAATATAAACTTAAATTAACTTTAAAATTCTCCCTACTATAATGAAAATTAAAATCAAAATCATTTAAAATGTTATTTGTTTCTCTAACACATTGGCTCATTTGAAGCATAATTAGTTCGATGAGATTCTTCCAGAAATAACTGGGATGAACTTCTATTCCTAAGAAAACGACTAGGTGCATAGAATTTGATTAAATTAAGCAAAAACGAACAGTTGATACGATAGGATATTATATCACGTATGAAAACAATTGAAGACATTTTTCGCCTATTTTCAAGAGTATGTAAACCAAAGAGCTGACATCTTGTATTATAATGAGGCATATTTACTACATTCCAATTAAGTTTCCTTACTACAAATTGAGTAAATTTCCTTTGGACTCTCTCGATTCTAAATGAATAAGTTATAAAACACGGATTCCACACCACACTACAATAATCAAGAACTGATCTGACATAAGCAAAATATAACGATTTAAGCCTATATGGATCTTTCAAATCCTTAGAGTTACGAAGTACAAATCCTAACATGGAATTAGATTCATCAATATACAAAATCAATATGATTATCGAACTTTAAACAAGAGTCAAAAATTACTCCAAGATCTTTCTTAGAGAAAACTCTTTCCAAAACAGTATCATCAATATAATAATTACAAAATAACGGAGACAAGCGACGAGTGAAAGAAACATTTTGACATTTAGAAATATTAAGAAATAGTTTATTTTTATTACACCATTCAAAAAGCCTATTAAGGTCCTCTTGTAAAAGATGAAAATCAACGGGATTTTTTATACATGAAAACACTTTCAAATCATCTGCAAACATAAGACATGACGAGTTAGAAAAAACACTAGGTAGGTCATTAATAAAGACAAGGAAGAGAAGAGGGCCAAGATGACTTCCCTGAGGAACGCCCGACGTAACTCTTATAGATTTAGATATTATTGAATCAATTTTATCATATTGAATGCGATTTATTAGGTATGAACTAAACCAATCAAGCATTTTCGAGTGAAAACCTATTTCTTTAAGTTTATTAATTAAAATTATATAATCTACTCGGTCGGTGAAGATAAAATCTACTTGATAACCCTTTTCAATATTATTTAAGATATAATTAGTAAAAAGTGTTAAATTTGTACAAGTTGATCTACCAGATGCAAAGCCATGTTGATATGGAGAAATTATTTCTTTTAAAAGAAAAGACAATCGATTACAAATAATTTTTTCAAATAATTTTGGAATCACAGATAATTTACACACTGGTCTATAGTTCGAAATGATTTGTTTAGGACCATTTTTATAGATTGGAGTTATAAAAGAAGTTTTCCAGTCACAAAGAAACTCACCAAAATCCAGTGATTTATTGAATATAAAGTACAAAAGCCTAGCGCATGAAGTGGCACATTTCTTTAACACAACAGCAGGTATTCCATCAGGACCAGATGAACTATCTTCATTTAGACCAGATAAAGCTGTTTCAATTTCAGTCAAAGATATTTGAAAACTACCTATGACCTGAATTTAAATAATTCGATTGAAAAAAATCCGCAAAAGCATTACAAATGTTAGATAAGTTTGTGCATTGTGAACCCAAATACTCCATATTATTAGGAATTCCACTATTGTTTTTTTTTTTTTTGTTTTAATGAAAGTCCAAAAGTATTTAGACTCGATTGAATAGATATAATTTTTGTAAAGAAAATTATTTAAAAAATTAAAACTTTTTTCGAGAAAAACATATTCCGACCGCAATCTGCTATTGTCTTCAAATACTTTCAGCAACTTGTATATTTTATTTTTTTATTTTTCAAATTAATTAATCTTCTATTGTGCCAAGGTGGTTTTGAATTGCTTTTTATTTGAATTTTTGGAACAAAGATAACCAAGGCCTTTTTAAGAGTGACAATAAAAGTATTATAGAATAGAGATAATAAATAATAGTATGCCTGAGAAATTCGCTTTATGAAAATTATATTTATATAATTCATTGGTATTACTTTTAAAATAATTCAATCCCTTACAGTCAAAAGCTAAAAATTATTGGAGAATCAGATTCATTTACAGACATCATTAACTCTTTATCCACAAATATTAAGTCTAACATTCTATTTAAACTATTTTTACATTGATTAATTTGAATTAAATCAAATGATGCGAAAGAATCTACAATTTCTGAAGCATAATCATTAGAAACGTTAAATGGTATTAATTGTTGTTCATCGGAATCGAAATCCCAATTAACATTTGGCAAATTGAAGTCTCCTAATAAAATTACACTTTGGCTACTATTTACATTTGATAAATAGTATTGAATATTATTGACATGCTTTTTATACAACTCAAGTGAACTTCTAGGTGGAATATAACTTAGCATAATATATATTTCTTTATTTTCGAACATATTTTTTATAATTAATTGATCTAAATCAAAAGAAGATGATGAAGGTATATTTAATTGACAAGAAGCATAAACAGATCGAACTGCAATCAAGACTCCACCGCCCCTGGTTAATCCAGTTGAGAGAGAACATCTGTCTTTACGATAAATAGAGTATTGAGACGTGTTGAACATCTCTGCATTATAAGGATTTGGAGTAAGCCAAGTTTCTATGAGAGCTATGACATCATATTGCTCCGTAGATGATGTAAATAATAGTTGTTGCATTCTAGTGCGAATACCCGCCTACATTTTGATAGTACCCATGATTGTGTGATGACGATGAGAAGGCGGCGAAAGCATTTGGTATGTTTGATGACACAGGTGAAGGCAAAGGAGGTTGCGAATAGGACTGAGGGGAGGAAGTAGTTGAAGATAAAGCAAGATTATCATCGTCGATGAGCGATGGCAACGCACGGTAGCGCTGATGTGATGGCTGCGGCGACGACGACGCCCGGTGACGGTGGCAATAGCTGGAGCATTTTGTGACGTGATGATGTTAGGTTTGAAGGCTCACAGATGTTGGTAATGTTATGTTCTCTCTGGTTTTTTTAAGGGAAAAAAATATTTTATTTGAACATGCTGCGGCCATAGTGAAGCATTAAATATAGTTTGTAATTTATCATCTGGAACGCTCAGTTTAAAAGTTACAAATTTTAAATCAGATATGTTTGCATCTTTTTTTAGCATAAAACACTTGAACAGCTGATAAATTCGACTTTTCGGATATATGTTTAATGATATTTTCGGGAGTAGTGTCATTAGAGAATCGAGACAAATGAAGCCAAGTGATCATTCGAACAGAATTGAGAGAGGAAGACATATCAGTACAGTACAACAATTTTGATGTCTTTTTTTGTTGATAAATTGTCATTGTTGGTTTTCTCTGAGGTTTTATTCACAGCCATTTGATTTGATGAATTTATTAAATATGATGATTCTGAGTTTATGGGCAAAGGCAATGATGAAGCGTGAATCACTTTATCACTCATAATCACTTCATCACCTTCAATGACAGCATTTGATAGATTTTTTTTGTTATTAACAATTGATTATCTTATTATGATCGATGAATTATTTTTGGCGGTTTTCCGAGGTGGAGAATTATTCTCTTGAGAAGAAATAAATGAAGAAAGTTCATCTCTAAGAGTGTTGACATTTGATATGAGATCATTAAATGAGATTAAGAAATTAGAGAGATTTAGATTAGCACAATAATTACACTTCCAAAATAGTCTTTTTTATGCTATTATGTCAAACTCATTGTCACTAATTTCAACACAATTTTTGTGAAATAAACGACTACAAAAAGAATCACATTTCACAATTTTAACGTCTTTTGAGCGTTTAATGACAATTTCACATTCAGAGCAAATTTTTGACATTATGGAAATAGAAATGTTAAGAGATAGCGATGTTGTTACGTTGGAGTTAGTCGCAAGACTAATTGTAGGCTATCATCGTGTCCGATGGAAGGCTCCTGTCTGACGGCGGTATTTTGTTCGTCGTCGCCGTGATACAATCTACAGAAGTGGTATTTCCAAATCCCCAGCATTGACGGCGATTCTACTATTATGTTCCCTTGTTTATCTCTGCAGGCATCGATTCTTGCTTGATGACCTTGCCAGCTGTTTAACCTTTCGGTAAAACCTCCGAACTTCATTCCTGCTGTTGGCTCTCTCAACATCCTTGATCTGACGCTTCTCATGCTCTCTCTTTTTACTCCTGAGAAGCCGGCGTTCCTCTCTCCTCTTTTGCTCGTAGAGCTCACGAGCAGCTCTTGTCCTTCCATGCAGCGCCGCTTTGTATGCCTCCTGCTTGGCTGCATGGGCCTGCCTGCATTCTTCGTCAAACCAGGGGTTTCGTTTTGGTGGCTGTGTAAAACCCAGCACATTAGAGGCGGCATCTCTAACTGCTCTCTGGCAATGTTGCCACTGGTCTTCGATACTTGATGTTGGCGGCATAGGACTCCTTAAGAGGTTACTTGACACTCGGTCAGAGAAGGATTTGGCGATCTCTTGTGAATGTAGCCGTCCGACGTCGAATTTTCTTGCAGCATTTCCTTGTTTTGGCCGTTGTCGGGATATTCGTAGCACTACCTTGGCTACGACGAGGTAGTGGTCCGAGTCGATGTTAGCTCCTCGGAAAGTTCGAACATCTAAAATGCTGCACAAGTGCCTTCCGTCGATCGCAATGTGATCAATCTTGATGACGGTTGATTGATCAGGAGATCTCCATGTACCTTAATGGATGTTGAGATGAGGGAACTATGTGCCTGCTACCACAACATTTCGCCCCGCAGCAAAATCGATCAGCCTGAATCCGTTATCGGAAGTGGTGTCGTGCAGGCTGTGCTTTCCGACTGTTCCACCAAAGATGTCCTCTTTTCCCAGCTTTGCGTTAAAATCGCCGTGGACAATTATAGAAATCGGTTTCACCTTAAGTAAGGAAAGCGATATTTTTTTATTTTGGAAACAGGTTGAAAATTAATATTCAATTTATTCATACATTCATTTGCTTAACATTCTATCGAGTCTTAGTGCTTTTCATGGAAAAAAAGAGAAAGAAACTTATCAAAACACTAAGAATAGTAACCGTTCATTCGTTTTGAATTCAAATAATAATATTCATGATCAAGAGTCGGTAAGGCAGCGTGTAGGTTAACAAGTTTGGACTTGGTTTAGGTTGGAAAATCTAGGTGGTGGATATTGCTTCGGCACAAACCTATTTTTGAAGGCAGCTGTCGAAAACAAGTGCTTCTGACGGCTGGAAAGTGGAAATTTTACACCAATACATGCACAATACATCACGGGTGAATTTCCGTCTTTTCCTTTTCTTTGGATTTAATCTAGAGAATTATAATTTTAACACACCTATTTTTAAAATAAACAAAAATGATTTTAAGCACAAAATTATGATTCTCTAGTTAAAAATCTCTCTCCAGGCAGTTAGGCGCGCATCCCGCCGTTTTCAAATCTGATGATTTTCGGGGACGCTTGTTCGAAAAGACACTAACTTCCTACTGATTTCCACGGTCATTGGAAGTGAAGATGGCGTTGTAGAAGCTCCGGTCGATCGGCCTATAAATAGGACGTCGACGCTTCAAGCGAGGCTGTTAAGTTTCGGTTTTCGAGGAGAACGGTTGTTCTGCGGTTCGTGGTCAGAGTTTTTTTTTGCAAGTTCAAGTTAAACAAAACTAGGCGAATTTTATTCTATTTGAACAGTAAAACTGTCGGGAAATCCTAAACCCTGATTTGTAGTGTGCAAGCTGAAGAATTCCAACTTTCGAAAAAAAAAAGTAAAAATGCTCACACCACGTTCGAAGTCCGAAAAAGGCGGAAAATAAGAGTGTAAACGTTAACAAAATCTTGAATCCCCCTGATTTCCTTTAAAAGAATAGAAAAATTCCTGAACCCAGCCGAGAAGGCGAAGAAAAAAAAAACACGCCAAAACAGACCCCGAAAAATCCACGAGAAAAATCGATGAGAAAACCGTAGCAATGAAATCGCAAAAAAAGCCTTAAAACGCCCTAAGGACAACATCGAAAAACTACGCCGAAAACCGTACAAAAACCCGATAAACAACAGAAAATAGTAAAAGACAAAAACCACGAAAAAACGTCGAAAAATCTCGCCTAAGAAAAACAAAAAACTGAAGTAAAAACCCATGTGAGAAATCAAAAAAGAAAAAAGGAATGAAAAGTTTAAGACCTAAAACCAGAAATGAAAAAACTTCTTTCGTACAGAAATTATAACCTTGAAACAAAAAAGAAACAAAAAAATCAGTGAATCAACTCAAACATTAATCTCCACAAGAATTCAACAAACAACATACACCGCCGCGACGCTGCTTAGCGCCATCGAAGCCCTAGTGCCGCCCAGTGTACAGTCATCAGTGGGTATCTTAGTCATCGGGTCAAAACTTATTTATGTTTAGAAATTTGATTAATTAAGTATATTTTTATTTTCTTGTGTATTATTTTCTCATAAAAATCTTTATTATTTTTCGCTTGAATTGGAAAAAAAAAATCAGTACTTGGTCGGTTTAAAAAAGAAAAAAAACTCGTTAATACGGATTCAGTAGTTCGAATTCGCTTGTTTCGTTGAATATTAAAGATCTTCCCTTAGCTAAACAATCACAAGCAAAATCATCCTGGAAAGCGGTGCACCCTTCACAGGAAATGTATAGTAAGTTTATTTATATTTTTAAAATCGGGATTTTTTTTATCAAAATTTGAATCGGTGAAACTAGAACCAAGGGCGGATTCAGAATGGGGGCGATAGGGGCGATCGCCCCCCCCCCTAAGCCGCCTAAAATATGGTGATTTGACAAGCAGAATATAGTTTTAATATAATGTTAAACATAAATCACGTGGTTGGTAACATTATATTGAGGTGAAAAGAAAATTATAAAATATGAGTGTGGCCCCTGTGGTCCACACGACTTACTTCCCAGAAGGAAAAAAATAAAAACAATATTCAATTGTTTATAACTGATCATTGAGCGACTCCAAAGGGATATAAATCAAACTGTAGTCAATCTCTTTTCCTAGGAACCACAAAAATATAACCGCTTAAACTCATTTTCAATTGTTTATAACAAATTATTGTAAAATAATATATTTTTTAACATTGATGAATAACATTTTTCGAACTATTGTTGCATTTTATGCTGAAATCATCATAATTTATTTTCATGAATAAATGATGAATACTTTGAAATATTTTTTAGATTTTTTCAGTTTTTTTTTTTCAATCCTTACTAAAAACCGCTAAGCCGATTTCGCTGAAAACTTATTCAGTTCTCAATCAAGTTATTTTGGGCCAAACGAGACCAATTTGATATCAGCACCATGAGCGGTTCGCGAGATAATCATAATTTTCATGCATAAATGTCGAATTTTTACTACTTTCTAGTTTTTAATGCCAGTTAAAAAATTGCTAAACTATCGCTGAAAACTTAATCAAAACTTAATAACGCAATTCCGCATCGAATGATTCCAATCTCATGTCAATATTGTGAGTAGTTCTCGAGATAATCGTAGTAGTTCGTAGTAGTTAGAAAAAAAAAACCTAACGCCAGTACGCATATACACATGCTGACATGATGATAAAATAGTTTTTAAGCCAAAAATTTTAAATTCACAAAATTGGACCATTGACAATAACTTCCTCTGGGAAATTAAAATTATCAAAATTTTGCCAACAAAATAGGTCCGTTGGCGTACTTTCTGCACTAAAATTCGTAAAAACAGACATTTTAAAGAGTAGGGGTAAAATTCTCTCACAGAAAAACGAAACTACAAAAAAGTAAACGAACGGGAAAACAACAAATTTTACCCACATTTTAACTGTCAAGTTTTTTTGTATGAAAAATTGAAACTTTGAATTTGAATTTATTTATTTATCTGCTATTTTAAAATAAAATAAACCCAAAGAAATTTCTTGGGCTTAAATTCGTAGGTTGGGGAAATATTTTACTCTCTCGTGAGCGCTCTCTCTCTTACGAAAAATTACCAAATATTTGAGTACGCGAACAGGATTTGGTTAAATTTCGTAATTTTTCGTAAAATTGGACTGTTTTAGGAGGGTACGCGAACGGACCTAATATCTTCCTTTAATAAAATCAACTTCAATTCATAAGGCCAGTTCCACCTAACACTAAATCTACTGAGATCTCAGAGGTCTCAGAAATTTTATAAGTGGAACAAAAAATCTCAGTTGAAAACTCTGAGGTGAAATTATTTAAGATTTAGATTTCTCACTCAGCTATTTTGACATTACTGACATATGCAGAACTGAGAATTATGGTCCACGAAATGATTTTGACTCAATCAAAGTGACATTGAGATCTGAGATATTTTTAGGTGGAACTGGCCTACTGAATTAACGAAGAAAGCATTGTCATTGTTTAGCAGCTTGGTTTCCTATCTCCAAAAATGTTCTAGAGATATGAATAAAAATAGAATTGCGTGACAGCTCTTGAAGAGTCAAGGCCTAAGTGGCTTATATCTTCACTCTTTTTCAAAACCCTGTACGATTAATTGTTCGTTTAAAGACCTCTTTTTTTTGTCTATTAAATCAACATTTTCATGATCGCCCCCCCTAACAAGAGTCTCTGGATCCGCCCCTGACTAGGACCCTAAGGTATGCAACATAACTTGATAACGACAACGAACAATTTGAATTTCGAACTAACGGTTTTTTTTTAACTCAGATTGAATACGGTTTCCAATTTTTGATTCTCGTTTCAATTAATTAATTTTTCGGAATTGTATTTGTATTTGGAAAAAAACTATAAAGTTCTGGAAATATTATCTGAAGTTAAGAATTTTTTTTTATATTTTGAATAAGTTTGTGAGAAAAGGTAATATTTGAATCTTGGCCCAAAAGTATGCAATAAATACTTGTTTACCAATGTATGCATCGAGTTTTTAAATGTTTGAAATTAACGACTGATGATCTTACAAATGTTCCTTTATTTTGTTTTTGTTATTTACTGTTTTCTTGATCATTTATGACTGTAGTTTGGTATAATCTGTTGTTGGACAGCATTGAGTACTTCAAATTTGATAATATGCTACGAATGTATGAATATTTTATTTATCAGTTTAGGGTAAAATAAAACTGTTTTTTGATAATAATTTTAAATGAACAATTTGAATTTCTTATTTATAACGGTTTCAATTTGAATAGTAATTTTTAATGGGAAGTTGTTTTGGTTGATTACTCTTCGGTTTGGTAAATTCACCATGAAGGGATATTAAGTTGAGTCAAGGGTGGATGTGACGATATGCGAGGATGGGTGACGGAAGACGAGGAAGGAAATTACGCTGGACTGAATCGTCATGTACAGCTTGGATCATCGATGGCATTCCTTTTTTTTTGATTTTTGGTAACGATATTTTGCAGTATGATATAACGTATTTGAGTTGTGACAACGAAGATTTTGTTTTATTGTAACGTTAGTAAATAATGAGGATGAAGTAGCCGCAAATTAGGGGTTGTTACAAAATTTTGACAGAGGCGTAACAACCAAAGAGGTAGCTTTATGATACTAGGGTGGGTATCCCTCGAGAGGCACAACGTCTAGCCCTCTCCTCTCCTCACTATTGGGTTACACATTTGGCAAAAACATCAGGATGAATTAGGGCTTCATTATTTTATATGAACCCAACCTTCGATTAATATGGCATGAAAAATACGTAACGAATGTTCAACTACTTAGGCAAGAACTCCCCCATCCGACGAGCTAGGACGCGCTAGAGCTAGCATGCCAAGCCTGCACGGTAGTACGAACGCCCTTTCCTTCCACTGCCAGGATCAGCCTCCTGTAGCTTTGAGGAAACTAACCTCACTCAACATGTCGCTCTTCAACGGGTTGACTAAAATTCGTTTCGTGTCCCAACCGATAACACCGGGTTCCGCTATACAATTTTAATGTCATAACTAGGACATTACTCGTATGTTTTGTTAAGGAACTCGTAGAACTCGTCTTTGGTGTCGTCCTTTTTCTCTTCTGTTGGGGCATGCGCACATATTAGGCTAATGTTGCCGAATAAAGGCTTGATTCAGATTGTCGTGATGCGTTCGCTCACGCTTTGAAGCTCAAGACTTTTTGCCTGAGTCTGCTTCCCACGACAAATCCGCATCCAAAGAGTCGCTGTTGTTGCTCTCGGTAAAAATTACCATAGTAGATGTCGCCTCCGCTAACTGTTCGGCAGCACGCGGTCTGTTAAGGGACCTAACATTCCACGTGCATATCCGAAAATCGTTGTCCTTTGTACATTTGCTTGGGTCGTCCGTTTTCGAGGCCTGTTGTTGCTTCGCAACTAAGATTTTTTCTACGTGGTCGGGAAGTCAACCCGACGCACAACCCCCAACCTGGAGTTCCAGGCACTTGATGTGACTCCAAGTGCGAGAGCCGGAAAAAACCGCTCCTTTTACGGCCTGGGCTTACAAATAAGTCGAAGTAGCCCGTAAAGGTGTTCACCAAGTAGTTCGGCCTAACTGGAACTGGAGACGCCACCGTTGATTCCAAAGAAGAAATTCATTCGCTGCCGTCCCTCAGTGGAAGTGCCTTGGTGGGAACACTCCTTCGTTGTGGGGTAATTGGTAGTAACAGCCTACTCCGATTCGACCTGTCGACCATGGGAGGCCCTTCTGCGAAATCAAGTTTCGCGATCACATAGCTCTAAGCTTCATAGTAGTAAGTTACCGTAAGCCGCTCCGCCACGTCAAGGCTTACCCCGTGGAGGGATCCAAATCGAAGTATAATATGAATATTTACATGGTTTTGAAAACTGCATACCCAAATTAATTTTAAGGCATTTTTGAAAATGTTTATATATAAGAAATTAATTTAAGAAAAAACGGCTCCGACGATTTCCAAAAAAAAAATTCAATAAATCAAGATTAAGGTTTGAATTTGTTTGGCATTGAAGTTTTTGAAATTAAATGTATTTACGAGGTACATTTTCAAATTTTATTTTTTTTAATAAATTCTAATTATTTTTATATATGTATTGAGTTTTTTATTGTGAGTTAAGTGTAAGCTGTAAGTAAGAGTGTAATCAGAATTGCTTAAAGTATATCTCTTATTTTAACATTACTTTTTCCAATTTTTGGAACATAAATGTAATCATAAATATTTAGTTTTAACATGCAGGAGCATATTCGTACGACCCAGTCGTGCACATTTTTCAATTTTTCAGTTTCAATGGCAATCGAAGCATATGCTAAATGCAATAACCGTAGTTGCATAGTTGCAGATCATTGTGCAAAATTGGCTTAAGCCTTTGGTACCTTTGAATTTAAGAAACAATTAAATGTTCTTCTTGTAGCAACCACCAAACCAACAGTTTGTAGTTCAGCAAATTAAAATATTGTTTGATTAAAGTTTATAACGTTAATGAAAACTGATTTTTTTAATTTATTGTCTTGATTTTTGGTAATTCCTAATCACCATCTCCGCATAGATCCTCCATAGTTGAGCAGGAGAGATCCCAGTATACTCAAATTGAGCCTCTTTCCAGAAAATTTGAAGCTGTTGAGCCACGTGCTCACGGCTCATAGACACATACACATACATACTACATATCTTCAGGAGTAAAGCACATAGACTCTCGGAGGTGAATTCATATCAACTGCTAGTGTTGCTTTTAGAAGCTGCCTATTCCTTGTGCCAGCCTAAGTCAAGTACGAAGCAAATGTCAGTCTGATTCGCTGATCCGCTTTTTATAGATTAAAATTTTTTGCAGCATTTTTTTCAACGGGACAAATTGTGGTCAATCTGGGGCGTATGTAAATGGTGATTTTTTTTTCTTTTATCATACGTAAACAAGAATTTTTTTGAATGGTATTTTTCGGAGAAATTACCACTACTAAGCCTTGAGTTGTTATAAAAGACAGAATTACGGCTAGTGATATTTCTTATGAATGGCAACACATCTTCCTTTTCTCTACTTAGCTCAATTTGATTTAAGACAAATATGAAGTGAACGCCCTTATTTTGACAGTTGTAGTTGTCAGCAATATTTTATGATAGTAATTTTTGAATAAATATGTTTTGAAGTAATCGAAATATAAGGTCTCTCTTTTGTTGGGGAAATGAGGGTGCATGTCAAGGGCTTTTCATACGCTTGAGTCAGTATGACTTGTGGGGCAACTGGCTTTGAACAATGGTGGTGGATGGTGGACACATCGCTGGGTTGCATGTCATACAAAATATCAAAAACGACTTTTTTACACCAAAATTTTCGTAATTCGACCTACTTTTCGATAAAAGAAAAATAAAAAATTTCAAAAAAATATTGGCAAGCCTACAGACAAAAATTACGTGCAACTTTCATTGCATTCGCACTTCTGTTTAATACTGTAAGGTTCCATGTTCCACATGCAACCATTTAAATAATTTATGTCGTTTAAAAATCAAATGCACTTAAGTTACATAGAACTTTTTGCACAGTTTGGTTCACATGGAACCTTTTCGTATTTAATATCATTGAATAAAATCGAAAAGTCCCATGTTTTCAATGAATTAAAAACATTTCTCATATTCTTCAGCGCTGCCGAAAATACTACCAAGAGAGTATTTGTACTCCCTTTGCGTTCAGTGTACTCCCGTACTCCGCTATACTCGAAAATACTCCCCTTGGAAACTTAAAAGAACATTATAAAATTATAAATATTAAGTACCGAGCTTATATATTTAATTTTATCATTATTTGAGCGAACAAAATCGCAAGAACGAGGCGGGCAATAGACTCGCCGATTTCTTGAGGTAACTTGCCGATCAAACCTACCCTTCAATTAAGTGATTGTGAAGTGTGCTTTGTGGCTTGTAGCACTATCCTAATCGGTAAACATGGTGCAATAACGCTGGGCATTCAGAACGCCATGGAATTGAAATTGACTGATTTGGATCATTTGCTACGGACGCCTGAACGGCAGCATAATTTTGAAAATAATTTGATAATTTTGATACCATAAACTCAAAGTTACCTAAAAAGAATATAAATAGATACATACAACACAGTGCTTAAGCATAATATTGTTTTGGAGTGTTTAAATCCAATTGGTTTTGTCAAAATAGATAATTAAGTTCTTACTCTTAATGTTTGCGAGTTTGCTAAGCTCGCGTAAGAAGGGAGCACCCAAAGCCATTGTTCTGGGATTTAGAAGGGCTGGGCACTCACATAAAAAGTGCACAGTGGCAACTATTCTGCCAACGTCTATCCTAGGTTTATTCTGAAGTTCCTTGGTACGTTTGTGGTCGTAAGTGGGCCATATCTGTCTCGAGATATTGCAGCTGGTTGATTTTTTCATTTTACTTTATATTTTTTAAGAAAACGGTTTTAAATATCCGTTTTCATGACTCTGAAAGGAATCCTTACTTCCTCAGCAAGATATAATTGAAGGCTTGATCCCGGCCAGGCCAGTTCATCAGCGATTTCATTACCTTGAATGTCGCTGTGCCCTGGTATTACGACTGGATTGATGTTTATACTGTCGTTAAAACTTACGAGCTCTTGCTTGTAATCTCGAAAGATTCTGGACGAAGTCAGGTTGCAGTTTAAAGCCTTCATAGCTGCTTGGCTATCAATAAATTGCAAACTTTTTATAATTTCGTCAGATGTGCTTGCTTGTGTTAGAATCTTGCATGCTTGTCTAATCGCTAGAACTTCAGCTTGAAATACACTTCAATTGTGGGGCAGTCTAAAGGATTTTTTAATACCTAGTTCTTCGGAGAGGACACCTGCCAGAACACCGAGTTCCATCTTGGAAACATCAGTGTAAACTGTGATGTCGAAAACCTTTGCAGGGCTATTAATTTTCCAATTTCAACCTTAAATTGCTTACCAAAGCTTAAGGTTGATAACTTGTAGTCAGAGGGTTCTAGTAATAGATTTCGAATTATGATATGACCGAAAGGCTTTCCAGTCGACACACCCGATTTCCTCAGTCTTAAAGCACTACAAGAGACTGTTTCGTGAATGTGAAGGTCGATGGGAAAAAGATTCAGAATGACTGTGAGTGCATCAGTAGGGCAAGATACAGTTGCTCCCGTAGTACCAATGCAGACAGTTCTTTGAACTCTTTTTAGCTTATCGATGTTACATTTTTTGTATAGGGCAGGCCACAAAATAATTGCTCCGTATGTCCGAATGGGGCGAACTAGCGAAAGCGTACATTCATAAGTTAAATTCAAAGCTGTCAAAACTCAATTATTTTTTCTTCTACCCAATTAAAAAGTGTTCCTTTACCAAAAATTTGTTCGTTTGTGTACTCCCATCAATAGCAATATACTCCCTTCTAGAACTTGAAATTACTCTTCTGTGAAAATTTGAAAGGGCAGCCCTGGTGTAAATAATTTTTACTTTTTCTTTTCATTTCGCAAATTGAAGCTGGCATATAATTTTAGTAGTGTCCGTAGCTTAGTTGTTAGGTGCGTTGGCTGCTAAGCAGAACGTCGTGGTTTAGAATCCTACTCGGGCCCAAAGTTTTTATTTCATCTTTCACGGACACTGCCTCTTGCGAAGAACTGACAAAACATCCAAGAGTATCATCTGTCATGAAAAAATGCTTCTCAACTTTGCCGTTCGGAAACGGCGTAAAATTGTAGGTCCCCTCAAGAGTAAGCCACTTAGGCCTTGGCTCTTCAAGAGCTGTAGCGCCACTCTATTTATTTTTTTTTTTATTATTATATAATTTTAAAAGGTAACAGTTATGAGAATGTTGCCCTTTATTGATATTTTCATTTCAAGAAAGCAGATAAAAACACCTTCAGCCTTATTTATAAACCGAACATAGACCTATTATAAGACTTATAATGCCTGTATAAGGAAAATCCTTATTTATAAAGTTTTAGCTACACTGCATAGGGATTGAATAAGCTATACAGACGTTTAGGGTTGTATAAAGCTTATTATAAGGTACTATAATACGTATGTGTCAGACATCACACGTCAATAAAACAAAAAACATTAATTTTTATTATAATATGTCAAGAAATTTGGAATTAATTTGAGTCTTGTCAGCAACTAAACTTTTTATATCAATTTACCAGTGTTGTGAAAGACATGGATTCGCTTCCCCGAAGGCCTAAACTTTATAAAAAATACGGTTTGACCCAATGAGCATGTGTGAAAAAGACTTTCAAAATTAAAATCAGTTTTCTAAAAAAAATCTGAAACAAATTTTATTCATACACATCAATTGTTGACAGGAAATAATATTTTTTTTGAATTCAAATGTCTGTCGAATGTAGTAGATCACCGTTTTGGTACTTTTTTTTGACAGAGATCTAAAATAAGTATGCTACGTTGAACAAATTTTTATAAATAAGAATTTATTCAACGTTACATAGAGCCTTATTCATAGCATAGCTAATATACTGTATAGAGGTGTATAAGGAGAATCTAATAAATACGGCTGCTTATACTTATAAATCTTCGAACTTTTTACTCCATTAACTTTTTTTGTGAAATATTTGCTTTTCATGAAAGGATTTATTTTCAGATTTTTCATACTTAAAAACAAAAGACTAACGATTTTTAAAATTCAATTCCATCGAAGTAGGTACATTGTTCTATCTTCATACAATTTAACCTCCTTTTCCTATAATCGTTTCAGTGCTAAGGTTCCATGTTGCATGTTATAATTTTCGATTGCTCATAAATCTTTTTAAGTAAATATACCTAATTGACATTTTTTTCCTGTTTTAAACAATTTTTCCGATTCTTTTGTTGATATCATAAAATTAAATACGAAAAATTGCCATTTGAAACTTTGAAGGTGATTATCTCGGAATAATCTGAAAAAAACTGCAACCTTATAGTACTCAGCCAGCGACATGGTGTCAGAGGGGGGGAAATATAAAGCCGAGTACTCCGAGGCGTATCCCATCTTACGCCGAAACGTAAACGACCTAACAAAGCGAGCCGTCCGTCCAATAATCCTTTAGAAATCTTGGCATGGATACAAAAAATACGCCGACGTTCCTAGCCGTCGCTCAACGCAAGCATGCCAAATGCGGTCCTATACGAGCAGTAGCCAACATACTGTGTTTGATTTTAAATATTCGCAATATCAAACTCAATAATAGGTCCGTTCGCGTACCCTCCTAAAACAGTACAATTTTACGAAAAATTACGAAATTTAACCCAATCCTGTTCGCGTACTCAAAAATTTTGTAGTTTTTCGTTAAAGGGAGCGCTGACGAGAGAGTAAAATAGTTCCCCAACCTACGAATTTCAGCCCAAGAAATTTCTTTGGGCTGATTTGTGAAAAGTGTCAAATGTGATTGAAAATAGCAAATAAATAAATAAATTCAAATTCATTTGTCAACTGTTCATACAAGAAAACTTGACATATAAAATGTGGGCAAAATTTGTTGTTTTCCCGTTCGCTTACTTTTGTGTAGTTTTGCTTTTCTGTGAGAGAATTTTACTCCCACTCCTTAAAATGTCTCGTCAAATTTGTTTGAAAATAGCAAATAAATAAATAAATTCAAATTCAAAGTTTCAATTCTTCATACAAAAAAACTTGACAATTAAAATGGGGGTAAAATTTGTTGTTCTCCCGTTCGCTTACTTTTTTGTAGTTTTGTTTTTCTGTGAGAGAATTTTACCCCCACTGCTTAAAATGTCTCGTTTTACGATGAATGATGTACAGGGTTAGAACCTCAGTTTTAAAATTTCGGAGCGAATTTGAAAAAAAAGTGGAGCAAATGCAAAATTTTCGGAGTAGATTTGTAACAAGAAGAAGATCTTTACCTTTCAGGAAAATTTCTCTAATAAATGTCTACTTAGCTGTATTCCTGTTTTTTTTTTTTTTTTTTTGTATAATCAACGCGCACTCAAGGGCTTCTTTCATTACCCTTTATAAGCCAAGAGCACAGTACGAGTATTAGGGAAGGGATAGAGGATGTCAAAGGAGATGTCGGTGATTGTTGGTTTTTGAATTCTTGAATATTGCAATGGCTGGGGAAGACAGAGTGTGGAAGCGAGTTCCACATTCGCGTAGTACGGCTAAAGAACGGGACATGACTGTAAGTTCGAAGTTGAGCTCAAGGGTGATCTGATGGCCATTCCTGGCGCGGGTATTACGGTGGAATATCTTAAGGGGAGGAATGCAACTGGCTATTTCACTAGAGCATATACCGTTGAAGTAACGGTAAAATAGAGTGAGGCATTTGATATTACGCCGATGTAAACAACTCTCTTCTATTTGTAAAATGCAAGTTGCTGAGGTGAACAACATCAAGACCCTGGTCACATTGCAGTTCGTAGTGCTGTCGTATTTTTGAAATTTTTCCCAAGCTTCAGACTTTTTTCTTATTAAATAAATAAATTCGAAGTGGGTATATTCATTTCTTAAATACACTAGTGGCGGTCTTAACTGGAATCTGTAAAAAAGCATTCTGGTTTTAAAATCAGAAGGGAATTCTCTTCTTTTCAGCATCAGAACTGTCACTCTTAACCAATCGAACGCATTCAGAATGCTTTTTTGAAATTCCAGATTGAAAATCTAAAACACCACAGGTCTGTTTAATGAATCTGTTCCGCACAGAAAAGAACAGAAAAGATCCAAAAAGTACACATTTGTGTGTTCCATGAGTAAAAACCTTGCCCCAACTTGCTCTACAATCTGTCATTTTGTGTTCCATGAAGTTGTTCAGCTTAGTTAAGTGGTGCAGCTTTGTCAGAATTTCAAAAGCCAAATTATTTTTATTTATTTTTCCAATCAACATTTTTTTTTCAAATTATCTCGATGGACGAGTTTCCGAGGAAGTAAAAATACATATTACTACTACGCCAAGTAAAAATTTCTCGTAAAAATCTAATAAGCTATTCATTATTATGAAAATTTTATTCATTTTTATTTGACTTGGAATATTTATTTAACAGCTGATTTTATTCTGTCAAAAAGATTAAACAGGGAGCTGGTCTTTTCTGTTCTAACTTGTTCTGACAGTTTTCATTGTGCTGTTCTGTGCTGTACTGATCTGTCTTTTCTTAACTAAACAGTACTACAGTACTTATAAACGTCGTAAGTAGCTGGAATTTTTGACATATTCCAGTTCTCGGTATTCTACCCATTAAACTAAATAATTCCATCATGAATCTCACGTCGCGTCGTTGGTTGCCCATAACCCATCGGTATAACCTTTTCAATGTTCAATAAAAGGGAAACAACGTCTTGATTTGATTAAGTTTAGTTCAGGAACAATAATTTTATTTAATTAAATTTTCTTCAAAGAAACAACGCTAAGCTATATACAGGTATACATGTTATTAACACGTAGTTTAGGTTAACAATTTTTTTTCTTGTGGAAAAAGTGGAGCAAATCTTGAAAAATCGGAGCGTCGGAGTAGATTTTTATTTTTTCCTAAAAGTGGAGCAAATTTGCTCCGATCGGAGCAAGGTTCTAACGCTGATGATGTATTTTATTGCGTTAGTTGTGTTTTTTACTCTTAAGTTTATCACAGTAAGTTGTTAACGATGGCTTATGGCACTGCAATTTCTCGAGATCTTCGACTTTCAATAAATAAGAGTGTTCCGGACTGAAACTGAAAATTCTTACTGCTTAAAGGCCCAACTGCAGAAGACAAATTTTGCTATCCCTTAAGAGTGTTCCGGACCGAAACTGCGTTTTTTCAAATGGTATTGTGAAGCGATTAAATGTCGTATTGAAATGATTAAGGTGTCATTGTGTAGCCAAAAACTGTTTCTAAAAAACTGTTGGAGCACAATTTCAATTAAGTACTTCGTTACTCAGTAGTAAAGGCTCAAAAACTCCACAATGGCCAAAAATCGTACTTTTTCAAAGAGAATTCCATCAAAATAAACACATTTTTCGCTAACATTTCTTAAAGAGCATAAGATTCGACATTTAAACTGTATAACTATTGGAGAAAAAATTAACTTTTTAAACAAAAAAGAATTAAAAATCTATGAATAAAATTTGTATTTTAGATAAGCAATTTTTCTTATGATGCGATATATTTTTTTTTTTAAATCTCTTCATTTATTTAGCCTTACTTGTGCTCAACACAGCAATCAAAAAATTTTGGAAAAAACTTTGATCAAACACATTTTATTTCAAAATTAAGAAATAGCAAAATCTGCCTAAATTTGAAAATTCAAATCAGTAACGGCTGGCGGAAGTCACGATTCTCATAGGAAGGCGATTCTCTTTCTCTCCGGAAAAACTCTTAAGAGTGTTCCGGACTGAAACTGAAAATTCTTACTGCTTCAAGCGCCACTCAACTGCAGACGACAAATTTTGAACTAAATGCATATAACTAAGAGAGAGAGAATCGCCTTCCTATGAGAATCGTGACTTCCGCCAGCTGTTACTGATTTGAATTTTCAAATTTAGGCAGATTTTGCTATCCCTTAATTTTGAAATAAAAGGTTTTTTTTTCAAAATTCATTTTTTATTCATTATCACTTACAACTACTTATTACTAGACAAAGGAATTCAAACTAGCTTATTATCTAAAATCTTATATATAACTTACTGGCCCCAACCGGGCGCTCTAAGGAATTCATGATCGTTTTAACATTAGTGCCTTTCGGCCTATGAACTAATTATTTTTTTAACTTTATTTTGTTTTTGTTAGAAAAATTAAAAAAAAAAAACTAACAATATATCATTTTTTTATTTTGTCCTTAAATGCTACTTAAAATTAGGACCTTAAAAATAAAACTCAAAATTAACTAAAACTACCTATTCTACCTAACAACTACTTACGAACTAAAACAACCACAGCAGCAAATCTCTATCATTTTTATTTCACTTTTTAGTATTTTTTTTTTTCTCTTTAATTTCGTTTTTTTCATATTTTTTTTTTTTGTATTTTATATTTGTTGTCCTTGTCAATGTATGTGCCACCATGCATGCCTACTCTACTTAAAACTAAACCCAAAACCCTTAAACTAAAACAAGTATGTAAGCCGGCCAAGGCTCAAAACCCCACCCCGACTACTCATTATCAAGTGCTGACTGAAGCCACCAGAACTGGTTCTCCTGCTTCACCCTATCAATTCGGTCCCGTTCGGACACAGCCCTACTGAACCGAAGGAGCTCTGCTCCGTCTTGTGCGAGGACGTCTCGACTGTAAAGGAGCCGCCGATTGACGGTTCTTCGCCTGACGTGGTAGATTAGCGGCACCGCCAATCTGTCCCGTATCAGACCGCATCTATCTAAATAGAGGAATGAATGAATGAATAGAGGAAAGAGTGTTGTCAGTGCTGTTGATGGGGAAGGTCCCCTTGTGCTGTGTGTCGTCCCCTTACCGTCGCGTCTTCTTTACGTCTCGTCGTTTTCGTCATAACCAATGTCTAATGTCACATCGTCATCGTCGTGTCGTCCGTCCCAATAAAAACAAAAAAAAAGAAAAAAAAAAAAAAAACACTCATCATACATAAATAAGGAAAAATAAAAATAAAAAAAAAAATAAAAAACAAACAAACAATAACTTCACCATCTCTCCAAACACCCAAACACCGAAACCGAACATCAAAACAACAACAATAACGCAAAGGAAAATAAAACAATAGAAAAAAAAAAAAGCACGCCACTCCAAACAAACAAATAGATTTAGCCTACACAGCACATGTGAGTACCCTTTCCTCTCACCCTTCCCTATCTCTTACAGTTGCATGGCTTATTATATGCACTGCATTGCAATGAGTTTTTTCTTGCTCATGCTATGTATGCATATGATATGCTATCAATAACGGATGAATAGAGAAATTGCAGTTTGAGTTCCAGGGTCGGATCGACTCACGTCACCGCTAAGGCATAACACTAGCGGCGGCGTCGGCTCGAAAAGAAACCTGTTATTCATTGCGGTACTTTCTCTTACATTTTGTCTGTTTTGGTTTTTTTTATTTTTGAATATTGCAATAATGGTAAATTTCAGAGTTGACTATTGTAATGTTCGTGGGCTACGTACGAATTTTCTTGCTGCGTACATCCACACTGTTTCTAACAGGCCAGCTGTTTTGGCGCTGAGTGAAACCCAAGTAGGTGAGAATTCCGATCCTACTGAATTTCTCATTCATGGGTATAGCTTAGTGCCATTATTCTTCCTCCACCATGGTCTCGCCGTTTACATTAGGAATGATGTCGCTTATCAATTCCTTCCACAATATGGACGCTGCTCCAACCCTGTTTTCAATTTTATGTGGTTTAAGTTCACCATAAATAAGCACATCATTCACTATTGTTTTCTTTATCGAAGCCCAAATTTGGACAGAGCTTCAACTTCTCGCGAATTTGATGCTCTGTCTGACTCCATCCAAAGAATTGTTTCCCTGTATCCTCACACTGAAATCGTTATTACGGGCGATTTCAATGTACACAATTCTTCGTGGCTTCTCCATTCGGGCCAGACAACACCCGAAGGAATGTGTGCTGAGATCTTTGCTGAGTTTAACCACCTAACTCAGCTTGTCACCGAGCCCACTCGAATATCGGACATTAATGGCCAAGCGGAAAATACTCTTGACTTGTTTCTTACGTCTGACCCTGATAAATACACTATCAGTGTATTAACGCCTCTAGGCAGATCAGATCATAGTATTATATCTGCAAATTTCTCGTGTCAAGCTAATCCAGTTAGAGAAAGAGCTCCGAAGAGAACCGTGTGGCAATACGAGAAAGCCAACTGGGACGGTCTCAACAACTTTTTCCGGATCTTTAACTGGTCACTATGCTTCCTCGATAGTGACGTAGACTCCAGCGCAGATATGATTACTAATATGATTATTTTGGGAATGAAAACTTTTATCCCGAATAGGGTTAAAAGCATCAAACCCAAGGAAAAGTCATGGTTTGATTCAAGCTGTAAAGAGGTTATCAGGGAAAAAGAAGTAAAGTTCCGGTGTTTTAGAGCCAACCCAACTGAGGAAAACCGGAACAAGTTTAAACAAGCCAGGAAGGCCTGCAATGCCCATATTCGGCGGACCAAATTTTTACATGACCAAAAATTAAGGCAAAAAATACTGCAATGTCCCAAAGGCAGTAAGAATTTTTGGTCATTTGTAAAAAACATGAAGAATTCTTCTTCTTCCTCGGTCCCTACGCTCGTCGACAATGACACTCCAGTTGTTAGCTCGCTTGCGAAAGCTAACCTTTTTGCTAGGCAGTTCGCCACCAACTCTTCGCTGCCAGAGAGTGTCATGACTCCTCCAGTTCTTGAGCGCGTCAATGATTCCATGGGACAAATCTTCTTCCGCACTCGTGCTGTGGCGAGAGTATTAAAGGATCTCAACATACATAAATCCGCTGGTCCGGATGGTATCCCCGCTATTATTCTGAAGAGGTGTTCTTCCACGCTGGCAAAACCCTTGCGTAAGCTTTTCCATCTATCCTATTCTTCTGGGCTCGTTCCGAGTAGTTGGAAAACAGCATTTGTCCAGCCTATTCCAAAAAAAGGCGAATCTTCTTCTCCCTCCAATTATCGTCCGATTGCACTTACGTCCCTTCTTTCTAAGGTCATGGAAACGCTGATAAACTATCAGCTTAAGAAATATCTCGAAGACCGAAAGCTTCTTAATGACCGGCAGTACGGCTTTCGCAGCAACAGGTCCACTGGTGATTTGATGGTTTATCTCACCGAACAGTGGAACAAATCTTTACATCGTTTTGGAGAAAGTAAGATTGTTGCACTTGATATTTCAAAGGCATTTGATAAAGTCTGGCACCAGGCTCTTTTATCGAAAATGCGTGCCTTCGGAATCGATGAATCCCTCCTTCGTTGGATTAGAAACTTTCTTTCGAATCGTTCAATACAAGTTGTATTGGACGGTTTCAAGTCTGAAACCCACAATATAAATGCTGGTGTGCCCCAGGGCTCCGTTTTGTCTCCAACCCTCTTTATCATTTTTATTAATGATCTCTTGTCTGTTACTTCTAATCCAATAAATTGTTTCGCTGACGATAGTACCCTTAGCTTCTCATATTCGTTTCCAGATTCACATCCCTCCTCTTCGGATGTGGAACTGCAACGGCAAAATATGATGAGCTCATTAAACTCTGACTTAAACAGCATTGTCCAATGGGGAATTAAGAACCGTGTAGAGTTTAATGCTTCGAAAACTCAATGCTGTCTGGTATCGTTGAAGCGAGATATACCCCCCCTGCCACTGTCCATGAGTGGCACTTGCATCAATGAGACCGAACATCTCGAGATTCTCGGTATGTGCATCACTGACCACCTCTTGTGGTCTGAGCACATACGCGATGTCGCCAAAAATGCCGCAAGATGTTTGGGTTTCTTAAGACGGTGCAAGAAATTTTTCTCCCCGTCTGATCTGGCTATCATCTATAAAACCTATATTCGTCCAAAGCTTGAGTACAATTCACATCTCTGGGCTGGTGCTCCAGCTACTTACTTAAGCCTCTTGGATGGAATTCAAAAAAGAGCTGTAAGAATGATTGGTGATAGAGAGATCACTGATGCATTCACCACTTTAGACCACCGTCGTAACGTTTCGTGTCTCTCTCTGTTTTATCGTTACTTCTACGGTAAGTGCTCTAGAGAAATAGCCAGTTGCATTCCACCCCTTAAACAATTCAACCGTAATACCCGCGCTTCCAGGAATGCCCATCAGTTTACACTCGAGCCCAACTTCGGTCGTACGCTCAAGTATAGAGAATCGTTCTTTAGCCGTACTACGCGAATGTGGAACTCTCTTCCACACTCTGTTTTTCCCGATCATTGCAATGTCCAGGAATTTAAAACCAATGTACACCGGCACCTCCTCTCTAACCCCTTCCTTCTTTCCTAAAGTACTCACTGTGTCTATGGCATAAAAAGGGTATAAAAACCCCTTGAGTGTGTGCTCATTATAAAAAAAAAAAAAAAAAAAAAATGCCTCTGGTGGAATGAAGCCGCTCAAGCGTGCACTATCAAAATATTCGTCGTTTGGATAGAACGCCCCAAAGATCAAATTATTCGTCGAAGTCATAGCTCTTGCAATGTGACCCCGAACAAGTTTTATCACGAAATTGTCAATTCTGTTGATCATGTACATAAGAAGATTCCGGTGTCCGATACAAACCGAGACAGCGCCGAAGACACTGCCTCTCGAACACCCGAATCTTCTCCATTTGAGATTATGCAACGTTGAACCACACTGGACAGCCATAAACGATCATCGGCCGTATGAGGGCCATGTAGCAAATTACCTTCACTCTGGGGTCAAGCCGACTGCTGTAAAACAGTCGTTTCGTCAGAGCGAAGGCTCCTCTGGCCTTAGTCAGAGCAGCATCTATATGTCTGTCGAAATACAGATACTGGTCCAACCAGATACCGAGGTACTTCACTTCACTTTTGCTCGTTAATCGCTGTCCGTGGGGTCCAACGATGACCATCTTGTGCCAATTCTTGCGCGTATCCCTCGTGGCTCCAGCCAACGAGGTCCGGAACAGAATTGTTTCGCATTTCTGGACATTTATTTTCAGTTTCCAGTCATCGCAATATTGCTGAATCTTCTCGAAATCACGTTGCAAGAGAATTCTAATGACTTCGACCTTTGGGGCAGTTCTGTACGCAATCAGGTCGTCGGCATACGCAATTGCCTGGATTAGGCTACCTATCAGATCGCTGGTGTAAATACTGAAGAGGATCGGTGAATTAACCGCTCCCTGTTGAAGACCGTTTTTAATTTCAAAGGTGGTGGTAGAATTTACATTGCCACTTTTGACAACAAACTTTCTACCGTTGAGCATATCATAAAGCATATACAATAATGGTTTACTGATGCCTAGTCTGGTGAGTTTTAGGTACAAGCCTTCTAACCATACGGTGTCGAAGGCCTTCTCTAAATCCACCAGAACAGCACCCGTGCATTGTTTCTTGGACTTATTCCATTGGATATCAGAAACGAGCTTAGACGCGGCATGAATGGTGTCATGTCCCGCCTTGAACCCGAACTGATTATCCGGAATTATTTTGTTGTCCGCAGCCCACTCACTCAAAGCCCTATTGATTACCTTTTCGTATACCTTGCTGATGCTTGGTAGAAGACTTATCGACCGAAGATTGGACGGATTGGAGTTGTCCTTTCCCTTTTTCGGGAGAGGATGAATCACAGCTGTCTTCCAACGCACTGGATAATATGCATTATTCAGCGCGTTGTTGAACAGAGTGATGTAGATGTCTATTGCCTCAATCGGTAAGTAACTTAGTACAATGTTGGATATACCATCGACACCTGCTGACTTCTTATTCTTCATTGAATCGAAGATTAGCTGGAGTTCTACCTTCGTAACTAACAGAGGACTTCCTTCCGTTTGCTCGGCGATTATAGCGTTTGCCAAAAAGTCGTCATTGAACCGCATAAAACCGCGGTTCTCAGATCGCCACCGCACAATATCGTTCCGAAGGTAGAAGTGATGAAGTAAAGCTCTGTTTTCCAGGTCGTGATTCGGGTGAATACTAGAATTCACCTTATACACTTGCTGAAAAGCAGCTCCCACTGTCTCCACTTTCTCCTGCGGGTCTTCGATAATAAAGAAGTCATCGTCCAAGAAGGCTTCCTCAGGATCAATTTGCGCTGTCAGAAGTACGTCTCTGTTCTCTATTGTCCTCTGGAGCTTAAGACACGGAAGGTCGTTCTGATTTTTGGACCTAAATATCTTATTAATTTGAGGGAACATACTCGGGTCGCTAGAATTAACGGCCCGAATTTTTTTGTCCCAGTACAAATTAATAGATAACCTGTAGTTTTCCTTGATCAGGGTGTTGACGTTCTTAATCGACGACTTCAGTGTCCTAATCTCCAGGTCGTTCGGGTCTGTAAATCGTCTGTACAAGTTTTTAAGTCTTGTCAGTAGTCCGCTTTTCTGTCTGTGCAATGCGTCTATGGTCGCGTTACTGTAGACGTTGTTTTGGTCGCGTTCCTTGTACTTGGGTATTGTCCGTTCCATGGTCTGTTTTATTATATTGTCCATCTGTTCAAGGTGTTGGTCGATTTCTGTATTTGTCAAGTTTCTGTTGTTTGGTGGGGCTATGTCACTCGAACGAAGTTCTCTCGCTAGGACTTGGGTGAAACGAGGCCAGCGCATCTTACTGTAATTGTAAGAATGCGTTGGAACGTATTCATCCAACTCCACGCGCTCGTTCGGAATCTGAATTACAGCAGCGAGTCCGCAGTGGTCACTGTCGTACTCGACTGTCTGTAAGCAGTTTCGAGGGTGATTACCCACTTTGTCCATTATTGTCGGTCTGGAATCGTACAGCAAAAGATCCAGGAAGGAACCGCTCCTTGGGAACGATGGCCTTTCTGTAGCCAGCAGGTCGACACCATATTCAACACTGCAAAGATTCATCAAATTAAAAAGATGATTACCTCTTTTATTATTATTTTGATTTCCCCAATCTTCATGTCTAGCGTTCAAATCTCCGGCCATGACGAAGTAGTTTTCTTCCAAGCTCAGTTTTAGTACCCTGAAAAGAATCTCGAGCTCTGAAATAAAGACAGTAGCAATTTAATTTAATTTAATTTATTTGATACTTAATACAAGCATTTCTAAAAAAAAAAAAAAAAAAACTATAAATAAATCTTAAACAATCTAAACTTATACACTATCTTAAAATTCAATAAAACTAGGAAAAGAGGCGATAAAGGTCAGTGCGGAGGCGAGAAGGGTTGGTATGAAAATCAAAAACATCTTGGACATTATTTGCTGAACGTAACATGCGGGTGACAGGATTAAAGTGGGCATAGTTTGTTCGGTGAGATGGAAGATTAAAAAAAGGAACTGAACGTAGATTGCGAGGATTAGTATTTAGGGAAAGCAAATGGAGAAGGGAAGCACAGTCAATAGCTCCGTTTATTATTTTAAATACGAATATTATGTCAGCAATTTCTCGACGTTTTTCAAGAACCTTCAGAGAAGGTTGATTATATGAAGACGATCCTCATAAGGGGGTAAAACAAGAGGGTTATTCCAAGGAAGATGGCGTAGAGAAAACCGAAGAAATCGCTTTTGGACAGACTCAATTCTTTGAGAGTGTGTGACTTGGAATGGAGACCAAACAGGACTAGCATATTCAAGGAGGGGACGAACATAGGTAGTGAAAAGTGTTTTGGTGACGTATGGGTCAGAGAATTCTTTTGACCAACGTTTAATAAAGCCAAGAGCTGAGTTGGCTCTCGAAATTATGTGGTCAAAATGAGATCGAAAGTTTAATTCCTTATCACATATCACACCAAGATCGCGAATAAAAGAAACCACTGGAATAGGTTGATTCGAAAAGTGATACAGACGAGGGAAGGAAGGCAGACGCTTACGAGAAAAGGACATAGACTGACATTTACTAATATTCAGGTCAAGGAAGTTTTTATTGCACCAAGTGATGAAAGAATCGAGGTCTTTCTGGAGAAGAGAGATGTCATTGGGAGATGAGATTACTTTAATAATTTTGATATCGTCAGCATAGATTAATAAGTTAGAATGTGAAATTATTATATCAACGTCGTTTATGGCAATTAGGAAAAAGAGAGAACCAAGATGGCTGCCCTGAGGGACGCCAGATGTAGCAACAAAAGGATCGGAAGTGCAGTTTCTGAATAGTACCCGGTAGAGACGATTTTCTAGATAGGATTTTACCCATGTTATAAACGATGGAGGGAAACCGAAAGAATGAAGCTTGGTATAAATAATTTGGTGGCTAATTTTATCAAAAGCTTTACTAAAGTCGGTGGTGATAACATCCACTTCATTTCCCTTTTCCAAATCATTAAGAGCATTAGAAACAAATACAGTAAGGTTGGTTGTGGTTGATCTGCCTTTTAGAAAGCCATGTTGGAAAGGACTCATCAAAGATTTACAATGAAAGTAGAGGTGGTCATAGATTACAGATTCAAAAAGTTTGGGAATACAGGACAATTTTGCTATTGGGCGGTAGTTAGAAACATTACTTCCTTTTTTATGAATAGGGAAGATATAAGAGTCTTTCCATACAAATGGAACCGTTGACTGAGAGAGGGAGAGGTTGAAAAGTGAAGTGAGTGGAGCACAAAGACTGAGAGCGCATTTTTTTAAAACAGTAGCAGGGATACCATCGATCGGGACCCGGCGAGAAGTTATCTTTCATGGAGTTAATTTTTTCCATAACTGAGGATTCTAAAAGACTGAAAGAGGAGAGGGAGGAGTTATAATGGGGGAGAAATTTAAAGTAGTCAGGATCAGGAGAATCACCGCATTCTTTATAAGATTTGCTAAAAAACTTTGCGAAAAGGTTTCCAATGACGTGAGGATCTATTGATGACGTATCCCCAAATTTAAGAGAAGGAGGAAAATTATCAGATTTCTTTTTAATATTGATAAACTTGAAGAACTGTTTGGGGTCAGTTATGATACTATCTTGCATTTTGATGACATAATTGTTATAAAGAGAGTCGCAAAGATGAGAAAAATCAGTGGCGGCTTGATGGTATAATAAAAAATATTGGGGGGAGTTGGAACTAAGGAACTGTTTCCAAAGTTTATTTCTTAAGTTTCGGAGTGACCTTAATTCTTTATTGTACCAGGGGGGTGAGGATGTGCTGTTTTTTCTACGGGTAAGGGGGGCACTGTGGTGGATGCAGCCTAAAACTGCAGTATAAAAGAAGGAAGCCGCAACATCTATTGGCACACTTAAGTTAATGAAGAGGTTAAAATTAATGTTGTTTAAAAGGGAATTTAGTTTAGAAAAGTCAGTTTCGTGAAAATTGAACATAAATGAATCTTCATAGTCGGACAAAGGAAAGGAATGACAAAGAGAAA
>CAKKXW010000004.1:54786688-54814213 GCA_920937365.1 Sphaerophoria rueppellii | reverse complement strand
ATACCATTAATTACATAATGCAATCGTCTTGTTTCTTCGATTATCGTATAATAAGACAATGATTAGACGACGAATAAACATGGCGTTCTCAACATGGCACCCGGGTGCCGGATTCACACTTCTTCACGTTTGTTAACAACCTTCTTCCCTCATTCCTCTTTAGTTTAAAACAAAAATTAAGAAAATCGGTCAAACGGTTGTTGAGTTTTTCGAACGTACACAAACCAACATTACATTTTTATATATATAGATTGACCCCTTACGTAGTACAGTTCATGCAAAATCAAATTCGTGAACAAATTTACGCAAGATCTCATATATTTAACAGCAATACGAAGCAGAAGATGAAGATGGAAACAGAAATTGCACTTCTTCACACTTAGGCCGTGGGCCCACGGTACAACTCTTGCGGTACAAATAAGCAGCAGATTAGTAACAGAATAATATGCTATTAGCTTCTTTGTTCTGCTAACGTAATACATTAATTACCATAGTATAACAGCGCTTTTTCAAGAACTAGTTGAGCAGGAAAATCAATTCTTACTGCAGAAATTAGCAACAAAATACTGAATACTTTTCGTTGCCGGCTTATGAAATGGTTTTGATAGGGTAATAGACATAAAAATGTAAGTATTTTGTCGAAGAATTTTTATATCTGTCTGAATACAATCCACAAACACAACACTTTACACACTTTTAGACCTTACAAAAGTTATGACATTTTGAAAGCTTACTCCTATGTTTTTATGTAAGTATTGTAAGTTCTTTCAATAACTACCATGCACAACTCAAAAACATATACATACACCAAAAAATGACATCAAAACAAAGCAATGACAAAGCCCCGACCAGGATTGTTGTGTATGGCATGACTCTCGATGGTCCTTGTTCACAACAATAGCATTGGGGTCACATATATTAGCTCAAGGAAAATTGAGAGGCGGACATAACACACAACTGCGAAAGCACTTACGAATGTTTTTACTTTTTCTAAACTTTATTTTTAGAATTCTATCTGTCAAAAGATTGGCAGTTTTCTATGCTATGTTATTGAGCTTTCGTTTTGACGCAGGAGCGCAGGACACAAATGTACCTTTCTCTGTTTAATTAAGTTGACGTGCAAACAAATTCCAACACCTAAAGCTTTTTTGTCGTTGTGGTGATAGTCAAAATGCTCATTGGAAGAATGAATGAAAAAGAAAAGTGAAACAATAGTTGAAAAAAAAACTGCGGATGGGTTTTTCTTTGACACAGTGAAATTTTATTCATATTGCTCGTGGGTTTACTTGTTGTTTGTTGTTCTTGTTCTAGGGTAAATATGTACTTGGTAACTTAACTTAGGGTAATTACAGGCTTACGAGGATATGATGTCATCGGCATTGTCATCGTGTAGTTGTGGTTTCATGTTTTGAGCTTTTCTGAGAATGTTGGAAATTAATAAAAAATTAATGCTATCACATTTTATTTTCTTCTGAACAATTACAATTGATTTATATGCCCTTAATAAAGATATTTTAATACCTTTTATTTATAGTACCTATACATTATGTAAAAACGTTACTTTCTTTCTTTGTGAATTTTGTACTTAGGCAACATATACAAAATAGAAGAATTAGCCTTATTGTGGAATGAATGACAATCCAAATATGTTAAATGTTAAAACATTTGCCTTGTTTGTCCGGAAATGTTTGTTTTATTATATTCATATAATAGACGGAGAGCAGGTGACAGTAAAACTGAACTTATAGGGATTTTAAAACTTCGCATTTGGATCAAATCTATTTAACCATATGTACAATGTGGGCCTGGTATGCCAAATTTTATCCCGGCTTACCCTGCGAACCACATCTCGCCTTCCTCCAGACCAACTGCAGGATAATGTAACACAAATTTTGTCAAAATGTAATGTGATTTATTTGACCCCAATTGAAGATTATAATGATGACACACTGTGGCGTATGAGTACTTTCTTTTTAATAATATGGTTTGAAAAAAAAATTTGTTGACAGTTTTGTTTCTTTATTATTGGTGTTGTGAGTTTTTAAATTTCAAATTCTATATTTGGCTTGAATAAATGTTTAATTTATGTAATGATTTTCAATTTCTTATCATACATTCACTTTTGTAGATATAAGTTGTCCTTAAATTGTGAAATTTCAAATGAGACCGAATTTCTTTACAAACGAAACTTCTTTTACCACGCCAGTAAAGCAAAGTTTTCAGAATATGTTCAGGAATCTCAAAATCTAATTCGAAATGTTGTATGTTTATCAACCATACATAATTAAAATCTTGATAGGTGTACTAAGGGGTCATTGCACCATTGGCAAAATGGCCAACAAGTTAGGGGCTTTTGCACCCGATTTCTGTTTCTGTAGGAGCAGTCAGGATGAGGAGGAAATAGGAACCATTAAACACCTGCTCTGTCCGAACCTCCAAACTAACGGACTCCGTCATTTGGGGAACAGGTTTGTTGGAGAATTGGATGATCTAGGACAGGATCCAATGACAAATATGAGGAATTTTATAGATAGCACATGCTGGTTCGTTAACGAGCCAGTCTACGTTAATCGGCAACTTTGAAGAGCATCTATGCTAACTTTAATTTTTTATAGGGGATCACAATTGAAAAGTAGGCCCCCGTGTATGCAACAGTTTCACGCTGTGCACACCTCTTATCACCTTTCCTATCCATATCAACCATAAGAAATTTATAAGAATAAATTCAATTTTTTTTTTCTTCACAAATAAGACAAAGGAAATCTAACAGCGGTAAATAGTTTGTTATTTAATAACAAAATAATGCGAGGAGATAATGTTTTTATTCAATTCCTGAGGAGTATAAATGAATATACTTGATGGTTATGCAATGCGAGAACACGTCACATATAACTGTCCGTGTAAAAATACCGAACTTTCTAGATCCTACCCACAAATAGGCATTGTGACTAGTTAAAACTCAAGCCAAGCTTATGAAATGGGTGAGTCTGAAGGGATCATTGCGATTCGTGACAGGAGAAAAACTTCATCTTCAAAATTGCCCATAATTTTTCTTAAAACTAATCTTGTACCATTGCATATCTTAGCTGCATTTAAGTTTCGCAGCAAAATGATAGGCGATATCGAAAATTCAATATAATAGTTGACTGACTCGGCAGTATCGGTAACAGTGTCGACCGATTTAAGAAATATCTCTTTGCCGGGCAATGACGGGTGGAAGTTGATACCGTCAACATCGGTTGTTAAAATAGCTCGTAGAAATTATTTAAATGATAAAACAACGTTTACAGGGTCAGCTAGCAGGATACACAGCAGAACCAAAGATTAAAAGGCATTTTACTCCATCAAGCTTAAAAACTTGCAGAAAGTTGTATATTTACTTGTACGGTTTCAACTAAGAAATACAATATATGATTGCGATCCCTTAGGCCCACACGAATAACATCCCAGAGTAGAAAAATAGGTGGGTAAGAGTAGGCTTTCAAACTGCAACTCAGACTAATTCGATTTAAATCCAAGCAAGAATAAATTGAAAAATTTGCTTAAGACCAGTGCTCTACAGTTTTAAATGTTTTTTTGTTCAATTATTGTTATTAGTTAATTAGTTATGTTTTTATCTTGTTTTCCTAACTGTCTTGCTTTTGTTCATCTATGCTGTGAGTGTTTATTATGTTATGTTTGCTTACTAACAACTAACACTGCACTAAGTGATGAGCAGGTGGTAGTCTAATATGTTAGCAAACCATTGATCATAGAGGAGGTAAAACGTAGAGTCGCAACTTTTTCTCTTTTTTTTTTTTTAAATCACCGTCCAAAAAATTTTGCAATTTTCTCTCTTTTCTTGTGTCCTTGAATCTGTGTAAATCCATACCAATGCTAATGTGTTGGTTTGCCCCATTCGATATGCATTGAGAAACTTACACATTCGCATTGATATGGATGTTTTATTAAATTTAATTCTTTAGGTTGACAGAGAGCAAAATGCCTTGAGTTGCGACTCTAGGTATACCTCCTCTGTGCCATTGATCGTAAGACTGTGCTTGCTATAAGCTCTCTTCGACCAATTCTGATAGTGTAAAAAAAATATTGTTTATACATGTATATGCGAAAGTATGTTTGGGGTCGGAGCTTCACGCACAATCTTCTAAGCCAACCATCATGAAACTAACAATGTACAAACCATTGTTCATATATTCTTGGATGTATCAGAGGTGTAGTGTCCAAGCAGAACGTTGTGCGTTCAAATCCTACTCGTGCTTATAAAGTTTTTATTTCATCTTTCACAGGTACTGCCTCTTGCGAAGAACTGACAAAACTTCCAAAAGTATCGATCTGTCAAAAGTGCTTCTCAACTTTGCCGTTCGGAATTGTAGGTTTCCTCAAATCTGCACATGCACTCAGAGAACTGTTGATGAGAATAAGCCACTTAGGGCTTTCCTCTTCAAGAGCTGTCGCGCCACACGCATCACAATCTCGTTTTCAAAATAAACTTAATAAACGACCTGCTTGATTCGTTTGAAATGACACCACACCAGTGGGAGAATCCCGCTACCACCGAATTCGATCTAGGTTCTTCGATTGAAAGCATGCTAACAAACGTTCTAATAATCGGATCGGTTATTGACATTCCACTCCAATTTGAATGCATTATTGCATGATAAGTGTGGCATCAATTATTTTTTCATAATAAATTAACTAAAACTTGATAAAAAATGTAACCGTTAGTATCATCATCAGAATACTCTGAGAAATAGCTACTTAAAGATTGTACGTTGGTGCGATCGTAACTCCATAATTAGTAATAGTAATTATATTAATAATAATCTTTAGTTTAATTGTAACTACTTTTCTTCTTTTACAGTACCTGTAGTTCATAGTCCTAACAATCCTTTACCCCATACTTCAACTTTCAATATCTACCAATTACGTGATCCTAATGCAAATGTGATACTAATGCAAATGTTAAGCTCTATCTTGATTTCCTACATGAGAAACCTACTCATACTCGCATTAATAGTCTTACAAAAATTAATATTGAAGCTTTGTTAAAAATAGCAAATCTTCCTGAAAATCTACTTACTCTTAAGAAATTATTCATCCAATTCCATGAATGCTTCAATATATCACCGGTTCTGGTAATTGATGATCTTAATTCATTCGCTTCATCCCTTAGTAGATATTTAAAAAATCATTTTTTCGAAACTAACCAGTCATTACTTCTTGACAAAAATTGCATCCATTGTCTATCAATTTACTACCAGAATGTGAGAGGACTTCGCACAAAAACTTCCCAACTCTAACTTAATGCCCAAAATATTCCATACAACCTCTTTGCCTTAGCGGAAACCAATCTGACATGTGATATAAATAACAATGAAGTTTTTACATCTGATTTCTGGAAAGATGTTGTTCTTTCTAATTTATCTAGCAAGGACCGTGGTGTTCTAATAGCGATCCATTCTGACCTCTTAATACATCGTTGATAACAATACCTTATACTTTTGACTTAGAAATAATTTTTGCAAAGATTAATCTTCCTAATCGAAATATTTTTATCATTTGTTGTTATATCCCTCCAACCCAACCTACATCAGTTTATAAATGTTTTATTGAAGCTATTGAGTATATAGTTCATTTGTGTAACCCTTTTGACGAGCTCATTATTCTTGGAGATTTCAATCTTCCTTACTTGACATGGTCCCCTTCTGAAGATGGTCCCTATTTTTCAGCTATAAATACAACGGCTGAGAAAGAAATTCTTTTTACTGATCGCCTTCTTGTTGACTAAACTGGACGCCCACCACCCTCCCCTTTCAACAATGTTTGCTTTTATTAGTCCCAAAGTACGCCCAAAATCTCAAACTAACACTAAATTTAACTTTCGTAAAGCTAACTTCAACTTATTTAACCAACTTATAAGTGATATTAATTTTGACTTTTTGCTTGACCGTAATTCATGTATTGACTTGATACTTCGGACATTTTACCTTCTCTTAAAAAGTTGTTTTTCTCAATCTGTCCCAATTCTTACACAAAAAAATGTTGCTACATCCTCCCTTGGTATACAAAAGAACTACGTTGTCTTCGTAACAAACGTAATAAACTATGAAAAAGTTTCTGATGAATCGATCCAGTCAACACTTCTCTAACTATATCGAAGTGTATAATATTCTATGTGAATATCTTTATTTTAACTATATATCTCGGATGCAATTAAATATTTTATCGAACACGAAAGCTTTTTTGTTCACTTTATAAACAATAAAAGAAAGTCCGATGGTTACCCTTCTGTTTTTAAATTACATGATTATTTCATCTTCCGATCCTGTGATGTCTGCGGTTTGAATTACATAGATTCAATCAAAAACACGTTAGAACGATTTTATTTTTAATTTTATCTAAGGGTTTTCCCTATTGTCGACAATCCCAGAACTGCTTTGTTGTTTTTTTTTTTGTAGTTTTTTCATTACTATTAAAAAGCTGGGAAATTTATTCAGTCCTCAATCAAGCCGTGTCTCGTCGAGATCAGTCTCAACTATCATGTCAGTATCATGAGTGGTTCGAGGCAGACAATCTGAACGTACAAACGCACATTCAGAATAGAGTACAGTACAGTACTTCTTTGCCATGAGCATATACCGATACATCTCATAATGCAAAAACAAAGTATCTTAACAATATAAATAAAGTAGCATCCAATTAAATTCATTCATTTTAGTCTTACTCAAAAATTAAACAATCCGCATCACTGGGCGTATACTTACCATTTTCAAACAAATTAATCGAAACACAATAATTAGGAACACAGAAACAAGTTTCAGCTATTGTAAATTGGTTTCATCGATATGAATTTTTTTCATCCAATTTGAAGGTTTACAATTTATTTTTCAATTCAGTTTTGAAAAACAACGTCGATCAAATTACCTTAATTGCGATTACAAGATTCAGCTCTATTTTGGCATTGCGAGCATCTCTGGAGAAATCGCAGTGATGTCGTCTCGAATATTGTTCTTAAGATTGTCTTAAGTCTTAGACTTGTAAACATACACTCTCCTTTTTAAATATCCCCACAAATAAATCCCGGTGCCGTTAGTTCGGGCGATCTAAGTGGCCAGACAATATCCCCCATTTCAATACCACCCGTCCCGGGAACTTGAGTATTTTGTCGATTACAATGTACACTGTTTGTTTCACACCGCCTCGATATTCAAAGCTAAGGAATGAATAGTGTTACTATTCAAAACGTCCACGATACTTTTAACGATACGCAAGCTGTGTTGCAACAATTGAACGATTACATTTAATGAACATTGTCACGTGCTGAAAGCGTGAACCGATTCATATCATAGCTTAAATTCTAATGAAATTATTTTTCTAAGTTATTCAATATTTCAACCGACCACCCTTAGATGGCGCACCCTGTTTATCCACTTAAACTCATTTTCAATTGTTCTCTGTCACTCGTTGTGGGGTACATTTGTGTCGAGAATTGTTCTCTTTTAATTTATATTATATCTTCTTGCAAACTTAAATATGCCTTGTATTTGTGAAATTAACATAACATAACATAACATAACATTTGTGAAATTAAACATATTTTCACTTGAATTGTGTTCACTTAAAAGCTAGTGATAAAGAGTTTTTGATGAGAAATCACAAACAATTTCGCTGTCCATTGTGTGCTAAACAAAGACGTGAATCACTACGATCTTCACCAACAAAAAAACAACATCAAAATCCTAAGCATATTCCCCACCAGGAACATCGTTCACATCATCTCTGCAGCAAGTAGAAAACCTATTACCACTCCAAAAGCAACAACAGCCTGTAAGTTCACTATCCACTCCGCTTCTTCCATCGCCGTCCGCCACCGTGCCACCTGAATCGCAATCAGCCGGTCTTGCGTCCACTATAAGCAGCAACTCTTCTCATATAACACTTGAAGTTGTGCATACAGAGATTCTTTCTTTGAATAAGGAAATAATTTCTTTGAAAGAGATTAACCGCAATGTCTTGGCTCTCATGGGCAAATTAAAAGAAGAGAAGCGCAGCTTGATACAAAAGGTTAATTTGCTTCAGAATAAAGTAAATGTGATGCAACAAAAATCACTGAATAAGTGCATTGACATTGTGGGTATGCCAAAGTTAAGCAATGACAGTGTACTGAATTCGACATTGAAGATCTTAACAAATACAGATGTTAACATAACATCTGATGACATCAAATATTGTTATGTTAAAACAATGAAGAGTAATTCGACTGCAAGAAATAGCAACAACAATATAGCTGCTTCAACAAAATCAAAGTCCATGGATATCGTTTGCGTAAAATTAAAATCAACAGAATGTAAGCAGAAGCTCATTGTTAGTAAAAAAAATAAAAAAAATTAACGCAAGCTTATTTGGTGATAACTTTTCTAAAACACCAATTTTTATTAATGAAAGCTTAACAACTTTTAATAGAATCCTATTTAATAAAGCCAAACTGTTAAAAAATGAAAAAAAATATCAATTTCTATGGAAATTAAAAAAAATCGGAGTAATTTTAATGAAAAAGCAAGAAGGAGGAACCAATTTACGTATTTCATCTTTTGATGACCTTACTAAAATAATTTAATCATGGCCAAATTGTTTTCAACAGATTTAAATGTTGAGTCATTAGTCCTTTTTGCTTTTTTGACAAAGAATTTTATAAAAGTGTTTTTCATTCTGTAGATTATACAAATAGCTTTTTTTTATTATCCAACAAAATATTAGAAGTCTCCGCAAAAATTTTGATTTATTATTGGTTCATCTAGAATCTTTTGTTAATAAGCCTAAATTAATATTCCTGACAGAAGTTTGGAATTCCTGGTTTTAAAATATACACAAAGTGCAATAATGATTATGCCTCAGGTGGTGCTGCAGTTTTTGTTGACGAAGATTTGAATTGTGATTATATTAGTAAAAGTCTTTTAAGTTGTGATATGTTTGAAATTTCGCTAGTTTTAAACTCCGTTAAACTAATTTTTATTTGTTTTTACAGATTTCATAATGTTAATATAGATGTGATGGAGGAGTTTAACTCATTGCTGCTCGACAACAATTCTAAGCACTTTTTATAGTAGGTGATATAAATATAGATATTTTGTCTGAATCCTTAGTGGTCGAAAAATATGTTGGTGTCAGCATTTGGTCTAATATCTTGTATCAATGTACCAACAAGGATTACTTCAACGTCTAGGACATATATTGACCACATCTTGGCTAGAATTGACTTGAAAACAAATTTAACTCTAACTAGTACAACAGCTGATTTCAAAATCTCAGATCATAGTATGACGTGTTTATTTTTCCATTTCAAGAAAAAAAGTCAAATTGTAGAAGAAAAACAAGTTTTGGATAAGATCATAACCAAAGCTAATTTTGTACGGCTTAATTCGTGTTTCTTCTTGAAAACTGTCCAAGAGTTGTTGCCGATTCTGATCCCTCTATTGCTTTTGATCTATTTTTATTTATTCTCAATGGTTATGTTGTTCAATGTTCGGAAACAATTCGGAAAAGAAAAAGCAAACTGAAAAAGCTAAAGCCTTGGATGACTAATGTATTATTAAATAAAATCAATTCCAAGAATAATTTGAGGCTTAAGTGCAAGAAACATCCAAATAACGTTTTATTGTGCAAAAAATATGAAGGTATATGCAAAGAAATTAGTCTTGAGATTCCAATTTATAAAGAAAATTTCTATATGGATAAATTCCATAGGGCCAAAGGCGATTTAAAAAAAGAATGGAGTGTAGTGAATTAAATTTTCAACAGAAACAAAACTTTTGATTTTCCTTCGAATCTTTCTGTTGGAACTTTGGACATTACTGATCATTCTGAAATGGTTGAAATCTTTAATGAACATTTTGTTCAAATAGTAACTAGTACTATTTCTGATGCAGGCTTAAATCATTCTTCTATTAATTGTCCAGATTCTTGTTTTAATGAAAACTTTAAGATGAATAGCTTCTTTTTTGAAACCATATCGTCTTTTGAAGTCTACAATGTTATTCAAGCTCTTGATAACTCATTTTCTTCAACATCTAATGGATTTTCAAATAACGTAAAACATATTGGCTGAAATATTGTTGATGTCTTAACTTATTTATTCAACAAAAGTGTTACAAGTGGTAAATTCCCGCAAAGTCTTAAAATAGCAGAAAAAATATTCCTATTTTTAAAAAGGTGACAAAAGATGTGTTAATAATTACAGGCCTATATCTATACTACCAGTATTATCAAAGATTTTCGAGATAGTAAACTATCTAGAGAAAATTTCGGTTTTTCAGTTCAAAACAGTATGGTTTTAGAGCTGGTAAATCAACTGAAGATGCTTTATTAACACATTGCACTCATATCTATGCAAGCGTAGACCAAAAAAGTACACTGCTGCTCTTTATATCGATATTAAAAAAGCTTTCGATACAGTAGATCATGGCATACTTTTAATTAAACTGGAAAAAGCAGGCTTTAGGGGTTTTATGTTAGATTGGTTTTCATCTTATCTTAAAAATAGAAAACAAAAAGTTAAAATAGGTAATTATGTCAATAAAACCAGTACTATCCACATCGGTGTCTCTCAAGGCTCAGTTTTAGGTCCAATTTTGTTCCTTGTCTATATAAATAGTATTTTTAGCTTTAAACTAAGGGGAAAAGTATGTGGGTTTGCAAATTACATTGTTTGTGTGTACTCTAGTTCCACAATATTAAATCTGATTTCAGACATCAATCATGACTTGGAACTATTCAGACATTGGTTTGGTATTCATAAGCTTGTCATAAGTGATAAAACGAGAATTATGTTTTGTAATATACCCGCTTTAGATTTATATCCTTCACGTCTCATACAGCATAGCTTAGACTGCAGACAAATTTCGTTTAGTAACTCATCTTGTTGAAGCTCTGATGTTACCTCAACAAACGCTTTGAGTGCTGTTTGTGTTTTAACATCGAACGAGTCACTGAATATAAATATCTTGGTTTATCAATTGATAACAAAATGAACTGGAAAGTTCATACCTTATTATTAAAAAAATATTTGTCGGCAGCTACCTATGTTATGTTTCATTTGAGAAATCTTTGTTGCAAGAAACTTTTGGAAACTATTTACTTCGGAATGATTCAATCGAAAATACAATACGGTATAATATGTTGGGGTGGTACTTTAAAAACTACCTACAACCTCTGTTTGTTTCACAGAAGCACATTTTAAGAATCATCTGGAAGAGAAAAAGTCTTGAATATAGCTTTCCGTTGTTTGTCAGCTCTGGTATTCTCCCACTAAAGAATTTATATTTTTATAAAGCACTAAAAATATTTTTCAATAGATGTGGTTATCTTTTAAGTCACCATACAATGGCTTATGAATTATGCAGTAATGAAAGAAATTTAGCTATCATACCTGCACATCATACTCGTAGCTTTCTCAACTTTTATACTTCAATCAATAGCACCTAGACTATTCAATACATTCGTTCAAATCCTTTATTCAATAAAAGTATTAAAAAATGGCTTCTTAACTTCGATTTTGATGTAATCGATAACATAATCAAAATATTGCTTTAATTTTTTAATAATTGAACCATTTGTATGTACACAAAATTTAAATCTAATACAAAGATTAAGTTGTTATTTTCTCGACATTTTACCCCACAACATTCAAATTTGATGATTATGCATTCAATTCAATTCCATTTTTAAGTAATAACTTCAAAATTTAATCTTTATTTTGGTACTTTCGACACTTGTCAATAGACAACAGATTGTACCTTTTCTTCTTCTCTATGTATCAATCAAGCAATTTCGAGTCAATTCTTTGAGTGGTTCGCGAGATAATCGAGCAGAAAAAACGTAACGCTCATTCGCGCATACGCATATACACACATACGAGCATACACACATACGTACAAACATACACACATACATCATGACTAAAAGGATTGATTCGGATTCTAGTGACCTCGAAACTGGAGATATGCAAAAACTCGAGATTCACAAAATCGACCCCGCAGTATAATAAATTCATCTGAGAAGTTAACAATAAAGGGCAATTGACATGAGCACGAACAACTACCAACGAATGAACGAATATTTTTCGATTTGGCATTTCTTTCACATGAAAACTATTAATTCATTGCGAAAGAATCACCTCTAAGACCTTAACAAGAATGACTTTTGAATATTTTCTTCGTTGGGGAGTGGATGCAGTGGAACGTGAACAGAGTTTGAAAATTCGTATCAATTATTCGAATTTTTTTGGCGACAAATACATTTTTATTTTTCAAGTACATATTTTGTATAAAAAAGTAAATTTATGCATTAAATAATATAGTTCGCGAGGAAATAGTGCTTCATACTCTTCTGGGCCAGGTAGGTTTATTTCCTTCTATGTGTCTATCTGTCTCTTTTTGTTGTATTAATGTCTTGTTTTGTCTCAGCCGATGGCCTCAGTCACCAGTGCTGTATGTGTCTTTAGTTCGATGCATTTATGTGCAAAGTACTGTGATGTCAATAGTCAAGAGTCAATAGTATCTAAAACACTTTTTTTTCATTCATTTGTCGTTCGTGGTCGTTCTCATGTGAATAGTGCTTAGATGTTAAATACAAGAACAGACAGTCAACTTAATCGTATCTAAACTTTCAACTCGTGAAAATGGCGCCAGCTTGGCTAACAACATACGCTTCTCTTTACCTACTTATAAAATTTTAATAGCCATTTTTCATAAAATGGCTATCGTAATCGTAAGCCTCATGATAACTGAGTGGTGTTGGTTGGTTCGTAGTCATAGCAACACAACTGGTATGTCGTCAAACCGCTAAAGTCAGTCAGTGTAACAAAATCCTTATTGTTCTCTTTGACCCTTTTATTTCCATTTTCTTTATATACTTAGAAAAAATAAAAAATAAAACGAAACAATCGCTTTCCAAAATCCTTGAATGAGTTATTTGATTCAAGTATCTAATAAATATTTAGTAAACGTAGACGCTCTTTATTTTAATTTTAGTATGACCTAATAATAATAATAATAAGAAAATAAAAAACTAGTAGGTTACTCAATTGTGATGTCAGTCAGACACTGAACCGTTAGGGATTAGGACAGTATTTTCCTAAGCTTTCCTTTAAAGTGTCCTTTCCAATATTAAATTTAAAAAAGAAACTCTCTTCTTGATCATGAAGAGAATGACAATACTTTAAAGAGAAAAGCAAACTTTATAGAGCAAAGCTTTCCGCTATCACACCCTCATGCACTTTGATTCAAAACTTTGTAATTTTCCTTATGTTATAGTTATTCCTTGCTTGAATTGCCTTTTCTTCTGTCCTATCTCTCGCCTTGAAAAACTTCGTAAGAGAGAATTGCTATAAAATTCCATGGAAATGAAAAATGCTTTGTTGGTTCATTTTTGAGAATTTTCTTTTCCGGGGACTCTAGGCACTGCTGAACAAACGATGTGGACTGCAGTCTAAGCGAACCACGAAGAAGAACGGATTTCGGGTATTGTGTCTCCCATTGATTTTTTATCTCTCTCTCTCCCTCATATAGAATTTTTTTCCTCTCCTATACAGAATATATAAGTTTTCCTTTTTAATTAAAAAAAAAAAAATCGTTTAAGAATATTTAAAAATAATACTTTATTTGAAAAAAGTGTTTTAACGGGTGAGAATTTTGAAAAAAAAGTACTTCTTACATATATTCCAAGTTTGTTCTGAAAATTTTTCATTCGATATTCGATTTTTCCGTTTTCGGTTATGTATGTATAAGGATAAATTGTACACACATTCATGCCCTCTGCAATAGCGTACGAAAAAAGCGAAAAAAACGGTGTGACTAGAGGAACATTATTATATGCATACATACAACCAACGAATTCTTTTCTGCTCTAAATCGAAAACTTATTGTGTAATTAATTAAATTTTATTAGTGTTTCTTAAATTATTCGTTAAGAATTAAAAGATATTCCAACTAATATAACTAAAGGAGGTGTTAAATATTTTCGTAAAAAAGTGGAAAGTTAAATATGTCCATGAAAAAATCATGGGCTTATAATCAAAATCGAAAACCAAAAATAAATGTTATTTGAAATAAATTAACAAAATTTAAGAAAAATGTTTCAAAATTCTTAATTCAGTTTCGTTGATACAAGGAAAAAAATGCGTTATGTAAATTATTTTTTGGACTAAAAATCGACCAACAAAAAATCTCCTCCTTGCTACTTTATAAGTGTGTGTGCTCGTATGTCTATAAAGCTTCATGAATAATATGGATTACACTTATGCTTTTCCGTTTGTCCTGGTTGAGTTCGAAAGTCACGAATACACTGCAGTGTTTTCATTATTTTTATATTTTTAGCATTTTAATATTTGAAAAAGATGTTGAAGAAATTATACAAAAAAAAAAAAAAAAACAATCAGAGTTAATAAACTTGAAATGAGATTTCTGGGACTTTTAATGTCAGTTCGAAGCCATGAACCATTTTTGTTGAAAGCAAAATTGGGAAATATATAGTTCCTCAACCAAAACGAAATCCAGTTTTTCTGGTAACGAAATATGTTTTGAAATCTATTTTATTCTTTCAACAATGTTTTCCACAGAAATGTATATATTTTTGCAATTATCCTTGACAAAAAATATGTTAAGAACATCTTATTCTGAAAAAAAAGCTAAAATTATCGTCATTGCCGTTTCCCCTTTTTTTTTCTAATTTTGTTTAAAATATTCCAATGAGTGTCGGAATTTATTTCCCTTTTTAGATTCAGATTCCTTTTATATCTTGTATGAATAAATAAGTGAAAGGGAATTCCTCAAGCAAATCTCTCAGGTTTGATATTTTTCCTCTCTTCAAATGTTCTCTTATCTTCTAAAGTATAAGAAAATGAACGTTATGGAAAGAGTCCGTTGATGAAAAACAGTATATTTTGTCTATTCAAGCTAGAGAAAGAAAACAAAGAAAACCTATTCATTTGGAAATATTGCTTAGTTCAAACTGTTCGATTTTCAAACACAAGAAAAAAAGAAGGTGTAACTAATCCGTTAAATTAAAGAAAGATAAACTGTCCATAGTTTCAAAATTAAATGAATATAAATGAACAATATTAAAAATTTATAATAAAAATTGAATTTTGTACGTTCTCGAAAGTCACAACCCATCGCCACTTTAATAAAAACCAAAAACTCACTCTTGAGAATTAATTGATATATGTTGTGAGTTTTACAAATAAAAAAAAAAATCAACTTAAAAAAATATCAATTGAATAAGGAAAAAACAGCCGATATATATATTCGTCGTTCAATACCAACGACAACAGCGGAACCATTTATTTCCAACGTTATTAATCAACATAAACACGAGCGAACATCAACGGTTCAACGGTGAGTAATAGAAGTTCATTTTCCTTAAGTACACAGGTGATTCAAAATCGAGACTTATATACAGTTATATAACCTTACTCCATTTTTTCATTTTAATAAACTGACCAATAAAAAAAACAACCCTACACGTTTTTTTTAGTATTGCTATTAATTATGAAATGCTGAAATCGACTACTCAGCGATTTAAAAAAAACAACTTTTTAAACAGTACAGTTTTTAAATCTTACAGAATTTTTTACAAAAGCATTTTTTATAAATAATTTCTTACCTTGTTTTTTGGTTGTTGTTTTAACATTAAATACTAATAAATTAGGTATTTCAAATCTCTACTAAAAGAGAGTTAATACAATAATAGTAACCACAAAATACAAGAGTCAGGTAGCGAGCAGATGGTCTAAAGATAATAAATTTTTAATTCGTCCCAAGCAAAAAACAAATGTGAATAGTCTTTGTAGACTATTTGATTTAGAATTTAAACAGGTCACACCAAACATAATGCTGAGGATTTTAAGGCCGTGTGTGAATTGGATGAATTGTATTTAAAAACGGATGCATTTTTAACCACTCCTGTCATATTTTAGCCTGCTCCGCAGCTAGTCAGATTAACACATTTTATTCTATGCAGTGTCAAAATTTAACCAAACGTCAAGTTTTAACCACTTTTCAACCCAATTCGCCTAAGACTATTTGCTATAAATATTCAAAAAATGAAAAGAAATGAAAAATGAAAAATATTTACATAAATGTTGCAGAAAAGGTTAATAATTTAAATTTAAATTTTTTAAACCTTTTTACACGTTTTTTGTAAAATCAGTTACAAAACCTTTTTACGTGGTCCATTTTTGGTTTCAATGTGAAGCTCATGGTTTAAAAAAAGCGTTTTATCAAGAAAAATATTATAAATTCCTTTCTCCTAAAAAATGTCTTAATGCAAATTCTGTCGCTCCTTAGCTTAATTTCAATAGCAACATTATTTAAATGCCTTTATTGACAGTTCTAAATCCTAACTCTCATCCTAACCATCGTTAACACTAACTCTCGAATTAATTTAGTTTTTAATTCTTTCTACTTCTTTCTTTTGTGAAAAAAAAAACCTTTAGGTTTTTCGCTTTATAATTAAGGTGACTCAGAAAAACTTCCAGTGATTTTTTTTTGTGGTTTTGGAAAGCAAAACATGGCGTTTTCCACTCTCATATAACATCTATGTACATCTTTATATTGGAATGAATCCTTCATTGCTCTTAGGTCAATGCGGATGAACTCTATGTTTTATGTTATCCTTATTCCAGTCTCTCTTTATGTTTTCTTCTTTTTTTTTAAAGGAAAATTGAAAAGGGAAAAAACAACAAGTTTGAATATAAAAAATATAGAGTAAAACCTTTTTTCTGTTGACATTTGGTGTATTTGTACTGGTGCATGTACTATAAAAAAAAAAATTGATTTTAGGTTGTGACGTTGCGACGTGGGGTCGATTGGTCTAAGGATTTGGAAAGAAATTGTTGTTCTGTTGTGTTTCGGTTTAATCATTAACTCTATTCAATAAATTTCTTATGGTATTTACGATAATTTCCGATTAATTTGCTGATACATTCGCTATTTTCTTAGGATTAGTTTTTTAATATTTTTTGCTTCAATTTTCACGAAATTAAAACCTCCTCCCCGAAGGTTAAATGAAATAAGGCTTTTTGTTGGTTCTTCTGTGTGACAATTTTCTCCATCATTGACCGAGTGAAATTCTATTGAACGGGTTCTATATCCTCTCAATATATAAATACCGTTAAGGTGTGTCCAAACCAAACAGTATTCAAGGTGAAGACAAACATAGCAATTTTAACAGTAAGTACGGGTTATCCACGGATCAGGGAATTCATTTGATCAACGCTTTTTTAAACTTATCATTGAGTTTGCTTAGTTTACAATGATGTTAATATGATCAGAAAAGTCCTAACTAGAAGTAAGCAAAACTCCAAGATATTTGCATAACAGCTTATATGTCAAGTTGATTAATATTTTTCCAAATGATTTAAGTCATAGGTTAAGCCCAAAAGAAGTGATAACTTAATGAGCTGAACAGAATGCAGTCGCCAGTCGCCCGGCGACAAAAATGACAGCTGTCAAAAATTCGCTTCTCAAATCGCTGAGAAATTTTATGTTTGGGACATGCAATGAATTAGCGTATCGTATATATTCCACAATAATTCGCTTTTTCCAACTAATTCAACGAACACTTCTGTATTTTTTTAACCAAATGAAATTACTACTTACTTATTCGGCTCACAATCCATGGAGGATCTCGGCCTGAGATATTACAGCCTTCTATCGTGATCGGTCCCTCCCATGCACTTTCCAGTCGCCGAAACCAAGCGCTCTGGTATCCGCAGTCACTTGGTCCTTGTACTGTAGGTTCGGTTATCCTTTTCGTCTCGAACCTGGGGGCTGTGATGAGAAGACTTTCATGCCTGGAGCGTTGTCGTCCATTCGCTCGATGTGACCGAGCCAATGTAGTCGTCTTTTCTTGGCCTTCTGGACTACATCCACATCTTGGTACAGCTCATTCAGTTCTCGGTTAAACCTCCTTCTCCATTCGCCATTGTCGCATACGGGACCGAAAATCCGTCGAAGAATTTTTCTCTCGAAAGTGCCCAGTATCAATTCCCCTTTTTTACTTATTGTCCAGCACTCGGCGCTGTAAAATCAAAGTTTTGTATAGCAGACACTTTGTCTTTCGAGTGAGGACCTTTGAACCCAGTTGTTTTGCCAAACTGAAAAGCAGCAGAGATTTGCTAGGATAATTCTTCTTCGGATCTCCCCTAAGGTGTCGTTCGTGGGATTGATGTTTGTTCCAAATTAGGTGAAGTCCTTAACCACCTCGAAATTGCTGCTACCAACAGTTACGTTTTGTCCTAGGCGGTGGACAGATGTTGCTTTGTTTGTTGATAGCATGTACTTTGTTTTGTCCTCATTCACTTCAAGACCAACGAGTTTTGCCTGTTCTTCAATCGCTGTGAAGGCCTTAATCACAGCTCTCTTGTATCGACCGATGATGTCAATGGTCCGCATAGCCTAGGAGCTGGGTGGATTAGTTGAAGATAGTGTATTCCGTGGTTACAACTGCCTTGCGCACTTTCTGCTGCAGGACTATGTTGAAGAAGTCACATGACAATGAATCTCCTTGTCCAAACCCTGCGCATGTTTGGAAAAACTCGGATGAGTTATTACCCATTTGCACACTACACTGCGTATTGTTAAACGTCATGCATTGTTGGATCAGTTTGTTCGAGATCCCGAATTCAGACATCGCCATTATAAGCTATTGGTGGTGGATGCTATCATAAGGAGCTTTGAAGTCGACGAAAAGATGGTGGGGTTTCGACTTAAAATTCGTTGGTCCTTTCCAGGATCTGCCTCAGTGTTATTCTGTTATTCTGCCTGGCATAAAGCAGAACGATTTAAGACGCTCACACTGTACGTTGGATAGGATTTTGTATGCAACGTTGAGCAAAGGTATGCTGCGGTAGTTTTTGCATGACATCGGATTGACTTTTTTGTAGATGAGGCATATGGAGCTTATCAACCAGTCAATGGACATGCACTCTTCCTCCCACACTATGTTGATGACCTGGTGCATGCGGTTCATCAAAACACCTCCTCCATATTTAAAGAGTTCCGCAGGTATGCCATCCGACCCGGCGGACTTGTTATTTTTTAGCTTTTGGATGGCTCTTTCTACCTGTTCTGCGTTGGGAGCTGGGATTGGGTCTCCCTCTTCACTGACTGGTCTTGCTTGTCTTTCGTTTCTTTTTCGCATTCAGCAGCTGTTGGAAGTGCTGCTTGAAAACATCTTCAATTCCCTGTGCTTCGGTGGCTAGGTTTCCTTCATTCTTTCGAACAGCCGGTTCTGAAACCAGAAGCTAATTGCTTCGACCTTTTAAAGAAATGCCAGGTGTTGTTCTTTGCCCGAGACTCTTCTAGATTTTTGAGCCGAGAAACTGCGGATGTTCTTTTCTTCCTTCGCTGGGTCTTTTTCTCTTTTCTCCTTTTTGTTCGGTACTCTTCTCTTGCTGCTCTTGTTTTCCATTGCAGCATCTGCAAACGTGCATTTTCCGTCTCTCTTTTATTATTTCGCGATATTGGTTACACAAGATGTTGACATCTGTGGTATTTGGGAGGACGGCGGAGAGTCGTTCACTGTGGTCGCCGACGCCAAGAGGCAACCGATGTTGAACTTCTTTCTTGGGGTCGCACGTGCTTTTTTGTCGTTTGATAGCCAAGATCTAAACTTACCAAAAAAAAAAAAATTAGTATCAGTTATATTTACTTGAGTTGAATTAAATAAAAATTGCTCTAAAAAAATTTGTTAACAACAACACAATATAGAAAAAAAACAAACGTCAAACTCGTCGCGCGACTAAGTTGAACAAAGTTCAACTTTGGAGCGACTAGTTGGGTGACGAACTACGAATTGTGTTGCTAATGGGCGACTTGACAATTTTCACGTTTTTGACAGCTGTCATTTTAGTCGCCGCGTGACTGGGGTATTCTGTTATGGTCTTAAGTCGACATACGTTACTTTGAACTCTCGGCAAATTAAATCATTTAGGTACTTATTTCTGCATCAGCTATTTGATATGGAGTATGAATCATAAAGCATTTAAAAAAAAAAACGTATGCTTGGAAAACTTGTTTTTATTAGCCTTGTTGCTGCTTTAAACTTAAAAAAGTTTATATGTTAATAAAGGGTATTGTAAGTATTGTCATACAAAAAAATGTTATGCCTTCCACCAACCCAACAGTTTTAAAGTTATCACCAAATTAGTATTCATTTCATTCCATCATACTGAAAAATGTGCTTGCGTGGAACAACTTGTCGAGACTTTGGGAAAGTCTGCATAGATCCGCAATCATCAGTCCCACAATGCTCAGGCTTATCTAACCTACTATTCGCCTTATTCATTAACGATTTACCTGATGCCATATCATGTAATAAACTCCTTTTTGCAGACGATTTAAATTTTTTCACCAAAATAAACACCGTTAGAGACTGCGTCAAGCTGCAAAGGTATCTTTTAGAGATAAATGATTGGTGCAAGACGAACAAATTGTCTCTAAATATTGGAAAATGCAATGTTATGTCCTTCTCGCGAAGATCAGATGTTAACCTTTTTAACTTCGAGTAAGACTCGAACCTACGACGTTCGGCTTAGCAGCCAACGCACCTAACCACTAAGCTACGGACACTACTTATCTATACTAATATGTAAAGTAAGACTTTTGTTTGTTTGTCGGTTGTATGTTTGTAGTCGATAAACTGATAAGCAAATAAAAGTATTACCTTATAAATGATGGACAATTGTTCTTCTATGCACTAATTAAGCAATAGGAGGTTCTGTAAGTAAAATAAAAAATTAATAATAGTAAAAAAGTTGATTTTAATTTACTCACCCGCAAATTTTGTTTTTAAATTCAGGAAACTGACAGCCGACATCAATATTTTGAAATGTCTCTCTATTTTTCATTTAATTTCCAGTTCATTCTTCTAAATTATATTTAAGGCTGAACTCCTACTTAAGCTTTTGGACCAAGACAATGTTTACACCGAACATGCACGATTTTCTGTGCATAAACGTTTTCGCTTTATGAATATTGGGTACATTTCGTTCTCGGTCAAAATTAGTTATATTATAACTAACAACATTTTACTAAGATTTCAATGTGACTTTGACAAAATCATTTAGTGGAACATAATTCTGAATCCTCAGTGAGATAGTTACGTTGACCTCATAAATGGAATTGAATTGAATCCAAAATATTTTCATCTCCGAAAAAATTCAGTTAGGGATGCAACAGACCAAAGTGCAAATACATAATAGGGTCAACAGTGGACACTATGACGTATACGTACCAATTTTTTATTGCATTGCGTTATGGTTGAAATAGAAAGTTCTTCATGAAAAACTCGGAAATCTCATCGGTTTTTAAAGGGAAAATTGCATGTTATTGCAGGTGCATTGGTTTTCAAATGGAAAACTGGAAAATTTCAAAATGCGTTTTCGATGAAAAACTCGGAAAACTCTTTGGTTTTCAAAGGGAAATTTGCATGTAATTGAAGGTGCATTGGTTTTCAAATAATAAACTGGAAGATTTCAAAATGGGTTTTCGAATGAAAAATAGAAAGTCATTTTAAGAATGAAGTCATGAACATTATTAAAAAAAGCAATTTTGTGGTAGTGTAGGTGGCTTAGTGGTTATATGCGTTGGCTGCTAAGTAGAACGTTCTGGGTTCAAATGGAGAACTGGAAAGTCCTCTCATAACCGGACGCTTACACAAATTTTCATAACCGCCATAGAATGTCGCTCTCCCTTGAACGGACAAACTACATCTATGTAAGGCTATAGTTTTGCGTAGTGTTGCGTGTACCTGAGCGTTGGAATGAAACCCGACGAAAAATAGCATGCGAAATGATAAGGAAGTAAGATTTTTATAGTCTTACATACATACTTTGTTTTGTTTTATCTTTTCCTCTTATTCAGGCTTTCAGTTCTTGACACCACTTTTTTCCTTTCACTTTTTTCAGTTGATTTAAATTTTAATTTTTAATTTCTTTCTCTTCCTTTTCAAGAGAACAATTGAAAACCAACAATCAAAATTGAGCTTGAATTTTATTCGTATTTCAGTTTGTAAACTTCAAATAAAAAGTATTCAAAAATAGAAACTTCTTGAAATCGGAACAACATGGGAAAGAAATATGTAAGGGCCAACTAACATTCATTAGATTAATTATTTAATCAAAAGATCTGATCTCTCTTAGATATTATGTAAATCGACTAATAGTATATCAAGTGCAAAAAACCGACGACGTTTATTTAATGAATAAATTCCTAGATTTATTACCAAAAATTAAAAGAAAATAAAAAGAGTGGCACGACAGCTTTTAAGAACCAAGGCTTAATTGGCTTACTCTCATCAAATATTCTCCGAGTGTATGTGAAGGATTGAGGGCACCTACATAATAATTCCGATTACGAACGTCAAAATTGAGAAGCACTTTTTTCATGACAGATTAATACTCTTGGAAGTTTTGTGAGCTCTACGCAAGAGGCAGTGAAATAATAACTTTATGGACACGAATAGGATTCGAACCCACAACGTTCTGCTTAACAGCCAACGCCAATTGCTTTGTTTAACAATGTTCATGACTTCATGCTTAAAATGACTTTCTATTTTCTATTCGAAAACTCATTGTGAAATTTTCTAGATTTCCGAGTTTTTCATGAAGAACTTTCTATTTTCCATTCGAAAACCCATTTTGAAATTTTCCAGTTTTCCATTTGAAAACCAATGCACCTACAGTTCCATGCAATTTTCCATTTTAAAACCAATTAGTTTTCCGAGTTTTTCATGAAACATTTCCTATTTTGCATTCGGAAAACCATTTTGAAATTTTCCAGTTTTCCATTTGAAAACCAATACAACAACAGTTACATGCAATTTTCCCTTTTAAAACCAATGAGTTTTATGAGTTTTTCATGAAAACTCGAGTAAGTAGATTAAAATCAATGTTTTTTCCTATTAACAATTATTTCTTTTTCTTTCAGAGTGTCCTACTGCACATTCAGTGCATCGCAGAAGAATTCTATTACATTTATAAGGTAAGACAATTGTTTGTTTGTTGGTTTATCGACTACAAACATACAACCGACAAACAAACAAAAGTCTTACTTTATATATTAGTATAGATTATTATTATTATAGTGACACATTATATTTAACAATTTAAATAGTGATAAATGACACTCAATATAAATTAATGACTTATGACTTATGTGGGGTGAACAACATTAATAAAGATTAACATAAAGAAAATGTATAAACAATTAAATACAAGAATTAAACAAAGAGAAACAAAATATTATTTTTGCTGTAAAAGACAATTAAATAAGTTAAACACTGATTGATATTAAAACTAATTGATGTAGGTCAACAAAACTTCGATTTGGTTATGATCAGTTTCAAAAAGCCATATTTTAATTTCTTGCAAGAATATTTTTAAGTTTCGAATACATCGAATATACTCGGAAACATGTTAAAGAGCTTGTAGGACACAATGGAGTAGAAGTTTCTAAAGTGAGTTGTTCGATATGACTGGACGGATACATAGCTGTCATGGTTGCTTCGCAAATTGCGGACCTCAGAATTTGGACTCTGTAGATATCCACATCTCATAAAGAATACTTTTGAAACTTTAAAATAATCTAAGTGTCTCACAGGTAAAACGCTCAGTGATCTAAAGAGCACTGTAGAAGGATTCAACCGGTTGACTCCGCAGATTTTTCTGACAGCACACTTTTGTAAAATTACCAGGGGCTGAAGCTTAGAGTGATAAGAACCACCCCAGCAACTAATCCCATACTGAAGTTTAGAATGGAATATTCCATAATAAACTGTTTTTAACTTTTTTTTATTAAACAAATTTTTGAGGTGGTAAAGATTACGGATCGAAGAACGTAGATATTGCTTCAAGATTGAAATGTGATTTGTCCAACTCATATTTTGATCAAACGTAATACCTAAATATTTAAAATCATTAACCATTTCAACACTAAAACAATTAGCACAACAGACTTCACCTTCATCAAATCGCGAAAGACCACCACCACCATTACACGTACAGTTTAACATTCTATTCATTCATTCTGTAAATAAGAATATTTAAATTATGGACAGTTAAGATGACATTATTAAGAAAAATAAGACAGGTCCTAAATGGCTACCCTGAGGTACAATAACAATAAAGTTATTCAAACAAACTACACTTTAGTTTCTATTTCGACGAAATCTATTTAAGAAATTGCTTATTGAAACTTGGTATCCTTAATTCGTTTATTAGGGTGCTGTGGCAAAATTTATCAAATGCCTTACTTATATCAGTGAATATGCAAAAGGATGTGATGTCAAGTAAATTAGTTATAGCAGACTTATTTTTGACGAAACCATGAGGACCTAAACGAAAATTGGATTTACAGTGGAAAGAAATGACATTACACACAATTGATTCAAATAAATTAGAAATAACAGACAGTTTAGCAATCGGATGGTAGTGTTGTATCTCGGTGTTCAAACCCTCCTTATGTATGGGAGTTATGAAAGCACTTTTCCAAAGGTTGGGAAAAATTGAGCAACTCAAAGATTAGTTAAAAAGAATATAAAGTGGATAACTCAAATTAGAAACACATTTTTTTCAAAAAGATTCTGGAACGCCATTAAGTCCGGTGCTGTTATACTGTCGTCAAGCCTTCAAATGCCTTGAATAATTGCATCCTCAGTAATGCTATAATTTATTGATTTAAAATATGTTAATCGGACCAAAAAAGAGATATCTATTACAATCAATTATAGGGTTAACAGATTCATTAAACGCATTCTTAAAAAAGTTCGAATATGTATATATTAGCAATTTCTTCAGAATTTTGTCCTGCGCAGTTCGTGTACCTACGTTAATCGAAAATAAAATTTTAATGACCCATATAGTATGGGGAATTGTTGCTTAAAATGAAACAATGATATTTCTGAAAATTTTCTTATTACTCAGCAAGTGAGTTTTCTGTTTCTATCAAGAATTTTTCTCTTTCCCCATTTGAAAACCAGTGCACTTACAAGTCCATGCATTTTTTCTATTTGAAAAACAAATAAGTTTTCCGGGTTCTCCATTGTTTTTCCAATTTTATTTTTCACAGGAACAATCCGCGAACACAACAGTATGAAAAGTTCAGCGTATTCGTCCTACTCAATCCAATTGTACGGAATATGAATTACAGCATCAAGTCTGCAGTGATCAATGTCGAAAATTGCTTTATAATTTATGCCTTTTCTTATGAAGATCGTGGCATCACATCCTCTAGTAGAATCAGGTTAGGTAAGGTTTGGGAAGGGCGGCTGTCTAGATGTTGTTGACTCAATTAGACCTCAAGGGTCCATTGTGATACCACTAAAGAAAGATACTCATGGGTCATGGGTGAGTTATGAACTCAAACAAACATATTTGTACTTTTAATAAAATTTGAGAGACATCATTTGTCGATCATTGCAAGTTCACTGGCATTATCGAAGAAGGGGTTATTCCTTCTGTTGAAGAGTGCAGGACATGTAACATACATATCAGCTTCTACAAAAGTTATTTGTGTAGCCCCCTGGCTCATAGCGTATCTAATTATGAGGCAATGTCCTCTAATGACTCCAATTGTGGAGCTTATGCTTTATCTGCTCGGGGAAAATCAAGCCTAGAGCATATGGTTTAAAAAGATATTTGCATGTGTCTCTGTCTAACAGTGGCAGAAGTGTTGGTGAGCTCATCAGCTCTGTTATTTCCCAGAATATCTCTATGGTCCAGCACCCAAATGATTTGATTTTTGTAAGTGTTCTGTTACATCATTCACTATTCAGAGATGGAGACAGATGTGAGAGATTTGAGAGCGGCTTGGCTGTGCGAGAAGATACGTAGGTATATCCTTACAAGAAATAACGTTTTCTTTGAACCAGTATTGCCAGTACTTCCGGTTGGAACACACTACATTGATTGGCAGGTCTATATGATAGACTGAGATTCAGTTCTTTCGAGTAGATACCAACGACATAGTCGGTCTTTGAACCGTCTGTATCTTGTTTTCTTCCAGAGGTCCTACTTCTTTCCACAAGGAAAAAATTCAGATTGGTGTCTTTAATTATTTTTTATCAGTCATTTTATGTCTCCGGTCTAGCTTGGTCTCGTTAGCCATGAGCACATTGGGATTGTGGTCTCTTGACAGCTGGAATTAATAAGTTCAACGTTCAATCCTTATGTGTGAATTTGCATTCACAGCTGGGACCCTTAGACGAGTGTCCGACCTTTTATAATGTAAGTGACGTGACGTTAGGCATCAAAGAGTACCGATAATCTACCATTTCGCCTTGCTAGATTATGACTTTGCTGTCCTGTAAGAAAGGTTTTAATTCTAAACAACAAGGCTACAACAATGTCTAGCTGCAACGCCGCTCCGGCCTCGCCACGAAACCAACTTGCGTTTCGTATACTAATAATCGAATTGAAAAAAATCTCTTTTTGTTGGATATTTCAATTGTGGAGGAAGTCTTTAGGCTATAAAACATCACGCTGTGGAGTGAAGCATCAGTGAAAAACGTTGCAAAAACTATTAAATTAAATCAAATTATTCATATTTGAAGGCTTCAATTGCGTGTACTGCGTATCTGAAAAAAGTATATATGGAAGAATTATTAATCTTTAAATGATCAAACAAATTCCGCGGCAGCATACCTTATAACCTATTTTATGGTAAACAAATTTGGTCGAAATTAGCGCCAATTATTTGCCAAAGAGTTTTATAAATATTAAGCATTACCAAATTTGAAATGGAAGCACACAGAAATGGCTAGACTTATGTAATAGATTTTTCTTTTCAGAGAAAAAAATGCTTTCTGTCATACAGTTTTCACAATGGGTGTGTTTTTGTGGTGCAGGGAAATAAGTCCAGGAGAATCTGCTATACATGGGAATTTACTCCACTCAAAGTGGGTAGGGCAGGTAGGTAGAAATGGCTGTCCCACTTCCGTGTAGCACACAATTAGCGCTGAGTGCGCCGTTTTGATACAATACCTCATGAGATTCTAAAAAGATTTGGATGGGTTAGGAAGGATTTATATTTCACACGTACAATCCTATACATAATATAGTATTGATCTCCCTTTACTACGGCATATTGTCTCAGCAGAGTCCAACGCACTGCATGTCTCTGCATAAGCGGGGCATTGAGAACCACACCCTCAGCACTCTCCTCCATCTGACACCCCTCGAAATTTTTAGCAAACAAGTGGCAGCGAGTACAGCTATAAGGCTCAACGCCTCATCTCAATGGACCAACAATAATGTGGGACATTCCATCATTTTGAACATCTTCGGTTCTATACCAAAGTACATAGACTATACCATTCCAAAACCCCAATTTGGTAAAAACTTCCATATATCCATTCCATCCAGAGATGAATGGGAAGACAATAAACTTCTGGATGCAAAAAGCATTCATTCGCTAAAAATGGAACCGTCATACCTATTTCACCTGAAAGGGAGAAGATAGGTATGCC